>WAAB01023178.1:232160-245496 GCA_013389865.1 Piaya cayana | reverse complement strand
TTTTTTTTTTTTTTTTTTTTGGTTTGGTGTGTCCTTCTCGCTCTTTACTCCCGCTGCTCCATGGGGACGAGATGGTCCCCGCGGAGCCGGCTTCTCTCTGCGTTCCCACCGAGCCCGGCGCTGCTCCCACGGGCGCTCGCAGAAGCTCTCGAGGGACGTCGAGGTTATTCCTCTCGCTCTCCGGCTTCGTCCCCGGTCAGTGCCGGGACACCGGGCCGGCTCCTCGCTGCGGCGCGGGCAGCACCCGAGTTATTAAGGTTATTAGTGTTATTGTCATTATCTCTCTCTTCCTCTGTGGTTCTGTGTCTCTCCACCACTTTCAGACCAGCCCATTATAACGCCGGCGAGAGGCGGAGCCGGGACCGAGATCTGAAAGGGTGGTGGGTGGAGAAGCAAGGTAGCAAAGGTGGGGATGCGCTAATGAGCGCGTATCGGAGCCGTAATTTGCTGAGATGACAACGAGGTCTTGTTGGAAAGTTATTTTACGAAACTTGTTTGTATTTTCTCCTGTCAGGTCCCTTCCCTTCCCCGGTATTTCGAATGAAGCCGCACTCCGGGGCGCCTTCGCAGAGCCGGGGCCGCCTCCCAGGTGTAAAATGCAGGATGACTTATAGGTGGCAGAGCAGAACCTGTTACGTGCCGCGATTTATTTTAATAGCGCCGTATATAGCAACAAGTTGTAATGTGACAACTCAACAACCTGTTGGAAAAATGATACACGGCTTCGCCGTTGTGAATTCCTGATGATTTATGTAGCCTGACAAAACCGTCTCAGCCCTGGCCCCTCTTCGCTTCTGTTACATCCACACCTGGTGCAGGGGTAAAATGGGAACAGGTAGGCAATGCTGTGGGCTTTTGATGCAGGAGAATTAGTCAAAACATTAACCTTAGTTTTAAGGTTTTTAACGTGCATACAGTAGTGGCTCTTGATCTCTTCTGGACGATGCGTTTGTAACCTCTCTAACTGTTGCTCTCCAATAAAATCTTATATTGTGTTTTTCCCTTAACATTTTTTTTTTGCATGTTGAGGACCTACAGTATTTTCTGTAAAGCCTAGGACAAAAAGCAATTTTACCTTGACACTTCCCCTTCTAGAAAAATCAGCTGTGAGTTTGAGGTTTGGTTTTAGGTTTAGGTTGCCAGAGCCTTACCTTCCTTTAGAGGTTTTGCCTCCTTCAGCAATATCTTGGACAGAATATCTCAACGAACAGAGTTGTTTAGCAGTAGCTTCTCTGAAGACTCCCTGTTCAGTCCTGCTCACTGTTCAAAGTCAATTGCAAAATGCCATTTTACTTCACACAGCAGTAGCGCTAGCGTCTGCAAAACAATAACAAAACAAAAGCATCAGCAGAAACCTAGTGTGGTGCTTATATTTATTTCTCATGTGTACACTTTGAATTTTGTGTCCTGGAGTAAGAGTTGGATTGCTCCATCTTTTTCAAAAGCAGTCTTTCTAAATCAGACCTTATTTTATAATAAATACTTAATGCAGAGTCACTCTGGTTATGGCTATGCTGTTGTGGTCTGGCTCTTAAGAAGAGTGTTGGAAAGGAACTTGAAAAAAAAAAAGCAGGCTTAGAAGACTGACAGAAGAAACAAACAGCACCACTTTCTGCTTCAGTCTCTCTTGAATAAAATATATGTTCCCACAGACACCTGTATTTTGTTTCAAGGCTTTGCCATTTCTTCAGTCTGCATGGGTCTTAAGTAGTAGATAGTGAAAAATGAGAGGTTCTTCTCTGTTTTTGGTTGTACTCTTGCTGACTTTGACAATAACAGGTGTGATGTCTTCCTCTTCTCGCTAAAGCTGTACCAGTTCAGAAAAGCTGGCAATTCAGAAAGACAAAAATAAGAGGAGGGAGACCTCTCTTGGTTCCTTGTTGTTGTTGTCTCCATTAAATGCAAACCAAGATCTTTCACTAAAGTGCTGCATTAGCTGTAGGTGCCAGTGTTTGTGTTTAAGGGTATGGGAAAAAGCTATCATTCCTTCTAAAACTTGTATTTTCTAAGATGATGTCAATGGTGAAGGTAGGTTTTTTCCTCTTCCTGTTTTTGTTGTAAATAGCAGTGAAGTAGTGATGATTTGTTAGCGTACCTTTGATGTTTATTTTATTACCGTTCCACTACTTGTGTGGAAAATGTACACATTGTCTCTTATCTTTATTCAAAGAACTTAAAAAGTCATTCAAATGCTGTAGGTAAACACGTCAGAAGCTTTTTCACAGCCATACTTCAAGACTAGGAGTGGATGGCAAAGCTGGTTTTGCAAGATTTAAGAGGGGACAGAAACTTGTGCTCAGAATAATACAATTACAAAGACAGCTATTAATGGTTGGGAGCAGGGTACCTTCCTACGATCAGCACTGTTTCTTGTTGTGGCTCCTGGCCACTTTGCTGCCGCTATGAGCGAGTGCCTGTTGTAAACCGGCCCTTGAAATCTGTGGTGGCTCTTACATGAGAAAACATATGAAGGTACTTGTGTGAAGGACTGTACATGATTTAAGTAGAGCCTTCCTGGCCCAAGCTAGACCAGTGTAGAGCTAATTTCCATTGCTGCCCATGAAACAACAAGCAAAGTTGTAAGAAGTGGCGAAATAGTCCAGCTACTCTCATCTCTCACCACTGAGAGTATATGTAACCTCAAGTCTTTTCCTGCTATAGTTTTTTAAAAAGCACAGTATCGCCTTCAGGTTTATACAGATTAACACAATAATCGGAAAAACTGATTCTGTTAAGTAAACTTCACATCAAAAGCGCTTTGATGTGCTGTATTATAGTAAAGCCAAACACTCCACCCCCATCACCCTAAGAAAAAGCTCCAAAAATCTCTAGTGAACCAATGTAAAAAAAATCTAATTCTTTGTTCTAAAATGAAATGTCTCTTCCTCTTTAGAGCAGCAGAACAGGACTTTTTTGATGTATGACCCCGTCTTTTCCTACCCAAAACAGGTGCCTAGTCAAAGACACAGGAGAGAAATGTGAATGGTTGCTTAAAAATCACACACTTAACTTTTCTTCCCATTTTCTGTAGTATTCCACTCATTTAATTCAGTGGTAGTAAGAGTGTGCCAATAGGTGTTTGGAAGTAGGGCAGCTGTAGTCTTGTAGTGTGCTCATGCTATTAATTCTAAAAACATTCTTTACTAAATGTAGCAAAATACTACACTGGTGGTTGCGGGTATGTTTTTGTTGAACCAGCTGTGTTGTCTCCATAGTATTTTGAACCATGATTTAATTGTACAGCAAACATCATGCAAAGGTGTGCCATGCTATGGTCTTGCTTTAATTAAAAAAAAAATTTTTTTTTCCACCCAGTCCTTGCTTACCATCTTTTCTGCCTTCTATTACTCCGCACTGCTATTTAGATTAGAGAGGGCTTCCACATAAGATTATATAAGCACCACTGGTCAATAAAGGTCTCTCTGTAGCGACTGGGAAAGTCCTGTAGTTAGTGGAAGGAAAGCTTATTTTTACATACAAGATATCCAGCACACCAACTAGACAAAGTGCTTCATCATCTCTTCTCCTCCTTCTGTAGCAAGCTTCAGGAGAGCTCTTGCCAGGAATGATGAAATTGGACAATGCAATACACTACATGAACAATAATAGACTAGTTCAAAGAGTTGTCTTTGGATGGGCTTCTCACAGCAGGAGATGTGCCTAGCATACATAAATGAACTACAGAGTCTGTGGAGGTTGGCTTATTACACTATGTGTATTTTCATAGTTGAAGGAAATCTAGATACAGACTGAGCTGTAAGAAAGGAGGCTAATGGAAATTCATTTAGACCATGAGAGGAAGAGTTTGATCACTGAAGTAGAATGTGTGATTGCGTGAATTCCCACACTGGGAACTCTGTGGATTTGTACATTTTCACAAGGACAGCCATTCCCTGTGGGCAGAGATTTTCTGTCTTTGGCAAGTACTAAGAACTGAATTTACAATGGGGACTTCCATTTCAACTTTGTTTCACAGAGTCTATTTTCTTGGGAGCTGTTGCTCAGAATGAAATTTTCCCATACCAGAAGATTAATATCATTTCCTCCCTGTGCCCACTTCGTGTCCCATAAAAAAGTCTACATTTAAGCGAATTTCTTTTCTCTTGTGTGTGCTGGATTGTGACAGAGTGAGCAGGGACATGTTTTCTCTGATGAAGACCATGACATTATTGCCATTGTTACTAATACTTAGTACCAGAGATGTAGTTCCTGGTTCCTACATTGTCCTTTCCACCCAGAGGTCTCAGAGCTCTCCCATTTTGTAGGCAAAGAGGTGTAAAGGGGAGTCCTGCTGAAAATGGTTTGGCAAGTCGTTTGCAACCCTGACTGTAGAACTGAGCTTTTTGGAGTCTTTGTCTTGCACTCTGTCCACTGAAGAATGCACCACAAAGGCTTCTCAGAAGCGTTGTGCCATTTAGTGAGGAACTGTCAAAATGAAAATTGCTGTGTTCTGAGACTAAGATGATTTATAGTTAACTCCCCCCCCCCCTTTTCTTTTTAAACTAGAACTTTGTTAAGCCTTAGGGGCTTGACTGGGGCTTCACCAGCATAAGATGAAATTCTCTGGAATATATTGCAGGCTCACAATCTGAGAAAGTACATGACATAAAAAACTGCTAGGTGAGGAGTCAGGTTAAGTCAACAGTATTTACAATGTATTTTGTAATGACTTAATTTAGTAACTGTCCCCATAGGCTCTTTTCATAGCTGATTACCTGGTTTCGTATAACTGCACCGAGAGACAGAAAATCCAAATGGAGATGGACTTATGGTTTTGTGGATCTCTACAAGGGGATAACTCTTACATTAAGAACAAAACTTGCGTTGGAAGGCAGCACAGGTATTGATGAGTCTGGATGTAATTGTCTGGATAGAACTGCTTGCTAAGACACAGACTCCACTGCAATTAGAAGCTATGTTGTGTTATGCTTGTTATGAAGTTATGATGTAGAAGCCATTTGGTGAAATTCTGTGGCTCTCTGCCAGGATCAGTGAATGTTTCTTGCTGCTGATGCCAAACACACTTAAAAAGAAACCATCATAGCTTGTTATTGCTGGTGCCAGACCAAATATCTGTTGGCGTCAAACTTGGTATTGATGCCAGAGGCTTGCTATCACTGGCCCATGATATGAGGAAGCACAGACGGAGTTGTTACAATCGCCTCTTATTACCTTTAAGTCCATGCACTGGTAGAGCAGAGTGAAAAACATAGTAGGAGAAGTACAGGAAAATTAACTGAGAGCTGAAGGGCTTTGAATGTGTGATGGAGAATCGTTGAACTTTGCTAGCCCTTCTTGGAATACGCCTAATCCAACTCAAAACCACACAAAATTTACACAGGTAAACAAGAGACTAGAAATATGAAGGATATGTTTCCATTCAACTAAGTTAAAGTACTATTTATAGCACTATGGATTAACAAATGAATCACTTTGCTAATAATATTCCAGTGAATAGCAGTAAGTACAACATCCTTATATCTGGTTGTTCGGTTTGGGTTTTTTTTGTGTGTGTGATTCCTTTGATTTCAAAATTTTACTTCTCAGTGGAATCCCATGATTTATATAAGAATTGACCAAATCTATAAATAAATAATGGTGCAAAAATATTTCTTGTTGCTTTGTGGTTTTTTTTCCCTCAACACCAAGTCAACTGTATTATGATGGAGCTATTCAGGAACAGTCTCCCAACAACCAGGCCTTACTGGGGTAAGCAAGATTCAGCAGTAATGCCCCCAATTAATTTCCTTTGTGTATGTTCTGTCCTCCATCTGCTGTTTTCCATTTTCCTTTCCTGCTTTAATATCCGAGCTCTCATCTGTCAAGCTCTTTTTATGTAATCCTTCCATCCCCTTGGCAGCTGCAGAACAGCATAGGCATCTTTGAAAATGTGGTCTGTGCTGCTCCCTACTTACTCCTGCAACAGACAGCAGATTTAGACCAAGGGTATGGTACCTCCCTTGCAGTACCTCAGGGTGGTAGGGAATGAGGGGGTTTCCATGGTCTGAACTGTCTTCCAGATATCAGGTGTATTTTCACCACTTCTCAGATGGCAGAGAAAGCAATGAAAGCTTGAGGAGCTGGTTTTTCAGCTGCTGCAGATCTGACAAAACCATTAGTTTTGTTGAGTTACATGGGCTGAGTATCTGATTCTCCAGTTCCTAAGTGAGTTTGTAAAGGATTAGCTGAGTTTCAGTCTCTTGAAGGTGCAAACAAACACACTGTTGCCTCACGCATGTGGAGTCTCTTCCTTAAAGATGTCAAAGTGCTTTGTGCAGAGGGTGTTGCTGTTTTCTGTTCTGTAAGCAGAAGTTCACAGGATTTAAATGTCTTTGCCAAACTTACATTATCTAAACTGGGAATAGGATACAGGTTTCCTAATGCCTTAACTACTCCTCTACCTACTAACCTCCTTGTTTCCCTGAACCTTTACATATACTTGAGTAGATTAATAATTAACCTCCATGTGGGGCACTTTGAAGCAAATGTAAAATGAAACCAAACACTTGTCTTGGTTTTTAGTCATACCAGATTTGCAAGTAGGGTGTGTTTAAATGATGCAGGCAGATAAAGTCTTGTTAATTTAGATTAGGGTAAAAGTCAGTGCCTTATCAAAGCAAGTGACTAATTAGGAAAACTATTACCTTTTGGAAAAGAAACAGTTGTGCTATCATTCAAAATTATTTTAACTAATTGAATAGTACTAGTATTTATGCTGAATAAAGGTTCGTGCAACTGCTGGGGAAAGACAAAGAGATTTTTCCCAGGAACTGACAGTGTTCTGGGCTTTAGATAATTCTGCTTTTAGAAACTTAACAGTACTTGTCATCAGTGTGTAAACATGGGGAAAGGAGGAGAGCCCTGTAAGTCATCAAAGAACCAAACTTACAGAATTTAAGTGAAGAGCTGCAGCATTTGTGTTAAATATACTACCTTCAGTATCTTCAATTTACCAAGCCAACAGGGCAAGCGAAGTGCTTGTGAATGGTTTGAAATGATCCAGTGAATCTTGGGGCTGTAACAACTGTGATCGGGCATTTGAGAACCTGCAAGGGTGGAAACACTAGGGCAAATTCGTGGTGTGAAAAGAAAGATTATGATCAGACTGTATTTATGTTCAGACAGATACATGCAATTGTGAGGAATCATTAAATAACTGTTAACCACACCTGCACAGAGCCTCTGGCAATGCTGGCTTATACAGAATCTCAAGAACTGCCATGTGCCTGACATCATACCTTTGCAAGGAAAGAAAAGTCCTGGGTATTAGCCCAAGCCTGGTAAGTAAAATGCAGTCCACAGACTTGAGATAGTTTAATATCTGTTAGTGATTTTTCTGGTGTGTCATACCCATTACCTTCTCCCCTGCAAATCTGTCAGAAGTTCCGATTTGTTTGGTTAAAACCAGGTCTTACTAAACATGTCTGAATCTGCTTTAAAGCAATGGCTACTTACCTGTAAGTCAGTCAGGACCATGAGGAGGGAGTAAGTATGCATGCATGTTGGAAGCCTAGAAAAAACAGTATCTTGACTTCTCTGAGGCTTGTAATTTCTGCTGTGACACACGGCTGCTTGTATGGATTTCTTTTTCCATGGATCATTTTCCCTTTTAAACACATTGAGTTTTTAAATACTTTTTTCATAATGGAAATGGCATTCAAGAACCTTTTTATTTTTACCGTAGGAAGAAATGAAAGTCAAACATATGCGGAAGGGGAGCACACAGGGTAAAAGTAGCAGTGGAGAAGGTGACTGAAGCGAATCTTGAGATGAAGAGACAGAGATGTGGAGGAAGTTCACACAGAGAGCTCCAACCAAGAACACACTGCAGAGCCATTCTGCTCAGGCTGTAGAAAAATTTCCAGGATGCTCAAACTTCTCTGATTTGGCTGCTTCTGCTGGTGGATTTTTTTGGACTGCTCACCTCTACAGTTTTCCTCCGGCTAGGGAGTTCTCTGGGTTTTAATTTCCCATGGTGCATTTGGAAGCAATCATCTTTCATCTGCATTTTCTCTCTTGGAGTATACTTTTTCTGTCTTTCATGGNGTGAAGTTTTAACATCACTGTGAAATTCCAGAAAGGGTCTGATTTCCATTTCTTTCTAATTGCAGTTTCTGTAAAAAATCTTTTATTTTTTTTCTCCCTAATGAAAATCTCCAGCATCTGTGAAGAACAGGAAGTTCTGAAACAGAGCATGACTGATTCACAGAGGGATTTTCAAGAAGGTGGACTAACATTTCAAAAATTTGCAGACTTCAGTATTCATTTCAGAGAAGCATAAGCCCTGGCACTTGACATTGATAAATCAGATTATGGAGATACTCATTGCTTACAAGGGTCCTTATTCAGAACTTGATTTATTTATGCCATAGAAGTTTGGAAGACAGTCCATTTTTACTTTCACCAGTTGCGATGGAGTCAATGCCAAGAAACTTAGCGAAGCCCAAAATATATCTAGAGTTATCAAAGTGTTGTAGAAAAATGTTCTCTCACCATGGTACTTTAAATACCTATTAGCTCTCTGTAAGTAAATCTTGGTGACTTGGACAAAGTTTACTTAGAAGGCAGGATGTGAAGTAGTGCACACTGTTACTCTCTTATCCACACTTTGGCCCTTGTATGCACTATCATTAAAGGTTGACTCCTTGATTAAATTAAATGGAGTCAAGTGCAGAGGCAAACTGAAAGTGAAGAGGCTTTCACTCCAGTGGGCCTGAGTTCAACCCTTCAAAACTTTGGCCAGACTCATGACTATTCCCAGTTGAGACTTTAATTAAGTCATGTTGGATATGAGAGTTGAATGTGGAAACTCTGTACTCTATTATACTAGCTCATGTTGCTGAAAGAAATAGAACTCTGCTTCTTGATTGAAGAGACAGGGCTAAGTGAGTAATTCACAACAAATAATTAATCTAAATGTTTCTAAATGATTCTTATGGAATCTGATTATGGTTGAGAAAGATCTCTATTTATTAACGCTATGGAACTCCCTTTCACAAGGGGAAAGTTTATTTATATAAGATTAATGGGTTGAGGTATAGACTTGCAAGTTCTTCCTGAGTCATCAGACCCAGAAAACTTGTATTTCATATTAATGTTAATACAATCTTCCAAGTGAAAGCATTTATGAGTGTACTTTAACTGATGGGTATATGATGACTGACATTCCAAAATCTCTTCTGCAAACACCTACGCTGGCATGCTTTTATACATAGGACTAATCCTAATTAATTTAAGAAAATTACTCTTGTGCATGAATGTATTCATTAGTGTTTGAAACATCATAGTCTTAGCATTGTGAGTCTTACAGATACAATCTCAATCTTACACGTAAAGATGCCCACAACGTCCTATATGGTCTTTATGGCTACTTTAGCACTAGTAAATAGAACAGGACACCACACAGTCTTTTCCCCTGAGGGCTTGTGTCTACACGGCTAGATTCTTTTCCTTCCAAAGAAGTGCCCACATCTGTACTGCCTAGATGGAGGAGGCCTTTGTTCATGCCATCTCCTGAGCCATGCCTGTGTATTGTATGAGAAAGTACTAGGTGCAGCAGAAGGCCCATGTCGGGGAGCCTGTAGCTACTTAAATTGTGTGAATAATTACATGGGAGCTCTTGAGCCCATGTCATGGCTCCTTTAAGTTTGCAAATGCTAGGTGTAACTTGAATATTTCTGTTTGTTTCAAATCTTGGAGCTTTGATAAGGCATTATTGTTCTCATCTGTTCTTTACAAGAAATTGTAGCACTGTTGTTATATTCAACAGTGTACTTCTGGGTATGTGTTGCCTGGGTTTTTGTTCCAGTGATGCTGAAGAGTTATGCCGAAGAACACTGTGGGAAAACTGTCTTTCTTAGTGTATTGTGAGTCTTCTCTTCCAGAAGTAAGATCTGATGACAGCTTGAGTATTTTCTTTTTTTTAATGAAATCCAGTAAGAAAACTATAGGCTAGGGTATTAAAATCATAGCACTCGGAAGAGTGGCTTTATTTTGAATAGGGGAGAAGACAGAGAAATTCATAGGCAAGAGAATAAAACTTATGGAGTGAGGGCATAATAGTGAGTTTGAACTAAAAATTTGTACTTTTAACAATTTCTAAATATGTAGATTCTGCTTTGCAGATAGTGAGTTCTCAAAGCTCCTGCCTGAAATAGTAAATGCTTACACATGTTGTCACACCCAGGATTGTCATCATTTTATTGCAAAGCAGGTGCCTGTAGTGCATTAATTGATTTTCACCTTGCAATGCCCCTTTCTGTTAGCTGAAAGGATGCCTTGAATCCTAAGGCTTCTCTGGTGATCACCTGGGATCTATTACAGAGCTCTAAAAGTGTTTTAAGTAAATTCTAGACTGCCTGTTTTCTCTTAGGAAACACCTGAAATGGAGGTACCTCAGTTTTTAGCTGGCCAAGATACTTTGCTTAATGGAGTTTATGTATATAAGTTAATCAATTGTGAAAAGAAAATCTACTTTTTTTTCACTGATCAAAGTTTGTCCCGAAGTTATACAATTGAACATAGTGGGCTAGACTGAAACTTTGTGTGAGATGAGAGGGATTGCATCTCAACATTTATTTGCTTGTTTAAAAGCCACACATTGTGTTCCACCTTGATGACTGCAGTTATTCTCTTCATTTGCCTGGCTACCACTCGCTTATCATTCTTTCTGATATGACTCATGCAGAAGGACATTTCATGTCAGACTGTTTTGTAACATCTTCCCATGAAATGCTAGAACATCAGTGCTTGCTCCAGGAAAAGGTGAGTTAATATGTATTTTTATGTGCCCTGATGGTTGCCTTGCTTAATCAATAGTGAAAAGGATGTCTTTATTGACACTGAGAGCTTTCCAAAATTGTTCTTTCCACTGTTAGTGATGTGTTGCTTAATAGAGCTAGCTTAAGCTTGCCACACTGACTTGGATTGTTTGCACTGCATTCGTTGGTTACCTCTTCATGTTAAATTTCCATGTACAATTTAATTAGGTTGTGAATAATGGGACGTGTTATCAGATGATATGGACTTATTAACTTCAGTGAACTAACTAAAGATCTGAACAATAATTTATATGTTCTTCATATTTGCCTGTCTCTGTGCCTTTTGGATGAAGATAATTGCCAGTATACATTGACTGTAGCTCTATTGCCAAAAGAGGTGTGTCTGTTTATGCCAGTGAGTTGCTTGACTGTTCATATAAACATAATAGAATGGTGATTACTGGTTATAGATAGAATAAAGATCAAACTGTTTTCCATACAGGATGCTTTTATTATCCTGGAAGTACATCTCTTGCCTTTCCACATGAAGAATGATAACGAAGAGTATGCCTTTTCAGAGTAAAAACATAATAATACTTTATTTCTGCAAATTGTTTGTATGTATTAGTTGTTCATGAGCTGTGAACAGTGTTCTCAGGTGTCTTATTAGGAAATTAATAATGATTTATTTTGGCCAAAAAGCAACAACAAAAAGAACCCCTCTATACTGTCTGTAATGCTCGTGCTAGCTAGTGGTAAAAGAAAAATGGTGTGGTTTCTCTTTTCTGATGAGTTAATTTATGGAAAATTATAAACATGCCAACAATATCTAGTTTTAAAATTGGTTTTCTTATGTATCTGACAATTGAAGTACACCTAGTCTGATTTCTTAGAAAAGTGAAGAAAATGTAAGTATCGATAGAAATCAAATTGTTCACAAATGTTTTCAGATGGAAGTTGGCTTTTAACAGCGAGTGGTAATCCAAAGTTTTCCTGTTCTATTCAGTTTGTACTTCTCACTGAATGGTGTATGCAGTATGACACAATATGGTGTCACTCCCCAGCAAAATGTTGCAATACATATTGGTCAAAGTATGTAGTATTTCAGAGCTAGGCACAATTTGTGATTGCAAAAGTCCCAAATAGGATACAAGCAATGGGAGCACATAGAACGTGCTCAATGTTTCCATCTCATTCATAATTTTGACTCAGCACTTCCAGCTGATTATTGTTTCTCCAACGAGCCTAAGTGAATTCACTTTAATGTACTTAAGTGGTTTCATTAATCTTGGCCTATGCAAAATGGACTTTCAAAATTGTATTTGCTGCACTAATCTTTGTGCCTGTCCTATTGGCAACAAAATAGCAAGAAACAAAGTGGTAAAAAGTATTATTTAAACTGAAAGTGAGGCAGAATTCATTAAAAAGAGAGTATGCACCATTCTCATTACAGTATTTGCTAATGCTCGCTAGTTCTTCCAGCTAAATTTAATATATGCAAATGGTTATTTATGAGCAGTTATTATCAACAGTAGTAATAACTTCAATACTACTAATAACAGTGATCTGGACTAATTAACTGTTTTGAATTGAATTTTGTAATATTTACAAGTTTTCTCAGTTTTATGGGAACTAAACAAAAGCAACCCCATTGGCTAAAACAAAACTCTGTTTCACAGAATACAATTCTGGATTTAGAGACAAGATGTGAACCAGAGTAAAGAGGTGGCTGAGAAAAGGTCTTTTGCCAACAAAACAGAAGAGTAAAGTCAACATAAATGCCTGCAGCACCTTTTTTTTTCTGGTCATATGAAATTAATGCATTCTGGTAGAGTGCAGACGACTTACTTTAGAGTTTTGTGCTAGAAATGCTGTATTTTGTTGGTTCCAAATAGTTTGGGAGGATATTGTTCTTGTGTTGTTTCTTTTCTGTTTTTTCTGACTAGAAAGAAAACAATTTTATGATCTACAGGTGGGACCTTTTTTATTCCTTCCTGACTGTGGGAGGGATGGAAGGGGAAGATATCTTGACCTGATGATAAAGAGAAAATAGAAGGCAAGTTCACCAGAGCACAGAAAGAGGAATCTCCTAACTTTTACGATGATCTGTTCAAATGTTTTAAGGATGGTAATGTTGTGCATTAATCTGCAGGTTCAATGGGACCTTATTCTGTCTCTTTGAGCAGTGATGTCCCATGCACATGAGCCCTATGTAATAGAATCATAGAATCACCAGGTTGGAAGAGACCCACCGGATCATCGAGTCCAACCATTCCTATCAAACACTAAACCATGGCCCTCAGGACCTTGTTGACCCGTGCCTTAAACACCTCCAGGGAAAGTGAATCAACCACCTCCCTGGGCAGCCTGTTCCAATGCCCAATGACCCATTCTGTGAAAAACTTCCTCCTTATGTCCAGCCTAAATCTCCTCTGGCAGAGCTTGAGGCCATTCCCTCTTGTCCCGTCCCCTGTCGCTTGGGAGAAGAGGCCATCACCCTCCTCTCTACAACCTCTTTTCAGGTAGGTGTAGAGAGCAATAAGGTCTCCTCTCAGCCTCCTCTTCTCCAGGCTAAA
>WAAB01023178.1:187217-231781 GCA_013389865.1 Piaya cayana | reverse complement strand
GTAGCAGAATGCTGTGAGAAACTGTGTCAAAGGCTTTGCTGAAGTCCAGGAAGACCACATCCACAGCCTTTCCCTCATCCAGCAGCCAAGTCACTTTGTCATAGAAGGTGATCAGGTTAGTTTGGCAAGACCTGCCTTTTGTAAACCTGTGTTGACCGGGCCTGATCACCTGGTTCTCTTGCATGTACTTCATGATAACACTCAAGATCACCTGTTCCATGACTTTCCCTGGCACTGAGGTCAGACTGACAGGCCTGTAGTTCCCCAGATCCTCCCTGTGACCCTTCTTGTAGATGGGGTCTTGTAGATACACAAAATAAGTGTGAATGATAGCATTGCGGATAATATTGCTTCTTATAAATAATAATTAATGCTAATTAATGTTGACTCTGTATGTTGTGGCTTGGATGAAACTCTGGCAGGAACTGGCAGGCATGCAGATATGAAATCGCCACCCACAAAGATCTGCTGAAAGAGCAGTATCTGGTGTAAGGGGATCTACCCTGGTAAGTGCAAAGAATATAAAGTTTTTTTCTAGTTACTGTCTCTTGCAGAGAAATCAGGCTTACAGCTTTAGAGTTTGTCTGCATGCATGAGTCTCTAGGAACTGCAGATGTGGAACAAATGCAAGATCAGATCACGTTCCTTATGCAAGCTTATAAATAGTGTTGCATGTTGATAGAAAATAGCACATGTAACATAATGTTCTCCTAGACCACTGGCTTCTATGAGTAGACAGCAATGCATTTGTCCAGGATAGGTGATAACCTTTCCTAAAAATGGTGGGGGTCAGCTGAGCCAAGCTGCTGTGGCTGTACCACAAGATGCAGGAATGCATACTACAAGACCTGGTGCCAACAGGGAAGCTGACATCTCACTAGTCCTTGGTAAATCTGTATCTGAATATGTGTCCACACATATGCATACTATTTTTCCTCCCACTCTGAGCTGCCTTTCTTTCCACACTGCCCTTCAGCTAGGTGGTTATCGCTACCACTTATTTTTCGCCAGTCATGCTTTTCTTTCCAGATTTTCTCCTTTAGTTGTTGCTTGCCCTCCATCCAGTGGAGGGGCAGCAAGAGCATTTTGGCTCATTTAATGTTTTTCTGGGAACGAAAGGCTAAGACTTACAAAAGTAGGATGCTGATATTTGCCTCCAGGCAAAATGTGTAGGGGAGACATTCTTTTTCTTGCAGGAGGAGATATTTAATGCCAAGGAGGGAATTTCCCCTAAAAGTACAGTTTTCCCTCAGTTCCCCTGAAACAAAGGAGTCAGAATCATATGTGCTGTGGATGTTATGAAGAATCTGAGGCTGATTGCCTACTTGCCATCACAAAATAATTCGATTGCACAGAGGGAAAAGGGCTGCATGTTGCCTTGCAAACAAGAAGGGAAATGAGAAGGAAATGCCTGGTTATTCCTGGCTTGGCAGGAGGAGTTGCAGGGTCCCAGATAACTGTGACCAGCAAGCCCCTTGCTGAGAGCTGTAAACCAGGCCATTTGCCAGAGCATCTCTGTGACTCCATTAGGTGCCTTGCAGGGCATATATGCTAGAGAAGAATTGGGCCTATGGAGCTGTATTAACTGGAGTTTCAAAGGTAAGATATTCTGTTTTCTTGTTTGTTTGTTCAGTTTCCACTGGGGGATAAGTTATATGTTGAGGTGACTTGACTCGATACACACCCTCTTAGCAAATATGTTGATTCGATGTTCAGAGGATCATGTTTCTCTGTGGTGCAGAGTTATTTATTACAATATTTGTGGTAGGCTGATGACACTCTTGTGATTATCAAAAAGAATAAGTTGTGTATTTTTTTAAGAATTAGTTAAACCAGCTGAAGGTGTTTAAGGGACATGTGGACGAGGCGCTGAGGGGCCGTGGTTTAGTATTTGATGGGAATGGTTGGACTCTATGATCTGGTGGGTCTTTTCCAACACGGTAATTCTATGATACTGTGAAAATAGAGCTAATAAATACCGGTAATTGTTTAGGCAGTTGAAAAGGAATAATTCCCCATGATTTTTGAAAACATTATAGGTAGTGATTTCACTGAATGTGTATGGAGACCTACATTACTTACCTCTAAATTTCTGAAGCTGAGCATAGAGTGCTGTAATTGTTTTGTATGAGTCTGGTATCTGAAAAACTATTTTTTTTTCGCCTGAATATGCCAAAGAATGTCTGTGTGAAGTGGGCTAACTTTAAATGTTCGGATTTCATCTGCTAAACTGCTTTGGCAGAAGTGACACATTAGAACAGAAAACATAGACTACACCTTTCTTATTAAACTGAGTAAGCTGGTAGGAAGGTGGGCAGGGACCAGGAAGATGGCACAGGTTCTGCCAGTTTAGCGGAAGGTTAGTGGAAATCCTCTCAGGCCAGCCTAGGACTGATGTTACTTAACATTTTCATTAATGGCTTGGGTGTAGAAGTTTGGAACCAGCTGATGAAATTCTCTGCTGACATAAGATGAGGAGGAATTGTCATTGTAGAGATAATGTCCACTTCTTCACATACAGGGAGTGTGAGGACAGGAATGATGGAAACTGACTAGATGGAAACTGACAGTTTAATAGCTGAGCGTTTCTGCCTTTACTGGAAATTGTCCGTCTCTACAAGCCAGTACAGCATGGGATGGGAAAGAACTTGGTGGAGAAAGATATGGATAGGCTAGTTGGCTACAGAATTACTGTGAGCTTCTGGTGCAAATTGGAAGAGCCAAATGGAAATGGTCTGGTCATTAATGGGTTAGGTTTGTAATTAGGAAGTTATTAAAACCAAGATTCTGTAATAACTTTCCAGCCAGAGTAGGAAGAGCAGTAAACCTAATCGGAGCTTTGTGAATTGATAAGCAGGAGCTAACAGTATCAGGGGATAGTCTAATGATGCAAGGCTAACCAAGACCTTATTTCCAGTGAAAGAGATGTGTGTGGTTTATTTAGCTCTACAGTGCATGTAAAAGGAGAAATTGTTGTAGGCATTGCTGATTAAAATTCTGAAATAAAATAAATAATATTAAATTACGATGATGTCCCATTTTATTCCTCTACATTTTCATTACTTTCTCAATGTATGACATATTCTAGACTTTATGGAACTCATTATTTGTAATTGGTCTTATGTCAACAAGCAGCTAAGAGCAGACTGTCTGCCATTAGTGACAGTTGGCTTAATTTAGTAATAGTACTTAGCAGTTATGTAGTGCTTTAAATTTTCACATCCCTGTTCAAATGTTAGCTAATTAGTCATCACACTGATTGCTTTAAATATTATCAAGACTTCTATGGAGATGGGTAAATATCTGTTGTTATCCGTATTTTGGAGATGAGGAAATTGAGGGACAGAGGGGCAAGTTACGTCTCTGTGTATCTTTGTATAGAGGTATTTCCAAGGCTTTTATCATTTCCAGATCTAACAAGTCTATCAACTTGTTAGACCTGATTTAACATCCAGTGAAGCCAATGGAAATGATTCTAGCAACCTCAAAGAGTCCCCTTGCAACCTAATTGGATCACCCTGAAAAGGCTGGCTTCTTAGTATTACCTAGCTGATATGGTGCACTTTGAGATCAATTAATGAAATGCACATCTGCCCTGGCAGTCAGCACCCTTAGTGTTGCTGTAGGGACAAATAGAAGTGCTCAGAGATGATGTTTGCTTAGTTACACAGTGACTGAGTTCCAGAAGTGAGACTCTGGGACTCTTGAGGTTGGATCAAGTGCTTAGTTTTCTAGAAAAGCTCTATAAAAGCTTGTGAATATTGACAATCTGATGATGAATTTTTCAGAAGTTTCCAGTTAAGTATCACCTGTTGATTTTGGAAGGAGTACCCAGGTATTTTGACAGTCCTAATACATATTTCTCAGTCTATTCAAGCATCCATGTGACTTTTAGAACCTAGCTCTGCACTTCAGTGGTATGTGGGAGTCAAAAATTGGACAGGAAAAGATCACCACAGATTTATCTGGAAATTCCAAGACTCAGCAATATGTTTTTTAACTTGCTTTTCAAAACCTGTAGTTCTGTGGAGCAGAAACAAAAGGGAAAAAAAAGAAATTGTAGCCCTCAGTGTAATGCTGAAGGATCCTAGAAATCCTTATCTATGGAGTGGCAAGCAGCTTTGCAGTGGCAATTAAATGTGATATACCTAGTCAGATTGAACAGTTACATGCAGTCTTGTGGTTCAGCTGTGTTCTTGGAAAGATGGCGATAACCCTTCACAGATTCAAGAATGTGTTGCTATGTATATTAATTCAGAGATTTTGTTACTTCTGCTTTTATTATGCTTTGCATAAGAGCTGTCTGTTTCTACAAATGTTCCTGCCCTTTAAGCTTCTTGGAATTTATGATAGATAGCATGAAACTAGTGAAAGACCATAAGGAAAACAAGCTTTCATCAAAATATATCGGTGAATAATCAGTGTTTTGTTTCTTTTTTCTTTTAATGCTGATGTTTACTTGACCCTGTTAGTCAATAGTGTGGCATTCCACAGGATCTGAAAAATGAACTTAGATGTGGGCAAGCAGCACAGATAGCACTTTGCTTACTGTCCTGCCACATTCTGGTAAATGTATGCTTCTTTTGCCTGCCTTCACAGCCAGGAATATAATGGTGTTTGAGAAATATCACAGTAATGAGAACATACAGAACAGTCTTCCCTTTGGATAAAGCCCTGTGTTATGCTCACAAGTAAAGCTTTAGATATTTGTTGCTTGTTGCTCAACAGCAGTCATGAAATGAAAGACATTGTAAGGCAGACCCCTCCTTAGGCTTATGTTTGTAAAGAAAAAATGATGAGAAAGACAGACGTGTTCCTCCACATGCTTCAAGATGTTAGATGTTATTGGGGCATTGCAGTCAAACCACTGTGTTTACAGCACAGCAAAGAGGTGAAATGATCCAGGCAGATGAAGGTTGCTGAACCAAACTCCCATCGGCTACAGTGTTAGCGGCATGTGTTGTCAGGGTTTAGAGTCACCAATGTGTGATAGACACTAAAGCAGCAACAAATGGCAGCTGTTGCACACAGTTTCTGTTTTCAGCTACCCTTGAGCATTAGAATAATTCTTTCTTTTTGACCTTGTGAGTCTTGTTAAAAACTATAGCTGTGTTTAGCTGCATCTTCCAAAAGAAGGAAATCTGAATTGGATCCAAGATTTGTATGGCCACTGGCATTAGCCTCCAGCGTAGGAGCAGAGGGAGGCCTGGATCTCACCAGGAGAGCTACTGGCTCTCCAGAGCAGCTGCCTTCCCCATTTCCCTTTACTTCTGGCTACAATGCTCCTTCTATTTGGTTGGTGTTCAGGAGGGATTTGTGCAGTGTAAATCCAGTATGGCAGATGTTTTCCTTTGTGTCTGCTAGAAGAGGGGCAGCTATGGTCAGGCCATGCTGGCAGTTTTATTGGCTGCTTTGCCACTTCCATCCCTGTACTCCTTGTGCTAAGCCATGGAAGGGAAATCTGCCCTCATCCTTTTATGTCCACTCAGTTCCAGAATTCCTCCAGATACCTTTACATTTTCCCCTCATAACACATCCATGTAAGTAATTTCTCTGCATGACTTGGTTTGGAATGAATTAGATAAAGGTTTAATTTCCTCACTCCTTCATTCTGCTTTTGTTTTTTAGCCATGTGGGATTTGGTTTTCCTCTTTATGTGTTTTCTCCATTAGCAATATTGCTAGTTTTTGAGTATCGGACATTTAGGAGGAGTCTCTCCTGCCTGTCTCCCAGATACAGTGTATATTTCAGTCCACAACCTTTTTTCCACAATTCCTGTTGCCCCGTGTGCTCCTGATGGCATGATAAAAGGTTAGTCCAGGCAGAACACCAGAAGGCAATTGTAGTGGAGAGGCTATTTTTAATTTGGCAATGTACAGGACTGTGGCTGATCTAAGGGAGAAGCATGGTTTTGGTACATGGCACAAGAATTTGTTTTTTAATCTGGCTTCTTAGTTCTTCCACTCCTTGGCCTAAACACATAATCTAACTCTGTGCCCCAGTTATCCAACCTGCAACTTGAGGACAATGGTATGGACTCACATATTTAATAAAGCTTAGAATGAAAGTGCAGTAGATGCCTCCTTTTCTAAATGAAAAGGAGGTCCCAGCCTTCTGACCTTTCTAATGGCAAATTTTATGCCATTAAAACCCATTGAAATAAGGTTTATGTCTACTAATAGACCAAAGTTGTGCCGCGAATTGTAAGGACATGTGTAAAAAAGTCAGGTAGAGCTCCTGTCTCGGAAAACTGTGAAGTTAGCAAAATTGGTTTAAAAAACCTGTTTATTATTCCAAATCGTGCAAAACCTGTAAATGAATAACAATTTCTAGGTTTGCTTGAAGTGAACCTTGCTAAGGGCAGTCTCAGTCTGCCTTCTGTAGTCAAGCAAATTTCTTATTAAGAAAATGAATAGGAGTTTATTGAAATTACTGTATTGGAGTCATCTTTTCTGGTAGTCCTTCAGTTCCTCTTGCCATAGTGCCTGAAGACATACTTAGGTTCCACAAATCTACATATGCAGAGAGAGAGAAATGAGATTATTGTGCTAAAGATCACTATCTCCTTAGAATATAGGAAAAAAATCCATGCACCTAGAGAGAGAAAATACGGCAACGTACTGTAAATTAGTGTAGCTTAATTGAAGTCAATCAAACTGCCAATTTGATTTAGTCAAATTGTACACCAGCAGCTGAGATTTTGGCCCTTACTGCTTTGTAGTAATCTGTTTATAGCTTTCAAATATATGGAGCCAGTCGATTGCTAAACTGTTTATTGGGTGCGGTTCCAGGATTACAACAGTAATTATTTTACTGAAGCCCTTTATTTTCAAAAATGCATGTTTCAGATTTACATAATAGGACTAGACAATGACTAAGGGGCAAATTATACCAAGATTATTGCATGCACTTACGCATGTGTTATGTTTTTATGACTCAGAATGGGGCTTGTTTGTGTTCCATCTTTGGACAGAGGTGTCTTTGGGGGGAAAAACATTGTGGAGCACAAGAATTACAAAAGAGTCTTTGGCTGTGGAATTTTGTGCCAAGACATGATGCTAGATGATAAAATATTACTTAAGTGTGAAGGTGGGGGACTTGGTTATGAAATGCCAAACGGTTTTCTACAGCTCTACTTTGTCAATATAGTGTTTATTCCATCCTGAGTTTGGTGCTGATCTTGACTCCAAAACACTCCTCTCTTCTGCCTGATTCCAAGTGCTGGCACAGGAGTATTCAGAACAGTATTTTGGGTGGTATTTGACTGGAATTACCTGCTTTTGGTATTTTTCCCAGTGCCAAAGGATGGTGTTGATAAGGACAGTGGCATAGTACTTGTGCTTTGAAATAGTGTTTTGCCTCCTTTTCCGTTGATGCACTTTATGGAATAGTTTGCATTCATTTGATATGTAGGAAAGCTGCCAGCAACCTTCTGTCTGCAGAAATATCTCACATCAGCAGTAGTGCCTTGTGTTGGGACTGACAGAGCCTTCTGCTCCCCCTTCCACAGCAATTTGTCTTAGTCCTCCCATTCCCCATGGAGCCTTGTCAATCAGAGAGGTGGTTACTAGTAGGTTTGATGGATGCTGATGGTGGTGAGGACTCTTTTGTGTAGGCTGGATACTTGAAATGAACCTGTTCAGCCAGGTTGTTGGTAGGATCTACAGTCTGAAGGTGAAAGGCTTTAGACTCTTATCTCTTGAGCTATGCAGCCTCTCTCCTGTCTTCTTGGTGTTTACAATAATTACTTTAAAGAAACAGATTGTCTACTTGGTCCCATCTAGTGTGCAAACTAGTTGCTGGAGAGTTCAGGACTGCAAGATTTTCTTTCTTGAAGCCAGAAAAGAAACTGATGAAAACTTTCTTCCATTAATCCCCAGCCCTGACCTCTTCAGTTCATCCTCAAAACTAAATAATTATCTAGGTTTTGTAAACAGAGCCAAGTGGAAAGATACAACCCACTTTGGTACCACCAACTTTTTATAAAGAAGCCTCTATGAAGCAACTCACTGTAACTCTTGTGAGTTTGCAAAATGACCTCAATCTTTATAACTGCTTGTTAAAGGATTTTCTAAAAAGAGCAGCAACACCTGGAGACTCATTTATCACTGTGCCTGCCTACTGGTGATCCCACCTACACACTGAAGAATGACTACTAACATAATATTTATGCAATAAACTAGCTGAAATATGTAAAAAGAAAAGCCTTCTGTGGTGATGGTAGAGATGAAAGAAGTATTTGAAGTAATTGGTTATTTTTCGCTGCTTGATAAACAGGGAGGGTTCTTTTGGTTTCATGGCAGTTCTGTTGAAGAGAAAAAGTTTTGGTATCCATTCTGACACAGCAAGGCCACCTAATATTAAGCAGATTTTCCTGTTAGGAAAAGTTCTTTTCCCATACTTTCATGCTAGTAAACTATACTGTAGTCTTCTGCAACTCAAATCTATGGAGCAGGACCATTCTGAAAATCTCTTGAAGGCTACCTCTCAAGTCTCTTTAATGTCCAAAGGCATCTGCCCTGCAACGACCAGCCTGATAATCCCTAGAGACCTTAAACTTCTCCTCTAACTGAAAAATGCTGCAAAGACTCCAGCTAAGACTCACATTTTTCAAGTGTTGAGTAACAGGGATGCAAAGCTTATGGAGGAATCAAAGCCACAAGCAGAACTGGAGCCCTGGAGGTTGATTAGTAAGCATAGGATCAGCCTAAGACCTACTGTGTGGAGTGGAATGACCTTGTGTTAACTTCAGTCAGTCTAGCAGCTTTGGTCATGAGTGACAGTTGGGTCTGTAAAGGTGTTCTGACTTTCTGCTTGCAACTATAAGGGCTCTCCTTAGGCTTCTGTCTCTCCTGTGCAGTGGTTCTGTGTGTTGAAATTCAAGAATGGCCATGAAAACCAAATTTTATCTTAGATCTGCAGGTCATCAGCCCATGGAGTTCTTAGATGATAAGAGTCCATTAGTGGTAGTACAAATACACAGTAGCTATGTTGGTCAGTCTAAATTATGTTGGTCAGACTAAATAAAAAGGACTACCTCTTCAGATCTAGGAAGCTTGGAACCGCTAGACTATCACTTTAAAACCAAGAAAGATAATTTTGTTGGGTCATATGTTCATGTACAGTGCAAGTAAATTGTACAAAGGAGGTGCAATTTGTATGCAGATGGTCAGCAAAAATAACTTCGTCAGGGCAGAAGGAATACAGGCACCAAAGACAAGCTGAGAAACATGGTCCCCCATGCCTCATGGAAGCCCTCATGACTGACTACAGAACAGCTGTGCATGTATGCTTTAGCTAGCAAGAACACTTACTCAATGAGATGATACTTCTTCTGTATGTATCCTCTTCCTCTCCCTGGCTACCAGTTTTGTTTAAAAAAAAATCTCACCAGCAAAACGCCAAAAGAACTAAACCAGAGCACAATAACAAACCAAACCAAACTAATGCAAGCAAATATCTTCCCAGGACACACAGAAGTAGTGTGTTAGATCTCCCCAATATGCCTGCATCAAGGCTTTGACCAGGGATAGTTTGCCCTTTAGTTGCATTGCTTTTAGCAGGGTCTGTTAGCGAAGGATGTCACCAAGTCATTAGTTCATATGACTATGTAGCTGGGAAATACTTGCTCAGAAAAGAGTCTTGTAGGTTGTAGTGGATCACAAGTGCAAACATGAGTTGGGAATGCAGTTTGAAAAAAAATAAATTACCAAAATTGCCAACCTGGGACATACAAACAGGATTATAGCTGACAAGACACATGAAGTAATCCTGCTTCACTCAATGCTGATAAGGCATCAGCTGGAGCACTGGATGTGATTTTGGGCTGTGCCTTTCTAATAGGATGTGAGCTCATTGGAGAGCATCCAAAGTGAACAAGGGAATGAAAGTCTGGAAAACCTAATGGTAAGGAGAGATTGAATGAATTTGGTGTTTTGGCCCCCAAAGTGGAGGATTTCAATGGGAGAAAGAGTTTAATAAGGGTTCTCAATTATATAAAAAAACCTCTGGCGCTGTTATTCTTCATATCAGGCTAACTGGTTCTAATTGCAGTATTTTAGACAATAAGGTGGATATTCAGGAATAATTTGTAGCAATAATGACAGTGATTGCCTGGAGAAGTAGCAGTTTGTTGACTAGAATTCTTTCAGAAAACGGTGGGTAAGTATCTTAGAAGAACGATGTAGGAGTAGATGGTTTTGCCTTGGAGCACCAAAATAAATAAGATTATTAACCCTTTTAAACGTCATTTTCCTATTATTTCATGGGGAAGGGGAAACAACAGAGAAAGCTCCCAAAGGGCTATGATGATTTGTGCAAATTTTAAGGTGCGGTTCTAACACGATATCATGTATATAGCTTCACGATCATGTAACATGATGGCTATCCATATAGACCTGTCTCACTGGTATACCCAGCTGCCTGTATGGGCTGGTAAAAGGAGTATCACAGGGTGATGCCTGCACAGAAGATGTTGTGTGGGTTAATCTCAGAATGTTTTGTCTAGAGCATCTCAATGTGGTATAACTCACAGGATTTTCTTTTTCCTTGTAAGAAAATAGATAAGAATTTAATTGAAAGTCATAGAGAAGAGTTTGACTGGATATTCGCTGTATGTTGTGCATAAGATGCTACTTGCAAATGCAACTAGGACCTTGTGTGAAGCCATCAATTTAATGTTTAGTGTCATCAAACAAGAGAAAAGCAGAACCTGAAACTAAGCCTTCTTCTTGGCAGCTAAAGTTAGCTAAGACCAGCTGTTTGGAAACTTTCCTTAACTTTTTTGTTTGTTTTACAAGAGGAGAGGCAAGAAGAGGAGGAATAAGGAGGTAAAAGTTAGGTTTTGCTTAAAATAGAAGGAGAGTTGGCTTTCTCTAGAAATTTCTTTGTTTCACAAAAAACCACCACAAACACCAGAAATCTGTGAGAGTTTTGTTTTTCAGGTAATAGCAAGTTGGATGAACACTTATGATGTTATTTCAATACTGCATTCTGAGTCCTTGGGGAATGTGGGGGCAGTTACCCTTCATATAACACATAGGAGTCAAGGTTTCTGGCCAGACATTTCTCTTCTATGGTGAACTACCATATCTCAGCAGGAGGGAAGGCCATCAGGTGTTACAAGAGAGAGACACTGGCCAGCCAGTCTGTTTGATAAAGGAGAATGCATACAAGTACTATGAAGCTCTGTGGTAGCACATAAAAATCTTCAGTATTCAGACAAAAGTGGGAAGTTTATTTAAAAAAAATTATTTCCTTGAAGAAAAATGGTCTTTGATAGATCTACTTGTAAAAAAGTGCACATGGCATAGCTGGTTTGTAAGACAAAATGCTGCTCTTGTATCTCTGAGCAACTCTAGTTTTCTTTTGGAGACAGTAAAAGTTATACAGTACTGCACAACAGTTGTCAATTGGTTTGTTTATCTTGAAAAGTATACAGAAATGAGTGAGCTTTCTGTTTTTTGAAGTTTTTAAATTGTTCAGTACCAGGTACAGTGGGAAATGATGGGGTGAATCTCTAGTTTGCTGTCCTGAAGAAATGCATTTGCCTAGCCTACCAGAAAATGTAAAATGGGTCACACAAATTGCATGGCATCCTGTGGTGGGTTGACCCTGGCCAGCAGTGAAGCACCCATTCCTTTCTCCTGTGTGATCAGAAGTGCAAAGAAGGAAGATAAAAAGACTTGTACACCAAGATAAGGACAGCATAATAAGGAAAGCAAAAGCTGAGCATGCAAGCAAAGCAAAGCAGAGGAATTCATTCACTACTTCCCACTGGCAGGCAGATGTCCAGCCTCTTCCAGGGAAGTAGGGGCCTCAGCATGAGTATTGGTTGCTTGAGAAGATAAATGCCATAACCATGAGTGTCCTCCCCTTCCTCCTCCTTTTCCCTGGGCTCTAATTTCTGAGCATGATGTCAGTGTGATATGTGGTACCCCTTTGGTCAGTTAGGGTCAGCTGTCTTGGCTGCACACCCTTCCAACATCTTGCCCACCCCTAGCCTACTGGCTGTGTGGGGAAGAGAGAAGCCTTGATGCTGTGCAAGCCCTCTTCAGCAACAGCCAAAACACCAGTGTGCTATCAGCACTGTTTTAGCTACAGACTCAAAAGCCCAGCACCATGCAGATAGCTGTGAAGGAAGTTAACTCCATCACAGGCAGACCCAGTACAGATTCCAAGAAGAGTGCTGGTCCTGTGGTTACAGAGCTCCTTGCAGTGTTTGCATCTGTGGTTCAGTTGCTTGACATCATATTTCTACCTTTTAGTTTTATTTCAGTTTTTTGGAGATGTGGGTGGAGAGGCCTTGAATGTGTGCTAAAAATCTGAAAGGAGAGTTGTGTGTACAAAAGGCAAATGCAGGAAGCTGTAATTGTGATTAAATGACAGAGACAAAAAAACTGCTGCAGGATTTGACCTTTAAATAAACAGTTAGGAAATACCTGATATTGAAACACTCTTGTTTTCTTCAGAGATTAGCATAGCTTTTAGAAAAAAGTACTTTGATATTGTTTTAAAAAATAATTAATGAAACAGTTATTCTCGATATTCCCGTCATGCGAAAGAAGGAAGGAGCTTGATTTTAACCTCAGTTTCTCTAGAAACACTACTAGTTTTTCAAATTGCTTGAGATCTGGACATGATGAAACAGAGTTATCCAAAAGGAAGTAAAAGCATTCTAGGAAAAGTAATGCGTATATATTTTCACTCCTGTGGCAGAATGGATAGTGCACTCAGCCTGAAACACCATCAATGTTGTAACATTATCCTCTGTAATTGAAAGATTATAGTGCTAAGTGTAAGGATTTACTGTTTTGACCTCTCTGAACCAACTTGACTACTCAGCTGAGATTAACCAATTTATCATATCATGCCAAAAATCACCAGAAACAGCCATCTAGTTCCCTCAGAAACAGATTTAGGCAAAACATCAGAGCATTTCAAATGCTATTTTCTTTCAATTCTTCTATATATTTTAGCTTTTATCTGGAGTTTTTGAAAATCCAATGCAAAACAGGACATCTTTCAGTAAAATCTGAGACCTACACATAGAAAGGGGGTAAAAAGTTGGTTGAGGCTTGAGGAGCTAGTGTGGGATTTCAGAGCCTCAGGTAATATTCTTTTCTCTGCTAAAGACTTCAGTTGTGAGCTCTATACAGAAATTTAATTTTTCTGTGCCTCTGTGTTTCATCTATAGATAGGGTAACAGCTTTTCCTTGTCTCACAATCATAATTATCTGAATGTTTCATGGAGTACTAACTGGCCAATCCCACTTGTCCCCCTGAAACTGCCACATTGCACGTAGATATCTAAACAGTGGAAAGTTTTAGAAGACTGTAGTCACCTGTGTGACAAAATAGGATCCTTCTTTTACAGCAATTTCAGTTTGATAATTGGCCTTCTTTTTATTGTGTGATTTACAGTGGTAACAATGGGTATTCCCAGGCCATTATTTCTGATGAGAGTATAAATGGGGATATAATTTTAATCTCATAGTGAAATGATGACAGATATGCATAAACATATAGTAACACATTAAGAATTCCCACAGAGCTTTACATCAAGTGTCATCTAGAAGAGGCCGAGAGACTGAGCTACCGTGTTGTTACAGACAGACCTGGTAGTGATATGGACAATTAAGACTGAGTAGCATTTTTCATTATACAACTTTTGTTGTGATTCCTGATAACATTGCCAAAGTTTAAACCACTTGGGCTTAGCTTTTCCATGTCAGCTATTTGGCTAAGGTAGATTGTTGTTATTTTTTGAGGAACACTTAGTAAAAATAGTTCAACTATTTCTGGCAATGAAGTAAGGAGGAAAATATACTGCTTTTTCACTGAGTCTTGTGCTTTTGAGTAAAGGCTTGAATCTTGACTTAGAAGTTAAGAGGAGATAATCTGAGATCTATGCCTTTTAATGACCTTTTAAGAAGACCTGGTAGAAGCATGCGGCAAAGACACTATGGTTAGAGAGGCTGAAGAGAAGAAATGGAAAGAAAAGTTATTAAAAATTAAACTCCAGAGTTTCCAAACTTGGCATAGTCCTTTGCTATCCTCCAGTAGCTGTATAATCTGTATGCAGAATGATTACTTGACTATCTGTATGCAGAATGATGACTTGACCATCTCATACTGAGGACAGCAAGCAATTATCAGTTATTTGTAACTCTCTGTTAAACATATAAAGGTTTATTCTGCAGGCTGTAGAAACAGGACAAGTCTGCATGGTACAAGTTTATAAATTCATGTTTATGTATACAGAGGAACAGCCTGTATATATATAGAATACACATACACACCGAAAAAACCCAACTGAATTAGAAAGATAGAGAGTTGCAAAGTTAATTGTTGAGAATTTAGGGCATGTTTGAGTGAGGGCTATCAGTGCAATGCTACAGCAGCACCATGATGTATGTACATTTGGAAGTAATTTCTAATAATATGATTGCATTTTGTTCTCTTCTAGTGAGTGTCCATCACATTAAGAACAGAGATGGACCATGATGTAAGATGATTAGAGGTCCATGCAATTGAATGTTACTGTGGAGTAGTCCATATGTCAGTAGGAACTAAACTTTAAAAATAAGAACTTTGTGAATATGTGTGTGAGGGGAAAGATTATGACCAGGGAGAGCAAAATTAGGGGGTAATTTTGAGATACAACAGGGTCTCAGCTCTGTATGATGGGGATAGCACAGCTCTTCCTTTCTCAAAGGGAAGATGTTTTGTACTTATAAATTCATCAGCATCTGTTTGTTTTGTGGTTTTTTGTTTGTTTTTCCTATGAAAGCACTTCAATGCTCTAATGACAAATATGACAGAAAAGCCTGCGCCGTTGTTAATGAATGCTGGTTTTAATGTTTTTAAGAGGCTGTGCTGGCACTCCTGGGTGCTGAATGAGGTAGGTCGTGAAGAAAATCACCTGTCATCTTGTCATTGCGGAATGCATACATGCAAGAAGGCTTATGTGAATTTGCACAAGCAACCCTAAGCCCGATGCTCTCAATCCTGTTCATTTTTACACCCCCAGCTTTTCTTTAATGCATCTTAACGTTCATGGGGATGGATAATGGACTTTTGGAATGTCTGTGTTGATTCCGTATATTTCAGATGACAGCTTTGTGTCATATTATGCAATGTATAAGATGTATGTTTAGTTTTAATACACCCACTGGTGGGTTCCCATAAGTGTAACAAGATCAGAATAAAGCCTCACAGAAGACATATGAAAGCTATTCAAAAGCCTGTATTTTACTTGTTGCTTTCATTACTGCAGTGTGTTCTTAAGGATTGTGCTATGCATTGTGGAAAAACAGAGTAAAAGGTAGTCCTTCTCTCAAAGTTTTTAGAGTAGAAGCAAAAGACAGCAACAGGTGGACACAGATGCAATGAAAAGGGACAAGTGTAAGCAGAAAGTAAGCCAATATTGGCTAATATGGTAGATAGTGTGAAGACAGTTTGGTGCATCACTGTTGTCAATGTTTTGACAGCTTTTGCAAGCAAATGAAGAGCAGAGGACAGCTATAGAGAAAGATAATATAGTAGCTATTGCAAACATTAGAGAGATCTTCCTGGACAAGTGCAGCAAAGTGAGAAAACCCAAAATTACTGGTTTGAAAACTTTCCAAGTACAATGATGGAGTGTGGTCTCCTAGGCTTAATGGCAGGCAGAGTCATCTACATGAAGGTGGCAAGGAATCTCTGGTGAAGCCATCACAACCTACTAGTAGCTTTCTCCATGAAAAAGAAAGGATTTTGGAAAGAAAAAATTCTTTTCTATTTCCTTTTGCAATTAGCTGAGCTTGGCTGCAGCAAGCTGAATCCTTCTATTGGTATGAAACATGTAATAGTGTCACTGCTTTTCAGGAGCAATGATATAACACACCTTGGACACTGGTTTTGAGGCAGTCTGCCACTAAATTGTGTTCCAAGAGAAACGAGAAAATGCTTGAAAACAGGTGGCAAGCAGGAAAAAAAAAGAAAATATGTGAAAAATGGAAGAGTTATTAGTCACAGGGAGGAATAAACATAGGAAGATAATAAGGGGAAAAGTGGAATGAGATAAAGGAGCGTGCCAGGCAGATCTTCAAAGAGTTACATGCATTGTGGAAGATTAGCTTCTGGAGGTAACAGAGGTGGATCCTCTAATTTTATTTACTTTGATGTCTTTCATTCATGTGGAAAAATGTTGATTTTTTTTCTCTTCCCCTTATAATTGAACCACCTCTGAGAAAACAGAGGATTAAGTTACAAACATAAGGTCTATTGTAGTTGCACAAGTTTTACAGACATAAGCATTACTTGGAAGCTTGCAAAACTTGGAACTGTGAAAGATTCATATGTTTTAAGGCAATACTTTTGCAGTATACCTCTTTTGCCTTCTGAATAAAGCTTCACATCCTCTGTGTAGTTTTACTCTCATTATTCTGGAGACAGAAAAGTCTTCTTAGTCACTGTCTCAAGTGATGACGCGCTTTTTTTTTTTTTTTTTTTTTTAGCAATCATCTTTTCTTTCTTCTCTGAAACAGTTGCAAGTAACATAAATAGTTTTAATGAGCATTAGATTCAGCAATCACTCACGAGCTGCATGGGTTGCTTGGAATCTCAGACCTTATTCAGTAGCCCCAGCTATTCCTTTACTGTTCCTCTGGTTTGGGTCTTCTGAGTCAGTCAGGCCAATGTTGTTTGTTATTAGGCACCTAGCAGTCATTGATATCAACATGGTCTAATTTCCCTTATGCTTCTGAGGTCAGCAGCTTTTGATTCACTCAGGACTGTCAGGTAGCTCATGATTTGTAAAAATATTGAATTGCTCCTGCTCCTGTTCCCACAGAAATCGGTGGCCAATCTCCACTGGACTTCCAATCACTTAGATATTAATGTGAAAAAAAGCTTGTGTTTCGTTTACTTTTGTGTCTCATATGCTGGTTAGAGCAAAGAAAGCATAAGAGCTGCTGTGAGTCAGTTCTTGCACCACCCTTCTGCTTATGGAGTTACTTGTCAGAACTACCAGAGGTGTCAAAATTCTTGAGTTTCAGTCCAGTGTGTGTGGGCTTAGGAGTTAAAAGGATGAAACTGAGGATGTGTGTGAATTGCTTCATAAGCAGCCTCTGAAATTCCTCATAAAAGATTGCCAGACTTCCCTTCCTCCTTTCCTGGTGCTAGCTATCATTGACCTGTATTCAGTTGTGCAAGTATACATTTGTCCCTTTGGTGTATTCTTTCAATAACTTGACACACAGTGTGACTTCTGGAGTACAGCAAAAATTATCTGTTAAAGCAGCTGTAGAAGGATAGCTGAAGCAAAGAGGCTTGTGCTCCTTTTTGAGTCTGAAATAGAAGAGGGTAAAGGAAGGAGGGAGACTTAATTAAATGTAGGCCTGTTTTTATTAAAATTTTCAATGCAATTTAATTAAGTGTAATGGGAGAGAATTAGAAGCAAGGAAGAATGGTTTCTTTCTTCAACTTCTTGTGCTTTATAAATTGTCACAGACAATTCTATATGTAGAATCTTTAGTATGATTTTTAAAAAAATTATCAAAACGGATAAGCATGTCATATTGTCATGACAAGTGTAATCAGTGTAATACTAATAAGTATTCATTGTCATAGATAAGAAGAAAGTTTGAGAGCTGGGAGCACACCTAAATAGGAAGTTGGAAGGAGGCACTTAGTAGGAAGATGTGAGAGAGAAGAGGCAGGGGAGTTACAAATTTGTCCATCCACAATGATGACTTCACACTTTCTGTAATGATACATCTAATGTGTCTTTGTTTTCCTCCTCCAATATGTCGTTGCTATCAATAGGATGAATGTGATATCAGTCAACAGGGTTGGAAGTTTTTTCACTCACCATACTTCACGCCAATGCATCTTTGCATATGGCTTGTTTGGTAGGAACGTGGGGAATGAAACATTCTGAATCTAACTCATCCCAACAATAAACTTGGTTGACATTAAGTGATTTACATTACGTGTGTATTTGATTCAGTATAGCTACTGGAAGGAAGTTACTTGTGTATTTTACACTGTTATTTTTTTAGTCCTACAGATATGCAACAACCTGATCCTGGTGGTGGGAGGGAAAGCACGATTCTCTGCCCACATAAGTTGAATGCCTGGTTTGGTTTTAGTAGGATTTAATTTCTTAGAGGGAGAAATTCCTTAGTAACCTAAGTTTGTTCATTGGTTTGCTCAGAGGAAAGGTTTTTTTTTTTTTTTTCCCAAAAGAAATGCTGTCTGCTTTCTTTCTTTAATGTGCTCAGCTACATCCCCAAGCAGTTCTTAAATTTCAACCATCTGCTCTTCTGCCAGTATATCAACAGATGGGAAGGAATGACTTCAGATTTTCAGCTATATTTTTTATTAGTATGCCTATGTAAGCACCTATTAAAAGCAAGAAAGAATGTTTAAATGTAGAAAGATACTTATCCAGCTTAACCAGGTCAGCAAAAGAGTTTCCTCTTAGACCCAAAACTACACAGAAGTTTTATTTTGTTTTAGAGGGAAAGAAAAGAAGTGTAAGTTGCTCATATTTGACATCACAAGACACTAATATCCTGTATCTGAATTAATTTCTATCTACTAAGGTTCTAGGAACTTGTAGAACAGAAGTTTCAGCTCATGTTAGGATATTTCATACAAGCTACTTAGTGTTAACAAGACTATTTGTTTTATTGTTGCAACAACATGTATTCTCCCATTATTAGTTCTATTTAAAGTACAAATATAGAATTTCATGTGACCTAGAAGATGCAATCAGGTAAATGAGCTCTGAATAGTCAGAATGTGCAGCAGTTCCTTTTGCTTCTTTTGGTTATAAGCTCTCCTAGTACTTGGTCAGTGCATAGCTCAGGTAATCAACTTTTGTCTCACCCTTTGACTGTCATCTGAAGTCAGTAGCTTTTAATTTGTCCCTAAATTTTGCAAATCCATTTATCCGTCTAGTTAGTTCATTGGAATAATGCATTGATTGACTTTTCTCTTCTATACACAGGAGCAGTGACGGCAAAATCAATGTTAAATAGAGCAAGAAGTTTTTAGTTCAGTCAGTCTTCTCTCTGAAGATGCAGCAACACTTCTTGGTGCTGCATACCCTCTCTTCTCCATTGACTCTACTGTAGGTTACAAGTAGGTAATTTGAGGGACTGGTATTAAGAAGCAAGTTTGGCAGTTTGGAGTGATGTGTAAAATTTGAATTTTATTTGAGTTTATTCAAGAGAGCCAACAGCTTTTCATACCTGGCCCAGAGACTAGTCTACTGTTTGTCGTTTATTTCTTCTAATGCAAATGTAAGTTAAATGGCTTCAGCTGGTATTACTGACAGCGATCTTTGTTAGACTTCTGAATTCACTGGATTTGTTTCTAGATCGAGGAAGGGGGTGGAGGTGGGGAGAAGCAGAAAACCATACCATTTCAATGTAACTTAAAAAAATCTTTGGAGTTCACTAAACTGTATTACCTCACTAAATATGTGGAGTTGAAGTAAGGTGAACCTCAGAGACCAATGACTTGCATACGCAATTAAGGTAAAACATTTGCATCCAAAAATACAGGGTGTCATCTGTGGTGACTAGCACAATATACCAATATACATGCAGAGTCAGTTTTGGTGATGAGCAACCAAAACAGCTACTGAAGGCCCAAAGCCTCAAAGCCTGGGGACATCCCATCAGGCTGAGTTAAGAAATTAGAAGTCATCTAATGTGGGAATGAAAAGAAGGGTAGCTTAGCCTAGAGCCCCAGCAGGCAAATGGCTCTGCATAAATGACTGGATCAATTAAATTACTTAACAATAACTATTGTGGCATTGCTACTTTTGTTACACTAGAGTCAGATGTTACAGTAGTGAGCATCACACACAATTTTAAGTCCTGACATTGTAAATTCCCTCTGGTAGCACCTTCAGGCTTGATACAAAGTGCAACTTTGATGCTGCAATACCGAGTGCTAGATTGCTGAGCTTTTATGTGGCTGGCCCAAGGTTAGCACTCTGTTAAGTGCCTTGGCCCTACACAGGTATGTGGGAAGAGCAAGGTACATCAGGATCTAACAGCTTTCTGTTAGGAAATGTTGAGGATACTGTGTGATCTTCAGCAGCATGTAACCACCTGTTACACCCTGTATTCTGAAAACAGACCTTATTTCTCTCCCTCTAAAACATGGCAGGAGAATAGGTGGGATGGTCTTTTGAACAGGAGTCTAGTGATTAAAGCACTCCCCTAGGCTGTGGGAAATCTTGCTCAGTTATCGCTTTTCCCTGGGGGAACTCAAGCTCACCTCCCAGAGAGTTTCCTAAATAATGTGTCTTTCTGCAGTGCATTTACTGATCCTGGTGTGGAATCAAAGGATTAAAGAGAACTGAAGATGAACTAGGCTAGAAACCAAGAATAAGACATTGCTTCCAAGAAGCACAGTGACTTCTCTCCTGAAGAGCAATTTCATTCAAAATGCCTTTGCCAGGTGTAGAGTAAGATCTCATCTTCAAGATTTCCTACTCCACATGAGAGAAAAGTAAGTGAAGGCTTTCACTTCTGGCCAGTGAAACAAATCCAATGATAGAAGAGGAGAACAGTTCACAGGCTGGAGAGTTTGCATGGCAGATATATCATGTGCATTTGAACTCTCTGGGACAGACCGCAGGCTGGTAGTGGCAGGCACAATCCCAGGTTTCTTCCGTACCAGCAGAGTTGTCTGACAACTGCACTCAGAATGAAACTGTGGCTTTATCTAGAAGGAAAACAGTAGCCGCTACTGCATATTATATGATGCTGGATGTGTACATGTGCTCCTCAGACTGTTGATAGATCAAGGCAATGGGGACTGAGAAGCAGAAGACTGACCAGCTTTTGGATTTTACTTGGTTTCAGTAGGAGGTTTTCAGTGCTGCTGAGGCTGGGATGCTTCCTGGCACCTGGAGAAGCAGGGCTTTAGGTATCCTGACTGCTTGAAGTTCATATATTGAGGCATTAAGTAGCAGCTGAATCAGCGGTTAATGGATTCATAATCTTGAATTTAGGTGAAATTTAGTATTTTGGTCCCTTTTGGATCTGTATTCTTGTCTTATATCTGATCATTATAGTTACCTTTGAGACTGTGTAAACAAAATGTTTATGCCAAGAGTGAATTTGTACCATGGTGTTTGGGCCACATAAAGCCGTGTAAGCTAATATTTGCTCATGGCGCATTTCTACACACACTTTGGAGTCCTCATAGCAGTGAGTGTTGACAGAAGTAAATGTGAACAAATCATGAGTTACTAGATGGATTTGTCTTTGGGCAGTCAGTAGTATAATTGTTTGTCTGTAACATTCACCAGTTCAGTTGATTCACTAAGTTTCAGTTCACAGTGCACTGACAATTGTACCACACCGGTACTATGAATTTAGCATTCTGTTGCAGTCCTCTGATTGTGTTAAAACATTACTACTTTCAAACCAGTATCTGAAAGCAGCCAAAGTGAAAGCAATGACATCTTAAAGTAAATTGACCACTGTATGTAATATTGAAAAGTGTTATAGATAGAAACAAACAGCAAAGTCTAACTCCACAACTTTGGCTCTGTCCCTATGTCATTATATGATTAAATGTCATCAGGTACTATAATTCCTAGTACAGCAAGATCTTGGGAAACAGAGATTTAACTCCCATGCCAAATATCAATGCTATCTGGGATAAATATGTCTTCATTTGCAGCAACTTGAACTTTGTATTGATTTTATAAAGTAAAGCCTTTACAGAGCCTTTAAATAATCCTTTACAAGGAACAAAAATAGAATCATAGAATAACCAGGTTTGAAGAGACCCACCGGATCACCAAGTTCAACCATAAGTCCAACCAAACAGTTCCAGGAAATGACTGTTGAAAAATGTACGTTGATGTTATAGTACTACATATTTTCTTTTCGTGTTCTGAAATGGCAATAGGAGGTTGAGGCACATACAACTTTCTGGAATCCAACTGACGAAGTGTGAGATCTTATGATGTAGACATCCCCACCTGAGTATGTCACTCTTGGCTCCATTTAGCCACTGTACAGAAAGAGGCATTTCTAGAATGACATTCATTTTATGCTAAAGCGAATTTTTAGGTAGGTCAAATGAATTACACTCTAGAGTATGGTTACCCAAAGTTATGAGATGATTCTGCCTCTTGTATATTTACTTTTGTGCCATAGCCAGGGAGAAGTACCTCTCCTGTGGTGAAGATGCTATTATGGCTCCAATAGCGCAATCAAAGGGAGGGACTATAGTTCCCTTTTGAATGTGTTATCTGGACAAAATTCTAGATCAGCTGCAATTACATATGAGATAGTAAAGTATAAGTTCATCTTCTCTTAACAAAAAAAAAAAATCCACCCTGTTCCTGTCTGCCCGCTTCCATCACCTCACCCCACTAGTTATCCAGCTATTGGATAATAATGAAGGCACTGTTCAAAATATTGCTCTTTGCATTACCTGCTGCATCACAGCATTTTTTCTGCAGTCTTGATGCCTGAACATATTTTTTAGGGTTTTTTAAATATATATAATAAATAGCAAATGAGACATTTCTGGCATAAGTTTTCTGATAAAGTAATTTGTGCTAAATTTCATGAAACCTTTTTTACAAATACTTGGCAGTTGCTCAAATACTTTTAGGAAGGGGAAAAAAGAGTACTGTGATCTCACAAATCATTGAGGAGCTGAGGTCAGATAGACTTAATTTGAATATTCTTTTCATCCTAAACTATTTGACCCACACCCCACACTACCTTTTATCTGGTTGTGGTAAAGGCTCAAACTCACTTCTTCCTAGTGATTCTTACATTTCCAAATTAGTAGACAGCTGCCAGGAGTGCATGTTTGTGTCTGCATGAGTTTTTGATAACTGTAATCAAGTAATGTGTTTGAAATATAGCATAACTTCATCAACAAATAGCCTGCTAGTTCCATTCACTGCTTTTAACCCAAGAGCTCCTTTTGAAGGTTGGATCTTTTTTAATATAATGATAGATGTAAGCTTATAAGCAGTTAGATGTGAATGCATGCTGGACAGTAACAAGCTTATGATTATGCCTTACATCCTTGGAATGATAGCTTTCCATTCACTTGAGTGAAGACCTTGGATTAGAAGGAAGTCTTGAAACGACCTGCACACTGATAATGTACGGGCAATTATAGTAATCCTTCTTGGCTGGGCTATATAGTCAGGAATATTCAGCTACAAAGCTCAAATTTAACAATGGAGAGACTAACCCCTCCTGGAATTGTAGACAAATAGACAAAAATCATCCAACCTGGGTGGTTCAGTTTAGCTGGGACCACATGTAAGGTCTAGTCTGTTTTTGACCCAGCGGTATTATTATTGATAATAAAATCCAAATGCATTTTTATAGGGTGCTTGTATGCAAAGCCTTTAGGCATTTCACAAATGACAACCTAATACAAGAAGTATTTTCACTAAAAACTGCAGCATAGCCCAGTGAAATTGGAAGCTGTCAAGAGAGTGAAAAAATACCTACTCAACACCTAAAAAAGCACAAAAGGTAGAGAAACCACCCAACAATTAATTAGTTTTCTACACACGCAAAACCCTCCTGGCCATACTGATATCAGAGGAAGATTTTTCACTACATCCATGGGAGCAAGACCAAGCTCAAAGTGAGCTGTAGGAAAGGTCTCTATGACGGAATGTGGACAGCAGTGTGCTCAGCTGTTCTTGTGCAGACTGAACCGAAAGATGTATTTCTTTGAGTGAGCTATAAATGGGTTAATGATATTACTGCCTTCTAGAATTTAAACTTCCTTTTGCTGGAGTATGATGATGAGATGAGGGTCCTCTGCGCTGACATTTAGAGATAGGCTGAAGACTGAGATCTGTATTTGAAATATCTTGTGGTGTAAAGGATTTCTATACCACCTCTTTATGGTTTTCCTTGATGTTTTGCTCTTTGTACATATTCTGGCAAACTCTTGTTATCTCAGCCAAACAGTTATCAAAATAAGCTTTGATTTTTCTTTTTTTTTTTAAGGGAGATTTTTTCATATCTAAAGGGTTGAAAAAAAATACTAGATTTCCAAAAGGGTGGGCACACTGGAGATGTAACTACTTTTTTGGTTGGATTGAAAGGGAGCTAAGCAGCTTAAAAAATGTTGTGCTACTTTTAAAATGTCTGCAATTCTTCCTTAGGCTTATAAATCCTCATTTATGTAAACCACAGTCTTTTGTGGTGAAAATGCTCTAACAGTTTTTAATCATTGTAATACTCCGTTTCTCTCCTGGTTGTTTTGCATAAGGATATGGTCTGAATTACCATGTTATCAAAAAACACCCCCACAAATAGTTTTCACTTCCAGCAATTGTAAACTGCATAGTTTTTCCTATTTTAACAGATAGTGCCATCACAGCATTGTGTATTGGATCAGATCAAAAGAAAAAAAAACATTGCTTCCACAAAATGAAAAGGAACAGATATCACAAAGCTTGCATTTGTTCAGTTCAGGGAGAATAAAGATTCCAAATGAATTGCAGAATTAAAGCACAATCATTAAGGAGGTGGCCTTTGGTGTGGTCACCTCTGTTGAGATTCAGTCTAACAGAACATTGTTGTTGTCTCTACTTGTTCTGTAATAGCCCCACCCTATTCATTTGTGTAGAAGAATGGATCAAAGTGTGCTTAAAGATAGACAAAGTTTATAAAAACATAAAACTCATTTTCTCATACATTCTTCAGTGCCTGAGGCAGAGGTATTGATAGTAAGGCAACCGAAACAAGCTAAGCTGTTCTTGCCTTCTATATATTTGAATGCTTGTAATTGTGCAATAGGCAGTGAAACAACCCAGAATGACACACGAAGTGCAGTACAAATGACAGACAAAAGGAGTGGAATTGTTTAAATAAGGCAAGGCTGTGAAACTGAGATTCAGATGGGATTTCGTCTTGTAGATGCTTCACAGAAAGGAAAAAAATCATTAACTTGCAGAGTGGTTTTGTCTTAAATGTCAGTTCATATGGCAACTCTATACTGTATAAATAGAAGTGTGTTTGCGGTTTTTTGTAAAATGTGAAGAGTCAGTGAACTTCACATAGGCCTATTAACTTGTCTATTACAAAACTGGCTTGTACTAGATCCAGGAGGAGAGAATGAAAAGGATCTTTTGTAATAGAGTGTCCATTTTGCCCTGTTTAGGGCTGGTGCTAGTCTCTTAGGCATGACTCTGAAGGCTCAAAGAGGGACTTTGGCGATTCCAGGGACCCTAAGGAAATAGATTCTCTGCATCAGGTAATTTCCCACAAGAAGGTGTAATTCAAGGTTGTTTGCAAAATCAGTTGTTCTTAAAATTTATAGGGTTGATCTATGATGTATGTATTGCCTAATCTTAATTGACTTTTACGGTTTTGCCTCTGTTTGCCTGTACACAATCTTAACTGTAGCATTGTGTATCTACTGCTCATCTCGTTTCTACAGGACCGGTTTGTGGACAGCCTGTCAGACATGTTTGACAGTCCACTAACCTCATTTATGTGTCCAGGCATGCTCAGGTCTATGTATTTCAGCTATGTCAGCATGTGTAATGGTCTGCTGCTTGTATGGTCATGAAACTGGTTTTGAAGAGGGCTTTGAGGTTGCCCTCTGTGGGGTGCATAGTATACACAGTGTGGACAGATCTATTCAAAGATGAAAGCGCTGCTCCAGGGATATCTTATTCTGTTTGAGAGAATGGAAGAAGTTCTACTGGTGTGAGATTCCCCATATATTTGTGTAACTGTATTCTTGCTAGGACTGATCCTCATCCCTGGCTGGTGTAATTCTACTGCTGCTGTTTTACTGGTACAGACCAACAGTAAAGTGACTTGCATCACTGTGGCAGTGTAGAGGAACATCAGTGAGGGAATAAATAGTATTTACACCCACCTGAAGGCTTATATTTAATCTTAAGGCAGCAGAGAATGGTTAGGGCATAAGGAGGAACTAGGATTCTGAGCTGTGCAAAGAAGGGTTCATTATCAAGCCTCTCCAGCCCCTCCTTTGGATTCATCTGGACATGTACTTCATAAGTAAGATAAATTGTGTTAACTTTCCGATGTGCTGACTTTGGGGTAAGAGGGGAAGCCAGTCAAATCAGATATGTTCTTTTTTATTTCAATTAAGTCATCTGTATTTGAAGGTGGTGACAACTCAGCTTCAGGCTCCTCTTGTTCATTCAATACTCTGGGAAAAATTCCAGTCTGATTTTAGCTGTGCTCATAGCAGAAAGATTGTATTGGTTTCCTAGCCCCATAATAAATAGTAAATTCTGTCATCAGCTCTAATGGTATAGTGAAATTTCAGAAGTTACACAATCTCCAATGTTCTTGTTTCCTAAGGTCCTCAGCTGAATGCCCAGCTACTGTTGGGGAAAGTGAGAGCTCTATACAACATGGAAACTTTCTGTTGGATGAGAGTGGATTTGCTGTTATTCAGAATTTCCATTATGCCTTAAAGTGCTCTGTCCTGCTCTTTGTTTTCTCTAGCAATGTGAGATCTGCCACATCAATGCAGATCATTAAGGTTTAAAATAATATCCTACCTGTAGCAGAATTTAAGATGCAGACATTCAGATGACTGAAGTCCCACTGTTTCAGTCCTCCACGCTTCTGTCTCTGCGGCAATTAACTTTGCCACTGCTCTGTTCTGTGCTCTCCCCTTCTCCCTGGTCACTGAATGTGCAGAGAATGTTGGTTCAAATGTTGCTGGGTATAATGTTAAGAATATCAATGTAATTGTTTATGTGTGTGGACATGAGGACAGTCATTCCCAAGGTTTTTTGCAGAGATTGCTTTACACCCTTGGATAAGAAGCTTGAATGCTCCCTCCAGGTCCCATCCATAGATGATTCCTCCCTGTCTTAAATTAATCCATAGCATTTATCTTCTCATCCATGGTTGTAGTGAGTATGCTGACAGACTCTGGAGTAAATTATCTGTTGCATTATACTCTCTTGTATTTCCCAGCCATGTTACTGAATTAATTTCACCCTTGAGTTGTTTAATATAATGGGCTAATCAGAATTTTCTTTGTGCTTTTACTAGGCTTTAACAGCATTAAGCACTGTTCTGTCTTCTAGTTTTGTCACCTAATGGCACTGTGAAAGACAATGTAAAGTTGAATAATGAAGAATTATTCCTGCATAGATGGATATAGATGTAGATTCCATTTGTGAGAAGCATCTCAGGATGTGTGGAGAAGATAGTCACAGTGTTTACGCTCCAATAGTGTAGCATAATGGAGGCTGGAGTAGCATAACTTTACTGTATTGGGAGTCAAGCCACAATATTAGGTTCCTCAAAGCAAATATAAGGGTCTTTCTCTCCTATTAAACATATTCTGCAGCTAAGCATCAAAATTACCCTTGTGTTGACTTCTCTTAAAGTTTTCTTTGCATTTCATTGCTGACATCCCTTTGAATTTGTGGAAATTATTTAGCCAACACTGCAATACTGCTTATTAAGACAAACAGCAGGTAATACTTACAGATAAAGCATCCAAACTGTAGTGAACCAGGTACTTGAAAACATACTAGGCTTATTTCAGTCTTCAGAGCTACAGCCTGAGGCTGTAGGCACCAGGGATGGTGTTAAGTCAAGATCTGCCATTATCACAACATTGCCAGGTGTAAGAAATATTTATTGCCACAAAGAGTCATGAGTGTAGCACAAATGTCCTTAATCCGACAAACTGAAGGAGACCCTTTTATTCTGTATGCTTTGATGGTCTTAGCGTGTAGACATTCTATGGCCTTCTCTGATGATGTATATGCTGTATGTAATACAGAAGAACCTAGAAACATTCAGTAGATTTCTGGATTGCATTGTGCTGGACAACGTATGGGCAAAAAGTTCCCATAAGGTAATAAATGCAAACCTTGTATCTTTTTGCTGCTGACTGATAGATTGCTAGAATTCTGGTTTGTCACCTTCCATTTTTATACTTTCCATAGGAGACATTCTTGCAAAATAATTACTGATTTCTTTTAAGGAAACTTGATCTGTAGAGTTTCTGATGGGCGGTACAGCTCCTGTTGGATCTTGCCACATTTGTGGGTGCAAAGCACCTCCCCCAGCTAAATCCTTACTGACTAAGCCTTCTCCATTTCTTCCCTTGCCATCTGGAATGTGCTTTGCATGATGCTCTGTCAGAAATAAAAAAGTTTTTTCTTTCTATAACACTTGGCAGGGAGCTGGCAAAAAGAAACCTTTGTTACCAGAATCTGCATTCTCTGTGGGGGTGGCTCAGATGGCATTGGATTAACTTGGAGACTTAAAAATGGAAAGTATTTGTGATGGCAAGTAGCTAAACGTACCTCTAGGGCAACTAATAAAACTAGCTTTAAGAACAGGGAAATGGGCTTCTCTAAATGGCCCTTTGACATTGTTTTTATGAAGACGTCTGTTTGTCCATTCCCCAATACTTCTTTTCCAGCTTATAAAATGCCTGATTCCTAGAAATCAAGAATTTATGACAAGAGAAATAACTTTCTAATTTTTTAGTTCCTTGGTCAAATGAGATAGGTGATATAGTCATGAGGTAAAAGACAAAAATATTTTAGGTGTCTATAGCTTTAATGCTTGTCAATAGCTGGTTGGAAGAGAGTGACTCCTATTAATGTTTTATTCCTATTAGAATTTCCCATTCTCTCCTGTTATAGTGAAAGACTAGCATTAAGGATCAGTCCCTTACCTAGCCTGAAAGACTAGCATTAAGCATCAGTCCACTACCTAGCCTGAGACTGCAGTCTGCTGACCAGTCAACATGTAGCTCCAAGCCAGATGAAGCATCCACTAGTAATTGTGCAGGCTAATAGGTGAGGACATGGAAGGGAACTGAGGGGCATCATAGTTACAAAGGAAATGGCTTGTAATTGGGGGTTGTAGAGCATACATCTGCAGGAAGCTGGGCTTCATCAACTGTGTTGCTCATAGAACAGCTCATTGACCTTACACCTATTAATTCCCTATTCTCCACCCTGTTCTGTGAGGACTCAGAAAACAATAGGGAGAATGTCAACCTACTGAATCACTGTTGACTGTCCCTTCTATGTTTTCCTTATTTGGGTAGCCATTTTTGCTCAGGTAGGCTGAACAACCACAAAGTGGCCAGGTACTAGGTTCTCAAACACTCAGACAGGTGTCTGAAAAGACATTTAGGAGACTTGCTTCAAGGGTCATGAACTAGATTTTTAAATAAGTCTAAAGAATTTATATGTGGGATTTGGGACCAAATTCCTTTAGGCTTCTTTACTTTCTAAATGCGAGATAGTCAAACACTCTTGATCAAATTAGGATAATTAAAGTCCTTCATCTTACCCCTGCTGTATATCTATTATACTTGTCTAATGAATGTACTATTCAACTGTATCAGGGATCTTTACTAACTTCATGGGAATAAAGAATTAATCATCAGTAACTCTACTAAAGAAGTTTGTGGTTACTGTCAACATGCCTAGCTGATGTGCAGATGTTAGCCTGATGTGAAATTATAGTTAGACATCATTTTGCACTTGGCCAGTTCATTAACCAATGTATTCTATCTGTTTTGGGTGTATTTCACACAGGGTTAGAGATATAAAGATGTGCTGGTATTTGTTTACTGAATGTGGTTGGGATAACATAACCAAAGAGAGAGAAGCATAATTCATGCTTCAGCTTACTTATAGATTTGCAGCTTTGAGGTTCCCTTCCGGTATAACTGTACTCTTGAGTTCTGTGAAACTTCATCTCACAATGCCATATTTGGGATGAAATCATCTGTCAGGTGATGCAGCATTGCCAGACAGTTCTCCCAGTTGAAGAAGTGGGTAAACTGGGATTCCTTTCTTTAGTTTTTGATTTACCTAGCAGCTGGAAGAGCCTTAAAACCTGGAGTGTAATTTTTGTCTTTGGTATTTTTATTCCCATATCCAGTCCACAGAGCAGGAATGAGCAGTCATCAGACAGAGCACTTACTGTTAGTGTGTGTGCATATGTTTTTCTGCACAATTTGAAAAAGCACAAAACCCAAACCAAACTCAAGCACACTCCCCTCTCCCCCTGCCTCCCCGCCCTGTTTCTATGCTCCATTTTTATCTTTGGGAGACTATGAAAGCACTTCATGATTGACTTTCTACTCTGCTTTTTTTTTTTTTTGTGTTGGTTGGTGGTGGGGGTGTTTTGTTGGGTTTTTTTTGTTTTTTTTTCCCACTGGATTACATTTAAAAGACTTTTTGGAAGATATACTTTCTACTTTATTTCAATGTTTGTGTTCCACTGTTGTTCATGTAGTGCCAGCATGTCATCTGGGTCCAACAAGAAGCTAATAAACAAATCCTGACTGTCCTGTGGCAAGAGCTCCAAGATGGGTGAAAGCCAAGGAAGTTTTGGAACTATTACCAGTGTTTAACACTGCTTTCAACACTGTTTTCAATTGAGAAAGTCAACTTACAAGATTTACATGGTGGTTTGTGAGAGATGATGATAGTTGGTAGTTTGCAACTGAACATATTGATTTTTGTTCTAGGAGAAAAGACACAGACCTGACCCAACTGGTCATCTGTGAATTTTTGCCTAGGAGGGTATTATATGGAATATAAAGATGTTACGTGTATTTCCCTGCCCCTTCTTCCCCCTCCCCCCCCAAAAAAAAAGTGTTTATTCATCAGTGGCACACTTACTCATAGGTATTGAAGCTGTATTTTGGAACAACATTGTCTAAGGGTAGATAATCCATCAGAGTAATTAAATAGTTGAAGGTATAAAACCATTGCTGCTTTTAATTCCCATTTTTTAAGTCATGGGCAGATATGCTCTATGTGCTATTTGGGTTTTAGATCAGTTCCTTCATGCTGCTTTATGTGAAATAAATAAAAGGTTCAGACATTGCCAGTCTTGGGTGGTCAGTAACAGGTCTTACACGTAACCTTCCTCAGGGTTAATTTTCTGGTGTCAGTGAGGTTTCAGTGATGTGAGGTTAATAAGTACAAGGGAGGATTCAAACCTCAGGTGTTAGTAACACAGATCTGGTAACAAAGAACATCAGTTTCAGGAATGACCCCTCTCCCCTCATCTCTCTCTTGCTACTGTCTTGTTGACCATTCCTTCATGAATTATCATCAGATTTGTAAGTCAGTTTGTTTCTGATGTAACACCACAGGATGCGGTACTGTTATACCAGGGAGAGACTTGGGACGTTTTTTCTATACTCAGTTACATGGGCCATATAAAGACAACCTTCCCACGCAGAGTATTTGCACAATGCTTTCCTGGAATTTGAGGGTGAAACACATGCTGCCTGTTGTGCTTCAGGTATTTCACCCAATGAGACAGAGCCCTTGCTCGATCACATTAGCTGGATTAGATCAACAGTGAGTCTTCCAACTAGATCACCGTGAGTTTGTCTTCATCTTGTACCTATTGATCGTCATCCAGGGCAAGGTACTGGTCTGGATGGATCTTTGCCCCAGTGAACTATGTTTATATTTTTTGAGCACCTGGTATGCTTTCAAAAAGAACATTTAGGGATGTGCCAGGAAAATTGCTTTTTGAGGTGCTTGAAAAGAATTGTGAAGAAAATTCCTGCAACGCAGTTGCTGCCAATAATTTGTGATGACAAAAGACTGAAAAACATCACTGTGGTTAATTTTTACATGGTTCATTAGGTTGAATAGATCTAAGCAGTTTCTCGCCTATGTCACCCAAGGGTCCTTTTACTGGCTTCTATTGTCCATGGGTTGGACTAGGCTGCCAAAGCACTACCGTGTCCTCTGCTTCTGTTGTTACTGCATGGAATGCTATAGTTTTTTTCACAAAAGTGGAGAGACTCATCCCTTTCATTCTTGGGTTATAATCAGAGAAACTTAAGTTTGAAGGTAATAAAAATAGTATATAACGCATTTCAGTGTTCTCAGTTGATCAGATCCATGGATTCTATTTATCTCAATAGCCTTCTTGCTAATGTGTGTAGCTGGTTTTTTTTCATAGAGAACTCCTCTACCTTATATAAACTGTCTTCTTGTTCACAGAATAACATTTTTGCTTATATAATGCATGTAGTCACATAATTTATACTGGGCTTCATGCTTCATTTCCTTGTATTCTCATCTCTTTTCTTTCCAAGTGAGGCTATACGTTTGTTTGCTTTTTGGTTAGTTAGGCTTAAAACTATGAAACTATTAAGATTCTCTGTTTATACAGGCCTATCTTTGGGTTTAGTGTTCAGTTTCAGGAAAACACAGAGCTGTAAGTATCCATCACAAACTGCAAAAAGTGTAGGAGTAGCCCTGGTGTCTTGAGATGAACACCTGCTCTTCATTGCTGTACTTCTTTGAAGTGTTCTAGGGTTGCCAGGTGAGTCATTTACTATATCATTCAATAAGATGGGATTTAAATAGATCTGCTCATTATGATATTTGGCCAATCTTTGCACAGAGTGGAGATTCCTTTAAATTTTTTTTTTCTGATGTAGCAGTCGAACTGCAGTCTGGGGCTCTGAATGACATTAGTAATGAATATTAAGAACTTCATTTGAAAAAAATACATTTAATTGCGTTCATAATCAGTGGAGGAAGAAACAGCCCAGGCTAATATTTATGAATTAAAGACACGTGCTGGAAAGATTCATACCACAGCCATGAAAGAAAACACACACACACAAGAGTAGAACAAAAGAATAGCAAGTAGTCATCTTAATATAGGCTGTATTAGGATGCCTAGTGGACAAAAGGGATGCATTAATGTAGTCATTTTTAAGGTCTTAAACCTTGACTTTGCTATGATTTTTTTTAACAGCAAAACCTTGGCTTGTATTTTGAGGTAAAATATAGAAACAAAAAAAAAGCTATAATGTGACATCAGACATGCTGCCTGCATGCAGCTAAACCGGGTAACCCCGTATCGTGGCCTTCATCACCACGGATCCCAGTCATCCTCATTTCCCAATAGTGATAGACTAGTGTCCCACCTCTTCTCCACCACTACCTGGCTCATCATTCTGCCCTCTGACTGTGAGCTCTCTTCTCTTAGCTTTGGTGTAACATATTTCTTCTACCAGCTAACCTGATTCTGGTTAGTTCTTTTTCTTTACTGCTTTCAATTCCAGTCTCTTTACCCAAGTGCTCCCAGTCTCCCTTTCTTGCATTAATTTGCTATTTCTTTCCTTCCTCTCTACTTTATTTTTAAAGTTCTTCTTTTTTCCTTTGATTTTGTCCAAAACCTGTTTCTTCTATAATACCTGCAAATGAGAAAGCAGATATCCACTAAAATACATGATGGAGGATGCAGAGGCTGTTGCAACACGTAACCCTGGTCCAGAGTAATGAGGAGCTTCATCTTGTGGTCTGAATAAAATAGAACTCCATTGAGTTGGAAGATGCTTGATGACGTTAGACCAGGGATATAATTATTTAGTGGGTTCAGCTAGCAGCTTTGCTAAAACTGCCAGAAATTGAAGGCAAAATTAATTATGTAGAGCACAGTAAATCTTCTCTTACTCAACACCTCCACAGCCTATATATGGCTCCCTTTTTAGGATTCAGCGTGGGCTTATTGTAGAGCTTTGTGACTGAGTTACCCAATCATAATGAGCTATTGTGTGCATCAGCTGAGCATGATAAAGCATTCCTAATGTGTCTACAATGCAAGGTATTTTAGTTTTGACATGAGTGTTGCAGGAAGGCACAGCACTCTTGCACACCAACAAATGGATAGACTCGGGTGGATGATAGTGCCATTGATGGAATAAAACTCCACACAAGTGCTGACATATTTCTCATCTGGTTCTAAGTATAATGCCTGAAAAAAACCAACTTGTATTTGTCTGGCTGTATAAAAATGCCAGTTCTTTTTTTATGTTAGAAAATAGGTTAAATACATTTTTGTGACCTTAGTAAAACATGTAAATTTTTGCTTGTTTTTAGGGTCTCTCAGTGAAGACAGTGATTCTGTTCTGCTTACAAGCTAAGAACTGCAAACTTCCAACATGAGTAAATTCTTCAGAATACTTAGTACTTAGACACCTGCTTAACTTTTGCCATGTAAAGTAGATTCTCGGCTCTCAGTGGTCTGAGATCAAACTCTTGACTCCAGAACTATTCAGGTGTTTTACCTAATTTTGTCCCCTTTATGTCTTTAAGGATCCCATATTTACCAGGTGCTTTCTAATTCTTTCTTCTCAGGAAGAGCACAGCTCTGTATCACAGAGATCTGCCTTTCGGTATCTCCGGGCACTGCTAGCACTCCTTTTCTCTTTCATTTCCTACTCTATTGTATTCCTTCTGGGCCCCAAGCATTGGAGACAGCAGGAAAATTATTATGGAAGCACAGAATACCTGAGATTGGGACCTTATTACCTCAGGTGCCTAAGTCGAGAATAAGACCTGTTGCTGTTTGACAGATCCGGTCTAGCTTATGAAAGTTTCTTTTCTGTGCTCACCACTGCAATATCTGTGTGTTGGCAATCTGAAGAAAGAGAGACACAAAACACAGAGCACACTCAGGAGCAAAGAACTGACGTAGTTTCCCAGATCATGCAGTTGTGACAAACCAGTTGGGTTGTTTAGACTGAGGCTTGAGGAAGCGAGAACAGAAAGGATCCTGGGAAGAGAAATAGCTACAGATCATTGTCTGTCTGGGTGCAACTGGTATCATTCTTGGCTGTAGGAATGGCATTTCCATCTCTTCTCTCTTTGTGCATCTGTCCACCTTCTTTCACAACCCTTTTCTGCCCAGTCATAAATTTAATGATTTTTCTAGGGAAGGAGACATGTTCCTTGTCTTCTGAGCCCCTCAGGTTAGCTCAGCCTCTGTCCATTGCTTCTGGTGCTCCTTTGCCCTGTGGTAGCTCTTCTTGAGCAACGTGTAAATACCTATACATCAGTAAATGTCCTGTTTCTCTCTTTCATAGTTTATAGCGTACTCTTTGTCAGATGAAAAGGGGATGATGGTTATCACTCATTATGTTGTGGGTTGCTGGAGGGAGAGCTAGTGACCTAGGTCGTGTGGAATGAAACATGTACTGCTTTGCATGAAGGAACCCCCCTGGGTAGCACAAGGTTGATATTTCCACAAGTGTACCCCTCAGTAAATTTGATCCTGCATTCATGAGCTAAATGCTGTTTACATGTGAGGCAAATATGTTCCCTCAGGAGGTGGGGAAAAAAAAATCCATTCTTAGTGATAAAGAAGTACAAAACAGTGCTGGCACAAGGGTTTCTGAATCTATTTGAGAATCCTATCATGAACTGTTGTAATAAGATAGCTGGGAGATAGTAACTTTGCACTTGATGGAAAAACACATTGTACAGATTAATGAAATTTTGTCATGCACTTTTAATTGATTTCAGCAAAGGAGATATTAATCTAATTAGTGCTTCAGCTAATATACTGAAATTATATTTGTATTTGTCAGACAAATATTTGTATGAGATAGGCATTTCAGTGACTGTTTGGCTGAACTGAACGAATTAATTTCTTTGATTATAAAGGTCTTGTTTCTTACAGTTGTACTTCACAGTTAATTTTCCAGTGTGAATGCTTAAATTAGGCTGCTAAGTCCTCAGTAATCGGAAATAATTGGTTTTTCTTTTTTCTCCTCAAGTGATCTGGGCAGTTGGACAACTGAGCAATAGTACTTGTTGACTCTGTGGTCTTTTTTATGAGGGCCATGCTAATGGATCAAAATCACAGGGCCTATAATGAATGTGAGGAGAGCTTCTTGAAATGGGGTGTTGATTAGCTTTGTACTATTTCTGGATAACATGAAGCTGAGGGCACAGAATGACATGCTCTGGTACCTTGTTCTTCTAACTGTCCAGCATGTGAGCCGATATTTTTTTCCTTTGAAGCAACAAAGATAGTGTTGAGTGGTGGACATCATTCCTGGATGGGGCCAAGGCGTGACTGTGGCTGAGATCAGTGTGCTCAGAAGCATTGCAGGGTCTGATGCTTTGGCTATAGTATCTGTTTTCACCACTCTCAGCTGCTACTGCTCAACTTCCAATGGATATGAATACAAGTTAAAATCATAAAATCATAGAATCATAGAATAGTTTGGGTTGGAGCAGACCTTAAAGATCATCTAGTCCCAACCCCTCTGCCATGGGCAGGGACACCTCCCACTAGATCTGGCTGCGCAAGGCCCCATCCAACCTGGCCTTGAACACCTCCAGGGAGGGGGCATCCACAACTTCCCTGGGCAACCTGTGCCAGTGCCTCACCACTCTCATGGTGAAGAAATTCCTCCTTATGTCTAGTCTAAATCTGCCCCACTCCAGTTTATACCCGTTGTCCCTAGTCCTATCACTACAAGCCTATAATCATACACAGTCCATTGTAGGTCCTCACTTGGTTGTTGTGTAGATCTCTGTGGTGCAAAGTCAGAGCTTCTTTGAGGCCAGAATGAGTTTGATTCCTTTCCCATTCAAACCTGTAGCAAAGCTCCCAGTGGAGTGCAGGAACAGGCACATAGGTCTGGATTCAAGGGAGGACCTATGTTCTGCAATTGTCTGCCTTGAACTACCTTGGGTGCAATACAGATCTTTGGTGTCTGGTGCTTTAGAGCCCTGTATAGTAATCAAGGACAGTTAGACACTTTAGAATGAGATCTGAAACTGCAGGCTCAAAAAGTGCCAGGTATCAGCTAAAAGAATTAATGAAAACAAGAATTTGTCTGAAATATTACCACTCTTGGGCTAGGGCACCACATACAACCACCGGATATCCTGAAGAGATAGGTCCAGAGACCTGAATTCTTTCCTGCTGATGGATATTCACAGCTTTGATCCCAAATTGCTGAGCAAGATTCATTCCTCACTCTTAAAATTTGACAGAAAAGCTGTTTCCTCACACTTCACACAACACCTTACTGGCTGGAGCTCATCCAAGATCTGGTAGATCCACATCTAGTTTCCCACATTGCTTGAAGTTGTCTCTCATCTCTTAAGTGAATTGTGGGAATGCTCTCCAGTGCTCCTGCAAAAACTATTCCAATAGTTGAGCAATAATTCAAGGGAGCCATAGACACCATATAGTAAAGTTTGTATTTGTGGCCTTGTGGCTAGTGAACTCAGCCAAGGAGGAGAAATCCAGGATTTTGGTCCCTGTTTCTAGGGCTATTAATGTACATTACTGTTTTATGTAAAGCTCAGAGGAGCAAAGGTCAGATCTCAGGGCTCCCCTTCTCAGGTAAGTAAATTCCTTCCAAGTCCCATCTGATACCAAATCCTTCATCAGATCTCTAACAGTTTTGGAATTCAAAGTTTTTTCACTAGGCTGTGGATCTTCCCTATACCTCTGCCAGGTGTGCCTCCTGGAAATTAATGGGTTCCGTCTCTGGATAGAAAGATTAGATAAATTTTTCTACCCAAATTAAACCTTCATTTTGAATCTTCCTTTGAATTCTATGTGAAGTCGTTCTGCCTCAGAAGAAATTAACTGTTATGTTGAATTTGTAGTGTTGTTCTGGTGGTTCTTATGAGTAGTATCATGTTCTTTTTGTGTGTGGTAAGTAGTTAGTAAATTATCCCCAGCTATGGCATAAAAATCCTTAAATGCTATACTTAATCTGGGCAGAATCTAAGAACCATATCTGCTTGTGACTGAGGTTACTGCTACAACAGAATACACTGTATGGAACTGCGTAAAGAAGAATACCTGATGAAAATATTGGAAAGAAATTGAGATGAAAAGGAGAATGTGGAGAGAACATATCTGTGCAGAAACCTAAAAGAAACAATCCATGGTGGGACTTATATTCCTTTTGCATTGTGCCAGCTTATTTGTTGAAAATGTACATTAACCAACTGATTTTGCAATGAGTTCTAATACCATGGATTGCTAAAAATGAAAATGTCAGATTACATTTATCTGTAGGTTTCCCTCTTGCCCTCACTTTAGCTTGTACAGCAAAAGGAAAAATTGGCATAAGCTTCTATTTGGAGTCAGTTTCTAGTCTATGATGTCCTCTAACAGAGATGCAATTCTGAATTTCTATATGCTTTAGAGGCTCTTCATTTTATTTCTTAAGAAAATACTTCACTGCAGTTGGAGAAAAGGGATGGAAATATTTTTCTAGTATTATATTTTGCTGGTTTCATAAAAGCCTACATTTGTCTTGAGGATATGGACCTTTAAATGGAGTAAACTACTATCGTTATTAAAAACACCTTCCTGGAAAGAATTCAGAGACGTTCAAGACCAGTCTTTTTTTTCCCCTGGCATAGTATTCTAATTAACTCTCAACCATTTCTTGAGTAATATTTTTAAGGTCACTAGTTTGGCTGGGTATTTGGTAATAAAAATTACATGCTATGTCTGCAAGAGGACCACTAATTTAAAATAGTCATTTGATTCAAACTGACCTGTTTGCCAACGTAGCTAATGAAGTGTCACTTTAATATTTAAAGCACTGTTCTTTCAAAGTAATTGTTATTTACTGGTAATTCTTCTTCATTTGATGGTTTATTAGGTACCTATAGGAATTTAAATTGGGCAACTGAAAAACTATAATTGTCTAACTAGCATAAGACTTTGCTGTAAATATGTCTGGGCACCTGTTTAAGGAAGTTTTTTTATTTCTGGTTTTTCTTCCAGTGTGAAAGAATGGGGAAGGCTGAATTGGGAGAGACATTTTAACCTATTAATAAGATATTAGGAGAGAGCTAGCAAAAGGGGGCTGACATCCTAAGGAATGCAGGGATTTGTTTTGTCTAATTCTGCACCCACCCATGTGGGCGTCAACATTCCACTCAAACTAGTAGGACTTGGCCTCTCCTCTGGGGGGCAGGGTAATAGATTTGAGGTTGGAGGAAGGGGAAAAACTGCCAGGAAAGAATTGATCTGAAAAGTAATTGCAGAAAAGGTGTAAAACCAGCATTCTCTTAGAAAAAAAAAGAAAATTGAAGTGGAAAAAAAGTATTTGGTAAGATACATACATGATTTGTTTGTTGGTTTTCTATTCTGGTTTGTTAATGAATATCTTCTTTTGTCCTCAATGCATCATAATTCTTTAATTTGCCCACAAAATATAGCTATTTAAATTAAGCTTCTTGCTAAAGAGATTTGGAGTTACATAATGTCCTCCAGAAACTGATAAATGCATTAGAAAAGGACCAGGAAACATGCCTCTCTGAAAAATTCCTGCTTACGTTTGTTGAAAGTTAATAGAAGAGCTTTCTTAGTAGACATTACAGGTTACAATCTTATTAAACTTTTCTTTCTTCCCACTTGTGATTGTTTGGGGTTTTTTTGTTGTTGTTGAAGCTTGAGTCCTTAGCACTCTGTCCTTAAATGATTTTTAGGATTGTTTCTGTGACACCTGTGTTTTAAAGTTAGCCATTAGTAATAATAGCGGTTGAACAATGGTTAGATTAAGTGACATTTAAAGTGAGAGCTCTTTTTTTCTGCCTCTGTATTTTCCCTGTGTAATATGCTTCAGTTAGTGAATTTATCATTTTCATATCTGTAGACTGGGAGCTAAGAATCAAAGAAATTTGTGTTTCACTTGCTTAGGCAGAACTTTTTTTGTAATGCGGAAATCTCTATTTCCCAAGATTAGGGCTGATTTGTTTACACCATCCTAATGTCAAAAGCAAAAAAAACCCCAGTAGCTGGAAGCAGATCTTGCCATAGCTGATGTTTAGCCAATTTATAGTCAACAAATACAAAGCACTTAGAATGGGAAACATTCAGCAACACTATCTTTTGGTAGCTCCATCAGTACTTTTCCTTGGCTAGAATTTAAGAAAGGTAGAAATAGTGTTCCTTCCTCCTAAGATACAGCACATTAGGTTTGAATGGGGATCACTGAAATGTCTACCCACACCTGAATTCCTGTCCAGTTGTGTATCCAGTGGGTGGTGTGAATATGCTGTGTCATTTGCTCCTAGGTGCGTCACCCGGTGGAGGTTTGCCAGATGACTTCATCATCCCACTCAATCTTGCTACTGTATTTTATATTTTCAGCAAGGAGACAGCAGAGTATCATGGGAATCTGTGTATGGATTAATGAGGTCTCTGCCCACACTTCTTGTCATTGTTGGTAACCCTACGTTTGCTAACATAATGCGCTATTTAAATGGCCTGTAAAGTCTAACGCAACTATATACATGCATAAACTACAAATTATTTTGTCATGGTTGCTATACTTTGTGCAAATATTTAATGATACTGACTTATTTTGTTGATTTTTTTTGACTGAAGAACTTAATTCTTCATAGCTATGTTAATATGTTTCGGTCCACAAACTGGAGAGTTAGTATTAACATATTTTGATCTGTGACAGACCCATGGAAAGCCTGGATACAGCATCTTTTGTGGTGAGCCTTGAGAAAGGATTGAACCTGAATTAAGATTTGCTGCTTAGGCCCATTTTTTATTTAAATCCAAGTACAGACTAAAGTCCTGGAGAAAGGGTGGTAGTCAGGGCCTCTGGGTATATGCATATGTGAATTGGTATGTGTGTTTGTGTACATGTTCATGCATGCATGTGAACATGCATTGCTTGTATGAGATAGGTCTTATGTTGATTCACAGCAAAAGCTGTATATTTTATATTTCTTTTTCCAATGCAGGAACTTTTCTATATGCTAATAGAAGATTCAACATGAAGAAGTAAAAGAGATTTTCTTTGCATTCTTATACTGGTTTGCCCCACTCTTGCCTGTTCTTGTACATCAGAAAAATCCTCTTCCAGAGTAAGAGAGAAACACAGAATGCAAAGTGAACTGCAATGAAAGAAGCTCTTGACATGGAAAAACGTTATGGTGTTTGCTGTTTTGCTTGTCATGGTGCAAGCTCACAGATACTATTTTGAGGCTTTCTTTTGTCACTGACTTAGCTCCCCTTATGTGTACAGTCAATGGGAAACCTTACAAAGGCTCAAATAAATACATACATTCAAACTGAAACTGAGCTGGCTTCCAGCAGTCAGGGTTGCCACTATCTTGTTTCAGTCAAAACACTGGTATGAAGCAATTCAATTGTATCAGAGTAAACAACATTGTGTACAAATTTATAAATACTCTGCCTTGTCCATAACCATTCTATGTTTGAGTAAGGAGCTTCCCTGCCTTGAATGGATGCTGTGCCCTGGAGTACTGAGTAGGTGCCATTGCTCTCATGTAGTTAGTTTTGTCAACTGTGGAATATGGGCGGAAGGTGGTGAGAGACATGGCTCCTGTACATTCTCAGTTGATATAATGTGTGCATACAGAGAAAGAAAAGCTAAAGGATATTCTCCAGGGTCACAAATCCTTCAGTAGTGGCCTACTGGAAGAGGGTTCCCAGGAACATATTTTTCTCATGCTAAAAAGTGCATGTAGCAGGTTTTATCTCTTTGTCTCTGGAGGGAGTGCATTCAGGAAGGAAATTTGTCTTTGTCCCTCTTTTTTCTCTCATAGATGCTTGAGTTTTTGTCCCATTTACTAATGGCTTCCCTTTGTGTAGTCTCACGTGTCAGAGGTCTTGTGTCCTAACACTGATGACTGGCACAACTACATTCCTGCAACATTCAGTTTCTAGTCAGTGAAAAGCTGAGATGTGGAAGGCTTAGTCAATGGGAGGCTGCACAAGGGATTTGCAGATCATGGAGTCTTGTGTCAATAGCTTTCCTGATAGTAGCTTAAGGAAAACCTCTGCTCTGGGGCTCATCTGATGGGGTCACAATACATAATAGGGGGAGTGAGGACATGCTTGGTTCTTGCTGTGTTTGCTGTTAGACATTCTCCTGTGAAGCACCTGTCGTCTTCTGCTTTCCAGCTACCCTGTGGTCCCAGGCTTCTCTACTGTCTTGCAGATGGTATGGAAGGTGCTATGTATTTAGTAAGCTACCACTCAGTTGTATTTCCCTTCCACCAAAGCACCTGGTCCCATTTTTCACAGGATTTCTGTGCTTTGATTTCTCACCATTCCTTACACTAAGAGCTGGCAATTGTATGTTCCACAGGTTCAGTAGGTCTTTGACTCCCATCACCTCCTTCTAATCCACCTTGCAAAATGGCACTTTTAATGTCAGCTCAAGTTTTCCATACTCAATATCAAATTAACACAACTTGAAAGATTTTGGTGAGGATTTTTTTGGCTTGTACACATACACCGCCCAAACTTGTGACACAGGCAAGTTTCCATTGCAGTATTTGCTCACAGGAGGAGCATGTGAAAGGAGCATGTTTTGAGAATGAATAAACATCAAAGTGGTTGTATGTGAGCTGTCCTGAGAAGTGTAATGATTATTCTGGAAGATGGCGGAAGTGTTTATGTTATGTTTATGGCTAGAGGACTCAGTTCACATTTAGGTTCCTCTCTACCACAGATGATAAAAATAGAGATGAAAAACCTTTCTTATGCACAGCCAGATTTGTTGATCTCTCTGTTTAATTACAGTAAAGAGAAGTTAGGGGTATCTGTGATCATCATTCCTTCTTGGTTGCACTCTTATCATTTCTTAGAGCAGTCCATTTTTGCAGCTCTAGATTGAAAAGACTTGCTTTTTTTTCTTTTCTTTTCCTATGGGCTTGGCTAGGAAGATACCCATCTTTAATATGAAGCTTTGAAGCATTATTATGGTAATGTCAGGTAACTGCTCTTCAACACAGATTGACAGCTAGCTATTAAATAAGGGTAGGGAAGAATGTGTTGTCTGTGTAGTGAATGATGCATGTGGTTATTTTAAAATGTTTTTTTTATATAAGCAGAGACATGGCAATTGCAGGTTTTCTTTGCCTTTTTGATTTATCAGCATTTCAGAGTCTTTTGCCAAACCACAAGTAAGAGCAACATTTAGATCAAACTGCAGTCTCAAAATATTTTCCCCACCCTGATTCAAGAACAAAGGATTTAATTTCTAATCAATTGCAAAATGCACTGCTGGTAGATAGTATCTTTTGCATATGCCCATTTGAGCCCCTGAAACAATGAAAAATGTATTGATTTCTCAAGTCACTCAGTTTCTGACCAGTTCTCACTAACATTTCAGTTGGCAGATACCTGACAGCTGTGAAGGATTAATCTTCAATAACAAGCTGAGCTCTGAGTTGCTACTAGTTGGCACTGGTAGAGACACCAAGATGAGCTCACAGAACTTGGTACACATGCTCCTTTTCACAGTCAAAATGGCATATTCTGCCAAGTCAAACATAATTGCCAGCAGGAAAAATAGGTTTTTCCTCCTTCTCATTGGGTTTTGGGACTAGTGTCTTTTTCCCATGCCTGGTAGATGCTTTTCTTCTTTCATGTAACAAAGAGTATGGCAAGGATCAGGATGTGACCGTGGAAATAGTGGTCATTTGCAGATACAGCATTGTAAAAATAATTGAGAGAGCTATCTCCAGTATGGGGTTGGTAGCATGGCAAATGTTTCCCATCTCTCTGTCTTTTGGTTCCTGAAGGCTCCTGTAAAGAGCCTGCTACTATGCATATTTGACTTGCATAGGCTATCTCTTAACTCTGTGTAAATCCTCAAAGCAGAGGAATGCAAGTTCCATCTTCATTGTTATTTGGCTAAGAAAATGATGAAGTCTGGAACCTTTTTTTCTTACCTTTTCTTCTTTATTAACTGAATTTGACCTAAATATAAAGTTAGAAAGCTGAATTAACTTTTCCTCTTTGTTGTTGCGGTAGTGAAAGGGAAGGCAAATATCAGACTGCTTATTCTTGCAGCTTATCCAACCTGACAGGCTGGTGGAAATGCTTGTGGGTCTCTCTGCTTACTAGTTCCTTGGGATAAAATATCAAATGGGTATATCATGGTGTAATTTGCATGCTAGTCATCAAGCAATTGCTAGCTAAAGTACTCGTGAAAATTGTTCACTGAGTTTTCCTTTTTTTTCAGCAAGTTTAACGTAAAGTCCCCTTTCAGCTCTGTAAGTCATAACACTTCAAGTTCCACTGCACAAAGAAAAGTTTAAAAGCAACTTTAAGAGAGTTTTCTTTGATTTTTAGAGTGAGATTAGTTAGACCATGAGGGTATTATTAGGATACTGCCTGCATATGTTCACTTCTGAGTCTGGTCCAGGAGAATGGCTGATGAGAAATCCCAGATCCATTGCAGTCAAGACTTCTTTCTATGTGTTTCTTTGATTTTGTGTTTTCATTGCTGGTTGGTGTAGTACATTCAAACACTTACAGATACAAAGCACAAGAATGTTAAGGGGTTTAGAAAACACAGAGGATCAGGGAATTAGCTTTACTTATTTTTCCTCAGGAAGAAGATGAATATGACCATGATTGAAAAGTCATTATGAAGAGGGCAGTGATCAATCTTTAGTCGTGTTCACTGAGAGAAGGAGAGATTTATGTTTCAGTAATGAAGTTAATTTATATTGTCTGTTAGGAGAAATAGAAGTCTTCTGAAATATAGAATCATAGAATAGCCAAGTTGGAAGAGACCCACTGGATCATTGAGTCCAACCATTCCTGTCAAACACTAAACTGTACCCGTTAGCACCTCGTCCACCCATGCCTTAAACACCTCCAGGAAAAGTGAATCAACCACCTCCCTGGGCAGCCTGTTCCAGTGCCCAATGACCCTTTCTGTGAATTTTTTTTCCTAATGTCCAGCCCAAATCTCCCCTG
>WAAB01023178.1:139865-187115 GCA_013389865.1 Piaya cayana | reverse complement strand
AACACCCCCAGGTCCCTCTCCTCCAGGTAGCTTTCTAGAAAGGCTTCTGTCTGTATGCTTATTGCAGCAGGCTACTTGCAAAAGCAGTTGGTGTTCTCTCTCATGACAGAATTTAAGAAGCAAGTTAGATAAAACTTTGCTTGGAAGGATCTAGGGGTACTTTATTCTTGTTTCCTGAAACCTTTTCAGTTTTCCTTTGGACTGGCATTCCTGTGGGCTTCAGCTTCAACCCTGTAACTTCTGAAAAGGAATGCCCACTGTATGCCAATAGAAAATTACCTGAATAAATACCATTAACACAACTGAACATTTAAAAGACCTCCCATGAATCCTCATCCTCCCATTGGTGGAAAGTATATCAATGTGTACCCACAATGCTTAGAATGCCTATGAAGTTTATTTGAAAATAAAGCATTGATGGTATCTAATCTGTTAACCCTAGCAGGGAATCTGTTCCTCTACCTCAGATTGCAGGCATACCATGAAGTGCTGAGATTGGCATGAGCAGTTCACATATTTATTTGAGGGGAGCATAAATCCTAAGTATCTTGTTTGTGTATAATTATTCTTGCCCTGAGGCTGCAGCATCTTGTGCACACAGCTGCATTGTGAACATTTTTCCAAGTTTATTTAGTACTGAGTGCATGTATTTTACATGTCAGAGCTGGGAACGCTCCTGTTTCAGCTGACTCCACTCCTTTGGGGTGTTGTAGAGTGCTTGGGTGACTAAGCGAGAGGCAGTTGCACAAGCCTGGAGAGACAGGGAGCTTATTTAATCACATTAGAGAAAGAGAGAGTAGGCGCCTAGGAGCAGACAGAACTAATCTGTGAAGAGAGCGAGAGTGAGCAAGTATGTCTTACGGAAAGGATTTGAAGGTCAGTGGATTGGCAGAGTGAGTGCACCTTTAATAGAGGATTTCTGCATATTTTGTTGATTCATATATGTCCATATTTGAGAACTAAAGGCCTCGACTCGTATAAACACACAGCAACAAGCAGCATATGACCTTAAACCATTCCGACAGGAGAGTTTTCTTCTTATTTGGTTTTGCCTCTCACTCACCTCATTTTTTTAAGAGATTAGCAAATGTGTCAGTGGCAGTCACCTGAAATTTGATTAATTAGTATCTTGATGCTTTCCTGTCCTCTTTAAATTGCTTTGTCCATTCTTGCTTAATAGTGCAGAGGGCAAAACTAGCCTGCTGTGTGGCAGATATGCCACCTAGAAAGAGAAATCTTAGCAGTAGTACTGAGGATTCGGGGCTTTTTAGCCTCAGCTTTACTAAGGATATAATGGACAGGTTGAGGGGCTGGGCTGTTGTTTTATAGAATTAACTTGTAGTGTCTGTCCTTGGTTGAAAGAAAAGCATGATAATGATATTCTGGCTAAATGTCAGTAACAGAGCATACCTGAAATGCTTATGCATCTATAGAAAAAGTATCTAGGCATTCACATTTTATGGCCCTCGTAGTTTACATTTTTCCTATTTCCCAGAGTAATATTTTTGTAGTAACTGATAAATTTGTTTTGTTCTTCAGTCAACTCTTTTACAATACATCATTAATGGAAGTGCATCATATAAAAAGTCCACATATACTCATAGGCTGGATCACTATGTAATTTTCTATGCTCTCTGCAGGTAGAGATTGCCAGTACAGGATGCAGGAAGAAGAGAACAAGGAAAAATGCCTGTAATATGTATACACCTTTAGTAATGCTTCTGATTATAGTTTGTAATCATCTTTATTTTCAGAGTCAGAGGTGGGACATGACCTATAAATGAACCCTAGCTTTCAGCCCTTTTTCAGTGTAGACATTTGAGGGAACCATTTTTTGTGTGGCTATAGAAAAACATATATAAGTATGTGTACATCACCTCCAATCTATAGGCAGACCAGGAATATTGTAATTGACTGAGACTTGCTATGGGGAAAAATTTGATCGCCTTGTGATTTTCATGAGATGACTGATTTCTTGAATGACATCAGTATACCATGAGGCCAACCATGTGAGCAAGATATTGGGTTTTAATATGGCTTAGGAAATTGAGAGGTAGAATCTATGTTGGAAACAACATTTTTAGAGTAGATATGAAACTGAGTCACATGGGGAATTTGAAGAGCTGGAATTCAAAATCTGAGGCCCATTTCAAACAGGCATCAGTTCCTTGTAAAGTGGAAGCAGGGGTGGCTATGACAATAGCAATAAATGACACAGCTATTTAAATTCCCAATGCAGTTTTCTCCAGGTGAAAATATTGGAAAATCCCTTCCAATTGCTTTTTTGGGGGGTGTCAGAAGGACCAAGCAGCTACCTATGTAAAGCAATTTTCATAAACATTCAAACTAGATGAATCTCCATTTCAGGTTTTATTGCTGCCTTGCAATTTGGGCTAGGTTCTCTGAACTTTGCTAACCTTGGCAGATCTACAGGGAAAGCCTGCAAATCCTTGAGTTCAAAGCAGGCAAAATATATGACACCTTTTGAAAGTTTGGCTTTGAGTGTTAAGTTTATTTGAACTTATGTTAACCAAAGCCAATAAAAAATAGTTTGCATGAGCTCCTGCAAGGTGAAATTCCAGCAAGCAGGAAAGTATGAGAGTAGACAACCTGTTTGCCAAACACAGTTATTTTTATTTGTGTTAAACGGAGAAAGTTGGTAGAGTTTTAGCACTTTTATGTTTGATTTAAGGTAGGAACAAGGAACATTATACCTTAAGGATATTATGTAAGAAATATTATCCCTCTGTAAAGATATCCCAAGTAACTTGGACTGTATCTATTAATTCATAGCACAACAGACTTCTCTTCCTGCACAATTTATATTTTGTTCTTCAAATACTTGTGAATACTGAGGAAGAGAATAAAGCATGAGGTAGAGATCAAAATAAGAATAGTCAGTTAGCCATATTTAAAAAAAATAAATATATGAAATAGAAATGAAATCTGGCCAAAATAAAATGCATATTGCATATTGAGTCAATCTTTGGACATTACACTTAAATGAGGGCCTAAGGTTGTACTAAGCAAGAAAGAAGATTGAACAGACAACAGTCAGGGGTAGAAAGAGCTCCTACAGGTGTGGAATTAAAGGTTGGTGGGGGTAGAAGGACTAGAAGGATGCTTCCTTTTTTTAAAAAAAAATTTTTTACCTAAAACTCTGAGGAAGGATTATAGATGAGGATGACTACAGAGGTGCAACAAAGTTGGCAAAACAATTGTGGAGATAACAATTACACGTTATCCCTGATTAGGTACTTAATTGAAACTATTCAGATGTGACATATTTCTGAATGGTGGGCCCAGAATTGTAAATCGCAGGACTTCAGCTTCACTTGGAAATTGTGTGAGGCATCTAAGTGAATATTTAAGGATATGACAAAGGAGATGGGGTAGGGAGCACATGTATATTTGTAGATCTTGAAACAGTTAAGGAGATGGTGAGAAGAAGAGGAATAGAAGAAATTGTGAGTGGAGCACAACCACTGGATTACACATGACTTGTGATGGACAGAAGTAAAGGTAAACAGTGTGATGTTACTGTATGCCTTTAATGAGAAAAATAAGGAGATAGTATGAGTTAAATAACAAACCTAATAGAGCCAAAGACATTCTGGGGAAGTACGATTGCTGAGGCAGTGTGGTATATCTACCAATGACCTCGAGAACTGGATTTGGTAGATACAGATTTTGCTTGTTAAAGTTCTGCTCTTATGGGAGGCTTTGGCTTCTCAGATTATGCAAGGTGACAAACGGCTGAATTCAGATGCTTCTGAATGCAATAACAACAGAGTTCCTTGATAGTAACTGAAACAGCAATGGGCAATAATGTTTTAGATCTAACACTGTTAAGTTGTGGAAGGAAGTAGAAAATGAACTTGGTTTGAGTGATTTCAGTTTAAATTAAAATGAAGAATAATTAAGGGCAGATGCATAACTACACTTCTCAGTTTCAGGTGGATGGCATTTGATACATGTAGGGAGCTAGCTAAAGCCTGAAGAGCTCAAGGAAACTGGGTTGTAAAGCAAGACTGGCAATTATTTGAGTTGAAGGTGCAAAAAAGGACTGGAACAGGCGTATCTTGCAAAGTTAAAAACATGGAAGATAATTTATTAGATATGACTGAATGTGAAGTAGAAAAAAGAACAGGTAAGCAAAGAAAGCCATGTGTGAGAGGTCAGGAAATATACAGGCAAAAGGAGGATCAGCAAGAGTCAGTTGGCAGGCTTAGACTCTGCAAAGAAAGTTAAAACAAATGGTAGGAGGTCCTTCAGCCACACAAATAAAAGAGAAAAACAAAAGTAACTGGGTGTGGCCCAACAATTTATCAGTTAGCTTCTGTGTTTAAGTTAGGATGTGGATTCTGAATATGTGGCCATAGCAGGTTTTTAGTGGCAATGAAGACCAGAAGTGGGATCAAAAATCTAAAGGAGTTCAATGTTGGAGGAAGGCCGCATCATACTACTCATGGTATCTGGAAAGAACCAATACATATAACTGTGGACTCAAGAACAATGTTTTGGTCGGACTTAACAAAGGAAGGTACTGGAGAACGGCTTTGAAGAAGGGATAAAGACAGCCCTGTTGAGTTGCATAGTATTGGTAGCAACTGTTTTATGAGAAAGAAAGGGCACATGGTAATGTATAAAGGCAATAAACCACAAGAGAGTAGACTTAGCATGATCTAGGTAGTGAGGTCAGTTGTAGTGAAAGGAAATGTGAGGCTCTTGCTAGAAGAATTTCTGCAGTAAGTGGGGATTCACCTATCAGGAGGAGGTGAAAAGGAGGAAAACACTGATATAATAGATACAGTATAACTGAATATCACCAGAACTGTGTATGTGTCAGTGAAACAGCCATTCAAGCCCTGGAGTGTAACAAGCAAGCTAGTTTCAATATACACACATATGAATGCTATTGTGCTCAGTTATACAGTTATATATATTGTGCTAGTTATATCCTAGGGTGGGATACAAACTGGTAGATTTCTTTGACAGGCATTTCTATTTGTGTTCAAATATGAATACAGCCTTTTGCATGTGTCACTTAATTTCTTCTTCTTTAATGCAGAGCCTGTGATTTAGAAGATCACAGAACTATGCAATGTTTCTTACTACAAAATTTCAGTTTGACTCTTATTGGCAGGTTGTATTTTTAAGAAGACTGCTTTGAAATATCAAGTATCATCCTAACTGAAATCCTCTTACCTGCTATGGGATTTGTCAAGCCAATTCACTCTGAATGTGTTGGCAGAAGGGGTACCGCTGTTGCCTTTGGAGAGGAGCCCATTTTGCTCCAACAAGAGGAGGTAAGGATTAGCTAACTTTTACGCTCGATCCTCTATTTTTTGCCTCCATCTCAACTACCCATTCCTTTTCTCTGCTGTCTTCTCTTCCTCTTCATAAGACATGTTTTTTTTTTCCCCTTTTCAGCAGTATCTGTCAAGATAATATGTGAGATTGATGATATCTAGAGTTTATCCTTTGAGTGTTTCATCACATTTTGAGATACTGGAATAGAAAATGTCTCTGACTCTCTCTCTCTTGCTGGCAGGCAGCACAGTCCTTTCCCTTGGGCTAAGACAATGTTTTTTACCTGGAGGTTTACAACATCATTATTTAAAACAGACTCTGCAGCATACTGGGAGTTAGGTTCCATTTGCACCCCCTTTCTCCTTGGATGGGGATGATGTGCAGCATGGTAGATCTGTTCAAGGCTCTGCCAAGGTGTGCCTCACTGCTGGGTTTGATTTTTCCTTTAGATAAGCAATTGATTATGTACACTTTCTGTGTTTGAGCAAGAGTGGTTTCTTCAATCAGAAGATTTAACCGATCAAGCCTAACTTGTGATGCTGCACACCTTAATGCCATATATGCCTGACATAGGAGAGGAGAGCTATTTTTTGATCCTCTTGTGCTTTGAGAGAGGAGGGATATTATCTGCTTTTGACTGGGATGGCACCTAGAAATGTCTGTCATGTTTTTATGTTTAGTAGCTGGCCCGGTTGTTTGTGGTCTTATCCACTGCCATTGCACACAGGGTAGGTACAGTTGAGAGGAATGCAGAGGATTTCAGTTGTTTGAGAAGAGGTGGGTGGGGGCCTTCAGAGCCCATGAATTCATTAAAATTCCATGTTGTGTTGCAGGGTAAGTGCGTGGGCCTTAATATGCAGTGCTCCAACAGGTAAATACTCGAATCTTGGATACAAGACAAAGCAAGTTTTTACCTGCCCTTCATCCAAAAAGCTCATCAAGTACTTTACACCCACCCAAAAGGCAGTGTTCACCGCTGCCTGAATATAACGCAAACTGATAGATGCAAGCATAGGTTAGGGACAGCAATCTACCTTTAGATGGATATCTGCCACCAGTGTGTGCATGTGTTTACACTTAAGAAAACTTATTCTCAGTTTTGAAGAAACCAGACAGTCTTTATGTTGTTCTCTTTGAACACGTGTGGCTTTGCTGACAGCATCCATTTGCACTGTGGATTGTATAAACAACTCTTAGTACCTCGAGCTGCCTTCCCAAACCCTGAAAGTCACAAAGCATCCACTGAGCAATTAGTCTCATGGATCAGAAGCAGAGAGAATAGGGGCCAAAGACTGCCTGCAGGCACCCTGCCTTTATGCACTCTCGTTGAACCCTGTGAGGTAATTTGGCCCTTTTCAGATGCAGTCTGCTCCATATGCCACGATTTCATTGTAGTCTTGACTCTGTAGTCATCAAGCCCATAGCAGTGTTCGCAGTGATAGGTGGGGGACTGAGGGAACCACAGTGCTCTCCATCTGGCCTCATTGTTCAGATGCAGTACAGCAACTGGGCGCTGAATTTGCCCTTCTTGTCTGCAAATATGTGAATGTGCAAAGGTGACTCATGAACATGGTGGCACAGTTAAAGGGACTACATGCCCTTAGGAGCTGTACCTATGGTAGCTCCTCACTTGCACTTCTGCAGCTACAGTTGTCCACAACTTGTGGGGTTTCTGGAGGCTTGTCTTTGATTCAGCACGCCGCTTCTCTAGTTACTTGCTCCTTTCACTGGACAACTCATCTGGGGGATGTGAAACCACACAGCTTTAGATCTCTTTCATTTATTTCTCTTTTTAAAAATAAGATAAAAGCTTAAAAGAAAGCTGTGGTCACAGAAAAAAAAGGGTTTTTTGACTGTTACAAGGGAATGAAAACATCTGCATGAAGAGAAAACACTGAAAGTAGAGAACTGTGTTATTCTTAGGAGAGAATGTTGGGATTAAGGTTTAAAAAAATCTTTTTCTTTTTAAGGCTTCCAGTTTCTACGAGTTTCAGTTACTTCAAGGATCAGGCATTTTAAAGATATTTTCTTGATCTAACTTTTTTTGCACGACCTGAGTATTTTGAAAGGCTTCCTGCACATACATGCCAGTTATTTGATCTGATCATTGTTTTATTAGACTATTATTTAACTAACCATGAGTTAATTTTTTTGGCCTTCTGGGAACCAGCCACAAATAGTAGCAAGTTATTGTTTAGCCTGGCTAAAGCTGAGCTGCTTGTCTTCTTTGCTATTTCCCACCATTGACAAAATTACTTGCAACTGGATTTTTTTTTTCTCTTAATGGAGGTAGAATATTATTCAAATAAATCATGTGATACTCTCAAAAGTCGTCTTCATGTAACTGTTTTCTAATCCCTTTTAATTTGCTCTTTTTATTTTTCTGTCCAAGGATATGAATAAATGGTCCATAAAGACAGAAGGGATTATTTGACATCTGTTGTATACAGCAATTAGCACAGAGAAACAATAACTGTAACCAGAATATGCCTGGCTTCTACTTCAGTGTAAGGATATTGGAAAACTCACTGAAATTGATTCCGCCTGGTTTCCTGAAAAATGGGATAACTTTCAAGATATTTTCCAAGAGGGGAAAATAATTAATCAAAATGAAAGGGTGCTTTATTTAAACTATCCTGGAAAATTTCAGATATTTAGTTCAGGTTCACATAATTTTGTTATAAATTCTCTTTGCCATCATGTTTCCACAAATGTGTCCATCTGAGATTTACAAGGACCTGATGACAGAGCACGAACGTAGCACATAAGATGTAGCTTCACCATTGCACCTGTGCTGGCTGTGCTGCTGCTGGCAGGGGCAGTCCAGGGGTCAGCAGCTTGCAGCTTTCCTGTTTTGAATTGAGCAGAGACATTCACGGTGACATGAAGTGTTTCAAAACTTCTCTCTGTGTTTGCACTGAGACTTTGAAATAAAAAATTTGCTAACATAAATAGAACAGTGAGAAAAGAGCACTGTTTGTTGGGAATGATCGCATGAGACTGTTGTGTCCCACAGTGATGGGTTAGAAAAATATGCATGATATATGCAAGAAGCTCCATTTCTAGCAAATGTGTTCTGCTGCACACAAGTGTTAGCTCTGACATTTACTGCTCAATCAGTCAGAACAATAATAGACCATAGCTTGGTTTCATAGGGATGTTAGAGCTATTGCTCCAGGGTAATGAAGGTCTATGCTGGCTTATGTATTTAGTCTAAATGCAAAATAAACCAATCACTTCCAAAAAGATGAGATGGCCATTGTGCAGTCTGAGTGTGCAGCTGTGGCTTTGTTTTAAGAAAGACAAGGTGTGTAGAATAATCAAGATTTATTGGAAAATTGCCTTGCACTTGAATGCATGAATGCAAGCAAATGCTTGTATCTGGGAACAAAAAGAGCTGTGCTGTGCCTACAAGAGGGTCTGGTGGTGTGAGAAAGGGTGACATGTGCTAGAGGCAGTGGTTCTGCAGAGAATTTCAGACTAGGGGTCAAGTGCCTTCAGAGTCCTTCCCAGGCTGGTATTGTGGCCAAAAGGGTTAAGACAGTCTTTGAATGTAAAGAAACAGGTAGGAGCAGTGAACCGGAGCTTAAGGTTTTTATTTACCTGCATGAAGAGCAGTTTACTGGTGAAGACTGCATGAAATGGAATGTCACCTGCAACTCACAATCCAAAAGAAAGCTGAACAACAGAGTGGAGGCAGAGAAGATGGAGAAGAGACCTGTTGGGATGGGAAAGTGGGTAATACCTGGGAGATTTTTTTTTATATTCCTCATATGATAAAACATTTTCAGGACTGTGCTGAACTCTCCATCTCCAGAAGTGGCCAAATCAAGACCATGAGACCAGCTGTCTTCCCAGAGAGGTGCTCTAGTTAAACACAGCACTTAATATTAGCTCAGTGGCAACAGAGCAAAAATTCCTTAATCTTTTCTACATATGCCATTTGCAGTAAATATTTTTGGCTCAAAATGTATCAGATCTATAGGTGGAACTAGTATAATTATTTGCGATAGCCTGCATCTTTAGTAAAAGCAGCCTGGAAGGACTTCCAAGTAACTGCAGGATAAGGCATTTATTGAGCTTGTGGCTGTCTCAGTCAGATGCTGAAAAAAAGGCTTTTCTGTTACCATTGGTCAAAGCTAGGCAGTCCTTCCTATTTCTGTGCAGTAAGTGAATCTGATCAAGGAAATGCAAAAATTAGCAATGTTGTACAACTTGTCCTCATACTATCAGGCTTTAAATAAACCATAAACACCCTGTGGAATGGTTTATGAGTAGGCAAATAAAACAAAAACAATTTAAAGATGATAAAACTGTTGACAAGAATAGCATTCAGCTAAACCACTTTGGGCATATTTCACACATAAGCCAGCATGTATTTAATTTTATCCCAGCTGAATGAAACAGTTCACATGTGAGGCTTTGCTGATAGGTCTTATTTTCTAGCAAATGCTGCTGCCAGACAACTTTGTGTAACATCAACCCTATGCTATTTTGAATTGCTTCAGGAAGCTTTGCCTCCATGAGGTGATTGTCTTCCAAAAGCTGCCTGGTGGACCCAGAGTCTTTCCAGGTATAGCATTGCTTTTAGATACTGATTCATTGTTGCAGAAGTGGCATTTATAGGGGTCAGTATTGAGACCAGTGTTGTTTAACATTTTGGTCACAGATGTTGACAGTGGGATTGAGGGCACCCTCTGCAAGCTTGCCAGTGATATCAAGCTGTGTGGCATAGTCAGCATGCTGGAGGTAAGGGATGCCATCCAGTATGACCTGGACAAGCATGAGAAATGGGTCTGTATGAACCTAATGAAGATCAGCAAGGTCAAGTGGAAGGTCCGGCACCTTAGTCAGTGCCATGCTGAGCACAAGTACAGCCTGGGTGGAGAATGAATTGAGAGTAGCCTTGAAGAGAAGGACTTGGGGGTGCTGGTGGATGAGTAGCTCAACATGAGCTGGCAATGTGTACCTGAAGCCCAGAAAACAAAGTGTGTCCTGAGCTGCATCAAAAGAAGTGTGGCCAGCAAATTGAGGGAGGTGATTCTGCCCCTCTACTCTGCTCTCATGAGACTTCACTTGGAGTACTCTGTTCAGTTCTGGCGTCCTCAGCGCAGGAAGGATGTGGATCCACTAGACTGAGTCCAGAGGAGGACCATGGAGATGATCAGAGGGCTGGAGCACTTTCCATACAAGGAAAGGCTGGGAGAGTCGTAGCTGTTCAGCCTGGAGAAGAGAAGGCTCCAGGGAGACCTTATAGCAACCTTCCGGTACTTAGGAGACCACAGCAGAGCTGGGGAGTGGCTTTTTATCAGGGAGTGTAGGGAGAGGATGAGGGATAATTGTCTTAAGCTGAAAGAAGGGAAATTTAGATTAGACATTAGGAAGATTTTTTTTACTGTGAGTGTGGTGAGGCACTGGCAGAGGTTGCCCAGAAAAGCTGTGGATGCTCCATCCCTGAAGGTGTTCAAGACCAATTTGGCTGAGGCTTTGAGCAACCTGATCTAGGGGAAGATGTCCCATGGCAGGGGGTTGGAGCTAGATGATCTTAAATGTTCCTTCTGACACAGACCATTCTGTGACTCTATGAAGTACAGAGGAACAAAGCAGGGATGAAGATGTCCTATCTGGGTCTTTCAGCTCTATGAAGTTCCTGTCACGGTGCCAATATCTGTAAATTTTCTCTCTTTAAGGGGTGGAGCTATCATTGTAGTCTCCCACTCTGAAATTGCAATGCTGTTTTGCTTTGCAGCAGTTTTTAATATGTTGCTATAGTCTTCAAGCAAATCTGCGTCTCTTGTGAGTGTGTAGCTCTAATTCACACCAAGAAACTTCCTATGCACTGAGAAACATCGCTGTATAATAGCATCGTGGATTGGCGTAGACATGAACTCAAAATTAGACTCCTGTTTCTGTTTTATCCCTGGATTAAGATCTAAAGTATCTTCAACATGTTGGGGAATCATTCTATGTCTCATATCCAGGATTTGTCTCAGGATGCTTTCCTCTGAACAATATCCTTGTCCTAAAAGGACAAAGTAATGATTACATAGACAGCAGCCCATACTCATTGGTGTGTGCATCTGTCGCTCTGCTCTTACTATTATGATACATAAAAAAACAACCAAGAATTCACCATTCCATTAGGTATTGTGAAAAATAAATTTTAAAAAAGAAAACATGCTCTCCTTGATATACAGAAATTCTCAGACTCATCATTCCTCAGGGGCAAGAATGACTGATGGGTGAAATTTAAGAGTAAAAGGTCATGAAGACTTTTAGACAATGAAGCAATTCATTTGTGTCATTCAAAGAGAGCTGGTTTGATTTCCTCTTACGATCCTTCTCACCTCTACTCATCAGTTCATTAGTTGTTGTGCTCTGAAGGAATACAAAATGAATCCCTGGGAGGAGAGACATTTTTTAAAAGAAAGCTAGAAAACAAAGTGAATGCAAAATTTGCTAATGTACCTATCATAAGAAATTGATACACTGGAACAGGTTTGGCTATGGGGGATACTTGAAAGACTTCAGGAACAGATGTAGGCAAGTACATCCAGGAAATGACCCCATCTTTCTTCCAGTATGATATCTGCGGTTACCTGAAGGTCTATTCCTTTCTAATAGCAGTACACTGATCTTCTTAGTACTGAAAAATCTTGACCTAAGGTAATGACATGACCCTTTTTCTCATAATCTTTACATCTCCTGGGCTCATGGTAAACATTTTGTTCTGCAGTAATTTATTTCCTCATCTATACAATGGGGATATTTACAGCACTTCCCCAAACAAGTTGGACTAATGTCCTACAGTAGTGCCAATATCCCAGCTGTGAGGGGATTGAAGTCCTAGCTTGTAGGCTGTGACTGCTGACCAAAACAGGGTCAAGGAGGGAGCTCTGGGCTGCTGAGCACGCATGCTGCTGAGCAGCCTCTTTACTTCCTCCAGGCTTTGTTTGGGCTTATACCAGCCATTTAGGACTCTCTGGGACTGGTTCCTAGGTAGAGGCCTAATTTAATTGCCTCTGCTTCTCTCTCAACTAATTTTGGGCTTGATTCGTAAGTGTGCTAAAGCAGTTCAGCTTTGATGCAGCTCTGCTGAAGACACTGATTAGAAGAACTGCAGACAAGAACAAGATTTTGAATGGTTTGCTTATTGTGTTGGTCACTGGTCAGCAGGAGCAAATATTTTTCATCATTTGGCATATTTAGTCCAGAAGTTCCTTGCAAGAGGTGGCATACCCTATGCACAAAACTAAATTAAATGGGGAAAGTGGAAATAAATTGGCTACAAAACTCTGCCTAATCATCTTGCAGTGAAATTAGCACAGGCAGAGTTGCATAGCTGGTCATTTAAATCCCATGGCTTTGTTTGTCTGCTCTAGTTGTCTAGTAAATTGTTGGAGGATTAATGGTAAAGCACTCTTTTTTAAATTTTCCCTTTTGATTTGTTACATTATGAAACCTGCTGTATTGCATGACACATTTAGATATGTTTAAACATAGTATAACATGTATTCTTTTGTGGACAAATATAAAAATCCCGTTACATGTGTGTGGTACATGTTATATATATATACAATGCAACATAGTAATTATAAATTCTATATAAACAGAATTCACTTATTTATTTGTCTGCCTGTCTGTATATGAGTATCTTGTGCAAATATACAGATGAAGAAAAAAATACTTATTTATATCAGCATGCATGTGAAGAGAAGATATGAAGGGAGTCATGTCAAGGTATGTTCCATATTTCCTCATTTTTTATTTCATGCTGTTGGGAAAATAGCAGCTAAAATGCATGTATTAGATAGTCTATGTATAATATGATCCAAATCTACTGGTGTAATATTGGTTCTATATTCATAGGTAGTTTTCTTGCTCAATTTTACTGCTACTGCTACTAATTCCTACCTGGCTTTCAAATAACAATGTATATGACTGCTGAAATATTTTGCATGTGTGTGAGTATCTTAAAGTTTTGTTCTTGCTTATAATAGAAGAAGAAAGTGGAATCTATAGATATGAAAACGTGAGATCTTTAACTTAAACCAGGCTGCTGTGAACACAAGAGTCTGTGTATGCAGATGAAGGTTACTGAGGGACATAGACACCTCTGGCTTAATTTATTTTCCTTATTAATCTGGCAGTGAATGAATTAAACACTATAAAATTCTCTAGATCAACTCAAAAGCACTGAAAGATCATTCGTGCCCTGGAAAATTAAATTGGCTTTATGGTCAGACAATGCCCAGCAGTGTAATCCAGAGACACAAGAGGATTTGGATTGTGAAGTACTTAAATTAAAGGAGTGCATGTATTCTGGGAGTTTGATTCTCCCTACCACAAACGGTGTTTGGTTCTGGGATTTTTGTTTGGACCTGCCTGTGCCTATTACAAAACCTAAACAAGCAAGCAGTCATTTTTACAGAAGCCCAGATATATTTTCGTTTTTTGCAAAGACAGACAAATGTAAGTTCTAAATTATTTAAAAACATAGCTGCTATGATATGTCACATTTTTTTCTGTTCCTTTCCCCCTGTTTTCTACTGCTGCTGATTTTTTTGTGCCGTTCAACTTGTTTGCTTGTAAAGTCTTCCTTGGGGCTGCATTCGTGCAGACAGACTAGAACATTTTTGACTCTGAAGGAATCCCCTGAGGTAAAATTTACTCAGATAATATCTCGGTTACTACCTAACCTGTTTGGGTTATTTTTGAACACTATAAAGTGGTAACACCAACAAAGAACACTGTGTGGTATGTACCAGTAGCAGCTCACTTCAATTAACTTAGGAACTCTGCATTTGCACTAAACATCTACGTTCTGTGGCTCTCCGTGGATGTCAGAAATGAGAAACTGAAATGTTTGAGGTCACCTCGTGTCAAACTCCCATCCAATATTTTAGCTCCTTTCCATGAAAATAAAAATACATTTAGATTTACCTGATTGTGGACATAAATAGATAAAGGATGCCAAATACACATAACAGCACAGAAGCAGTACAGAGGCTACAAGATGAATGAACTGGACAAGTGGTGCTGAGTAATCACTTTATAACCAACTGTGATTAGGCACAGGGCCCAAAACAAGTGCCAGGCTGATTGAGATCAAAACCTCATGGTTCTTTGTTTCTATAAAGCATTGAAACAAGTCCCTGGTTTTTCAGTTTGGAAATAAATTCAGATTTGGATTCCAAATTTGTAACTTAGTTTCATCTCTAATAACCCTGATGTTCCACAGATTTGGATTTCCAGTTGTTCCTCCAGATGTGTGAGGTAAGAGGGATGCTGTTCCAGCAGAGGCTGCCAACCTGGCAACAATGTTCCTTCTGCTATGTGTCACAAGGGAGCTGAGAACTGCAGCTTTCCTGGAGCTACTAGAACTGCATGTCAGGGGAAAGAAGGGAAAGCAATAAGTGAGGATTTCTTTGTCTGATAAGGAGAATATCTTTTTTTTTACTTTCTGCTGCTGCAAACTGAAGAGAGAGAGCATAAATGAAAATTTATCTGCTTTGTTATTGCAAGAGAGGTCCTACAATGGTGGGAAAGTTTTTAGCTGGAAAGTTGATTAAAAGAGAAACTACTGGGCATAAGACACAACCATGAAGAACAAGTCTGGACACGTTAGTCAGAATGAGTTGAATTATAGCTATGCAATTCTTAAAAACAGATAAATCTCTATTAAGCTCTACAGACCTATTCCCTAGGAGGAATTTCTATTGTGCAGGAGATTTCAGTTGCATTATGAATACTATAAAGCACAGTATAAAGCATAGCATTGTCAGTCTTATCTATGGTGCTGAGGTATTTACCCGTCAGCTTATAGAGGAAAAAACCAAGGCCTGGAGATCTAAATGACTTGATGAGGCTCACCTGCTGAGCCCTAACTGGGGCAGGCACAAGAGGAAGAGCCTACTTCTTCAGACTGCTCTTACGTCTCTGCACAGCAGTGTTCTCTGTAGACAATGTGTACGCTTTTTAAAATGTAAAGAGTATTCTGTTGTGTAAGGACGGTGCTAGCAAAGTTTTTGAGGAGAGTGACTGTCTTGTCTAGCAGGATTCAGAAAAGAACAGCTTGCTGCTGCAGCAATTGAGGTAAGTAACAGTTTGGTACATTAATAGTTGCATGCAGTGATAGGAGCAGGCCTGACCTGGTGAGGGATTCTTCTGTGAAGAAGTTGAGATTTCACATTTTGGTGAGTTTTGTTAAAAACAGTGGATTTATCCTGCTTTTGGTTTAATTTTTAACTTCCATTGATTTAAAGGAGGGAGAGGCAAGCACAATACACACAGGAATTCAGAGTCATGTTCAGTTTCCTTTCTTAGAATAGGGATTTTCTTTTGAATAAAGTTATGAACAATTCACACAGTAAGAAGCTGTTTCTCCAATAAGGTGCTGGTAAAGATAGGATAAATGGTAGTTTTATATAGAAAAAGAAACGTCCAGGGATAAATGTTATGAAGAGAAATTCAAAGGAAATTATAGCCCATAACATTTTTTAAAAGCTGTGTAATCTATCAAAGCCTGAAGACAGAAATCCTTCCCAGACCAATGCTGGTGCCATGTTTAAAGTCTTGGCTGTATCTAGCCTCTCTCAAATGTCAATATATTTTTTTCTTCTAATACATATATTCTTCTACATATATTCTGATCTTGCCTCCCCTCTCCAATTCTGAAGCTTCTTCTTATTGGGATTCTAGTTCAGAAGGACCAAAACCTACTTTTAGGACTGGAATGATCTGAGTATAATTTCAGAGATTCAGAGAATTCTCAGAATTCAAATTATTCTCATTTACTAGTCTACATGTGAATTTAGGGAATTAAATCTGGATGTCTGTGATAAATAATGAAAGTCAGCACTAGCCAACCCAGTAATATCCATTTTTCTGACTGACTCGAGCACTGTAAAGATTCACAGATCATCTTGTTAGAGGCCTGCAATGTGATACATAGCAGAAAAGGTCATGGGTTTTTTTTTAATGCATTTCAGTTGATAATCTGCTTGGTGTAATCATCAAACTATTGTAATTTGCTGAACAATTAAGTTCTGATTTTGTAAAGTATTTAAATATGTATGTGGTTTAAGTGTCATTGACCTTAGTAAGTGCTTTCATGCCTTACTTATGTCTTTTATTCGATCAAGGCCTTATGGCTGCTTTCTGTACTGAAGCTGTGAATGCGTAATGCAACAGATACGCTGGCAATCTGTGCATGTTCATGCCTCATTTTCTATCAAAATTAGCTGTTTTGTTTAAAGCCAAATTAAATTCTATAATTTTGGTTTATGCTTTCAGAAGTCTGTGTGCAGAGTGTATTACAGACAGTGACGTATTCTGTATTTTTTTTTCTTTTATTATTTATAGCTACCTAGATAAATTCAGGGTAAACTTCTCCTCCCTCTTGAGGAACTTGGGCAGTTCCTCAGATTACCGTTTCTTGCTTCAGCTGGGTGTGTCTTTAGTTTTTAATTAACGCTGTTAAATAAACGAAACAACCAACAAACAAATCCTGAAGGGAAATACACCACAAAAATGATGTTGAAATACTCATAAGAGCTAAAACCCAAGTCCCAGGATGTGCAGTGTCATGGCCACAAATCTGCCCTTGAGTTGTCCTTTTGCTCTGAGAGGAGGTGTTTGTTCCTGAGCAGAGGGGGAAAGGTGCAGGGAAGCTCAGTGCAGGAAGCAGTGGGAATTGCTTGATGTTGGTTCAGGTACAGACTGTGACTGCCTTCACAAAACCTGGGGGTAGGTATTGGCCTCTTTTTCTCAGCTTCTCACCTGGCAAAAGGAAATACCGATAGAAAATTCCTGTAGGAAATACTTAGAGATATTGATGCTCTTTGTTTCTCTGGTTTGGGAGTAACAGAAACTGTGCCCCATCTCCCCTTACCCATCTGCTGTGCCAGATTAGAAGCCAGTACAGTTAACAGATGCCAAGCTGAAGACAACAAGGAGAGGTGTCTCCTCCAGCTCCCATTTCTATTGGGGTGGATCCCAGGCAGAGCCAAAACTTGGCCTTCATCTCCTGCTGGTCTCCCGTGTCAAGAAAGAAGTTCCCAAGGCCAAATTTATGATGTCTTAGTCCCAGAGCAGAAGTAAATCCTTTTAATAATCTGGATTTTGGTTATTAGGCATGCTGAAAGGCCGTATCAGAAGCAGTGGGCCTGAGCACTGCTGAGGCTTGATGGCAAAATCCTGGACTAAAGGAGTAGGGTAAAGTTTTCATTTTAATAGCTCTTAATTAGTTTAACTTGGAGACTTTACATAATGTTACTAGGATGGATTTTTCTTTGTTTGGAGTCTTTTGGTGTGGCTTAGCAGATTTTAACCATCTAAAACTGATTCTTAGTTGGGGGGGACCTTAGGTGGTACAGCACATATCCTTTAATGGAATAATGAAGTGTTTACATTATGCAGTCCTATTGTGAGATCAATCAGGGTACAAGGCTGGATACATAAACAGAATCTGCAGGTGGTCCCTGTGTCTCCTTGCCCAGAAGACATGCTTTAATCCTCAGGAAGTAGGCAGAGAAGAGGTTCCAGGAGGCAGCCAGCCCAAGCAAAATAAAAGAACAAAACCACCCTGAACAATGCAACACATCAAGCTCATAACAGTCACTACAAATAGCAGCTGACAGGAGACTTTATGAAAATTGACCCATCAGCTAGAATTGCCAGATTCAGGATCCTGGTATTAATGAATATCTTAATTGGGAGATACAAGCATGAAATGTGAGGCAGAAAGGGTGGATAATGCATTTCATGTGGCCTCCAAATGGTTTGTTCCATTTCAGGGCTGATTTCTTTCCAGAGGAGTTCTCTTGTGGAAAATCTCTCTTGCTCTGTCTTTGCATCTGCTCTGTTTTGCTCAGCTGTTATAGCCCATGAGTATTTCTGCTCCCTGATGCTCCAAGTAGAATGCTAATTATTGAGTTACACGGATTGCAAGGTGGGAGGCAAATGGGAGAATTGAGCATGCACACATGTTGGTACCTTCAGTGTCGGGTTTGTGCTAATAACTCTCAGGCCCACAAGCACTCAAGGGGTGCGAGCAAAAAAAAGTGTAGCTCAAGCTTGTTTAACAAATGAATGGCCTCTGAAAGTGTTTTACCAATGTTCTTCCAGGGTTCTGTGGAATGGAGGGAAGTTTTCCCCAAGTAAGGGCAGAAGAGTCTGACTCATTAAAAAGATGTAGAAGATTTTGTGACTATGGAATAATGAAATAAGTAAATGTCAGTTTAGAGGAAAAATAATAACACTATAAAAATTCTAAACCCACATACTTGAGTTGGCTTAGATGTAGTTTGCTATAGGGTTGTTTTAATTAAAACTCATGAAGCAGGAAAATGCTAAATGAGATGTTCTGCAGCATGAAAAAAAAAATTTCAAGCTCAAACATGGTGCATAATGGAATTGAGCTGTCCACAGGGGTGCATTCTCTTCCCCTTTTTGAAGAGAGCACTTAAACCAGTTGAATTAGAAACTAGTGAAAGGTAAAGCTCAAGATGTCCTGAGCTCTTCTATCTCTTTATACTCTTATTTGAAGTGCACTTAAGCCATTGGAAAAGGCTTGCAATCTCATAAATTCTTGTTTATTCCCCTCACAAGTGTTCACACATTTCCTGATTATGAAATGGCCAGTCATGCCTCAGGAATGGGTGGGTGGTGGGAGATGGGATCGGTTTTATTTGTTTATTTATTAATTCTAGTACCTTTGCATTTCATCTAGGAGGAAAGTCATTACATTGGGTGGAAATGGAGAAAACTGCAACTCTGCTTCTTGTTGCTAAAGTAATTCAGGCAAAATTATGTCTGAATATGTGGACAGTTTTTGTGTTTGCTAAATAAGTCTTTCTCAACTGTGTGCAGTTGACCTTTTTTATGGGCACAAAGATGTAGCTCATACACCTCACAATATCAAATTTACCTAATTCCTGAGGCAGGGTTTTTGATGACAATATTAGAAATACCAAACTCTACATCAAGACTTATTTCCACTTTCAGCTACTCTTAGATCTTTATGCCTATCCAGTTCTGATATGTCTTCCTCCTTGCCCCAGTTTTACTGCAAGCAATACAAGAAGTATGATTGGAAGGTAACGTCAATGCAAAGCTAGTCCACACTTTCAGGACAGCCTCACATTTCTTTTCCTATACTTACATGTTATCATACTTATCTATCACAGTATTTGTTATTTTCAAGCCACTTTAAAAGTAAAAACAATCCATTCTCATTTACTTCTGTATCATACATATTTGGGTTTGCATCAAAGTGTGTGGGATGTTTAGGTCTGAGATTCTCTCAAATCATGTCTTTCTTGAAAAGCACTTAACAGGAATTCCTCATTACACAGAATTTAGGGAAGCCTTGCATGGGTTAACCTGTAAATTGCAGAAAGAGTTCTTTGGGGGTTTTCTTCTGTGAAAAGAGGGCGATTATAGCTATTATGGATTTTTGTCAGGTTTTATTCTGTTGACCATGGAAACTGTACATCAGCATGCCCTGCGTAAACCTCATATTGGTGTCATAGTCTATACTGAGATCTCTTTGAGAGTTTAAGCATTCCTGTTAGCCCTAAGCCATTCTGACCAAAAAGGGAACTCTGTTACGTGAACAAGGTCTCTCAAAAGAGTGGCTTTATGGGGTTCTCTAAAAATGATTACACTTAAGGGCTGCCTAATCATTTCTAGACGACTTTCCCTGTTGCTCACTTCCCTCTCAAGAGAATTTGTATGCAGCTCTTGCATAGTTTATGCTTGGCTTTTTGCTCTTGATTGTCCCAGAGCAGCTCAGTAGTTGTGTTCTGATACAGAAGGCCTTTGATGTGTTTGGCATTAGTCCATCAGTGGTGACATGAGAATATATTCTTCTGAACTAGTGATCTGAACATTATGTACGTGCAGACACTTAGAAAAATGACAGATGACAGCAGAATATTAGCTGAGACCCTAATTTACCATCTGCTCTACCCCTTTGTCAAGGAGTAAGCTCTGAAGGAAGAGGAAGCAGTAGAATTGGGGATTTTCCAGAAGTTGCGTGGAGATATCATGCATATCAGTACTTGGAAGAAAGTGACAGGGGTGTGGCAGGAGAATATTCCTGATTAGAAGTGTATGAAAAGGTTTGCAGAGAGCAGGGACTTTTAAAGTTAGGATTCAAGGCAAGAAAATTGTGTGTGACAAATGCAGAGCTCTCAGTGAGCAGAGCAATGACCTGATCAGAGCTGGGAAAGTGACCTAGGCAACTATTTTGATATATGTGGGACACAGACTGGGACAGGGGCAAAGCTAGGCTAGGTCACACAAAAAATGCAGTACTAATCAAAACAGATGATGAAGGCTTAGCTTGGGAGTCTGTAGGGTTATAGACAAAACAAAGTTAGGTGTGCTGTGGCCATGATCTGAGTGTGAATCACAAAATTTTCAGCATGGGTGTCTGAATACAAGGAATACAGCTGTCAAATTTAAATTGGACACATGGAGTGGTTCCGGCACTGGTTTGCTTTTTGCAAGAGCTCAGAAATGAGGATTTAGCCTTAGAAAACTAAAATAAGAAACAGTGTCCCGTGTACTGCATTTCTGAAGGGCTGACTTAAGTCTGATGTTTAATTAGCTTCACTTATTAAATTCAATGTAGTTTGGGCAGATTTTGTCTACCTGTTTTGTATTTCTTAACCATGCAAGGTTAACTTGCATGAGGATGATTAACTTGTCTCAGATTAACTCATCTGCAAACCAACATCACTCTTCCTCTTCTTAACCTCTCTCTACTTTCATCATACTTAAGTCACAGAGCAGATAGTGCAAAATAATGCAAGTCTTCAGCAGCAAACAGCCATTATACCGAAGCCATGCTAATATATTTGCAGCAACACTTTAGTGCTTATATGTTTTAGTATTTATGTATTTCTCTCTTTCAGTTGAAAAAGATTAGGATATCTCAGATCATGAGGAAGAAATCATAGACTACTTAGCCCCAGGGTTTGCAAAGTCTCTAAACTGCAGATTTTTAACATCCGTAAGGATAACAGTTAGGGCATATGTTGTTGTATGTTTGCCTTGTTCTTATGTTCTTTGACAAATAACTGCCATTGGCTATGAGATGCAGGGCTTTGATATCCTGTGCTATCAGATAGAAGATAGCAGCTGAATGTCATACATCTTTTATTTAATCTGTGTACAATTAAACCAAACACACCTGAGCAAGGAAGCACATTAACATTACATGTTTTTGCAGAGTTGTCTGCCAGTGCAATGAGGAAACAATAAAATTCTTCCCAATTTTTAAGTATTGTGGAGAAAAAGATTAGGAGAATAGCAGCAGATGTGGATAATTGCAGTCTTAGCAGTTAGACCCCTTCTCTTCCTAAATACGTAGTCTGTGCAACAAAATGCTTCTAAGGCAAGCTCATTCAGTAAGGCTTATGGGTGCCATGTAGCTGCCCAAGCAGATGAGGGAAGAAAGCCAGGTAACCCTGGTTAGGGGTGGGGTGATCTTTGTGAGGAGGAGCATACCTAATGTAGCAGGTTGGTCCTGCATCCTGGAAGCATCACCATCTGATGAGCACTTTCAAGAGAGGCAGGATGTGACATTGAGACCTTTTGGAAAACTGAAACTAGAAGCAATGATTGTAGGACATGGGTATTTAGTGAAAGAGTTAAATAAGACTTAATACAAGGTGCTATGAGACAAGCACACTGAGTTGGTGCAGCCCTCCAAAGCATTCTGTTCAAAACCTGGCCTGTACTTTATAGATGTTAACAAACCATTAATATACTCAGGCTCAATAGGAAATTTTGGCCTTGGCCTATGCGTGTGACATAGCTCTTGGACTCCTAAGACCTACATAAGTATATATTCTACTGACATAAGACAGCTACAGAAGGATTATTCAGAGAGAAGGAGTACTTTTCCATCACTCTTGTCTTGAGTTGAATCCCTCTGAAGGTGGGCTGCTTCTTTCCAAGTGGACTGTCAGCATGTGAAGGGGTGGTGTGGATAGACTGGGGAAGTCTTCAACTTTCCCTTTTGCAATCTACAAGGAATTGAGCAGCTGTCAAGGTGTGATGCATTGCCTGATCCAGTCCCACATTATGATGGGTTCTTGCCACATCACTTGGAGAAGTCCTTGAGGAAGTCTTAAGTCCTCTGTCTAGTTTATTCTGGAGAAACCTGTATGGGTTAAAGCTCTCCCGGGACAGGTAGGTGGAGGAAGTTTGGTTACTGGTAATAGGTCACTGTTGCATGCATAAACAATTTGTGAGGAAAAATGTTAAGGATTATGCACCACATCCTGCAGGTGTGGAAACACAGGCATGAGGAACTAAAATGGACAATACAACAGCAAAAACTACATAAATGATAGAATCAATTTCTCCTCTAGAGCAGTTGGCAAAACCCAAGTAAGCAGAAAACTCCACAACTTTCAGTATGCAGGGAGTCGGAAACACCTATTGCTATTTGACCCATAGTCAGTTTACTATTTTTTGCTTCTCAGTCAGACTGTTTATTTGTTTCAGCTGCTTTTCAGGATGATGAGTTGTCTAAGAATGTGCTGGTGTTCAGCAGGAAGGGAGGTTGTCTTATAGCATGCCTAACTACCTGAGGAGTACTGAAAAGTGAACTGCATTGGTGAGCTTAAATCTTACCCATGGTCTGATGAGCAAATAGAATTCAAACAGCAAGTGGCATATGACTTTGCATCAGCAGGTATCGTATGTTGTATAAGTGCATTGAAAGGAATAGCTGTGAAATGAGAGAAAGTTCTGATAACAGGGTTGTGTCAAGGAATACTCCTATCATTTCAGACTCTCCCATAGACTGATAGTTTTAATTCTTGCAGTAATCTTGTTAGCTAAATGATGCTAACTACTCAAGCAATGAGGTTTATGGCCCTTGAGAAAAAAATTGGAAAAATCATTGTCTTTTTAAGAGATGGTCAGCTAGGCTCTGTAAATACAGTGAGATCTTTTTACATGTAAGTAGATATTATGAATTTGGATGCAGAAACTAACTCTCCTAACAGAACTCTCTTGCTGAGGAACAAGGAAGAGGATGTACAAGCAAAGGTGATTAGGTGCAACCATTTTAATTAATGTGTTCAGACTTCTCTGCTTGTCAGTCACATTGTTAACTCTCTTTTTGCTTTGAATCTGAGCAGGTTTAGGGGAGGGTGCTGTGACTTTATTGGGAGTTGGAGGTCTGTGATCACTACAATAGATGCCACTTACAGTCACTACAACATAAAAGCACTCTTGCATCTGCTATAAAGTGAGAATAGCCTCCCAGTGGTTTCTGTTCTTGTTGCTTCTGATTACAACTGCCCCAGAATCATTCTTTGTTTTACAGAAGTATTGTGCAGTGCAGAAGTTTATAATGGCTTCAGGCTATATTGTATTAATAACTTTCTTCCATCATCTTCCCTGTAAACAGAGCTGCCAACTTAGTCTTAATCATGAGATGCACCTGGTTTGTCTCCTGCCTCCTGCAGCCCCCCTAGCTTTCTCAGAGCACATAATAACAGCCCAATACCTGATATTTTCTTTGCCTTTAGGTTGTGTTTGGTGTCAGGCTGGAAAACAGGAGAGATGACCCTTGGAGAAGAGTCCTCTGCCCAGGCAGCACCATAGCACTGAGGGCTTTCCTCCTGCATAGGAATGCTGGTCTGTGAGGGAGTCCTGTGCATGACTTTCAGCCCAGGATTTCCCTCAGCTGACCCAGACTCATATTGGCATACAGAAAGAGTGAGATGACTGGGTAAAGTTAGCAGTAGAAATTTGAGCACAACTGGTGTTACTTCTGGCTTCATAACTTTTAAATGTAGGGTGTATATAGGGAGGTGGAGTCCTTAGGGAATTATGGTAATCTCTTTTTTCAAAGAAAGTGCCTGTCCAGCAGAATAGTGTTTCTTTCCAAGATCTCCTCTGAATTCAAAACAAAGGAGGGTTTTTCCTCTAAGGTTTGTTATAAATGCTAGAGAAGAATAGATAATTAAATATGACAGATCAGAAATGAGGCAAAAGATAACACCTTTCAAAGGTAGTTTCAGTTGCCAGCTGGTGGTCATTACAGTCAAATGAGTGCCAATGGGGATGCTTCTGTCAGCCTGAAACACTTTGCATCTTTACAAATAAGGTCTGATGTCACACCAGGTAATGACATCCTGGCCAGATGTATAATAGCGCAAGAACAATTGTTTTCAGAAATATTTGGAACCTTAAGCTTTTTAAAACATTTTTTTGGTAACTGCTTGTTCAGACACTGGAATCCTATTTCCACTAGTTGCAGATGGCAAAATTTTCTTGAAAGGTCGTGAGAGGCTAAGAGAAAAATATCACCGATTCACCTGAGTCTAACCAGTACACAGCTAGATAAAGTGTACAATTTTCAGTAGAGAAAGAAGCCAAATGAAGTGACATGTCCAGGATTAGCTCAGGCTCCCTTTGATTCTTAAGCATCAGGGTAACCATTTAAAGGAACATTGATTTAAGGTAGTTCTTACTTGAGCTTGTAGAGTGCCATTTGACTTCCAATAGCTTAAACCTTCTCTACCATGTTACTTGCTTAAAGCAATGTGAAAAAGCAGGTTTGATGGTCATTATTATTGTTTGCAGTAACCTTGTATCTGTTGAGAATGGAGTACGTAGAAAACAGGCAGTTTTGGTTTTGTACTACTTAATCTCTTTTCTGGTGCAGCTATTTTATGTCCCACTTGCAGCCTGTTTGTGTTCTGACTTGCTCTAGCAATAAGAAACCTTTTAAAAATAGTAAACATATAATAAATTAAACAGCAGTGGTTATTTTAATACACAGTTAATGATATTACTAGAATCATTAGATTCTTCTAATATTTCAGCCTCATTTGTTCCATTAGCAGTGAATTTTAGCTTATACCAAATAATTTTTTCTCTGTGTAATATCCAATATGAGTGTAAGGAAGAAAGAAGATCACAAGATCTGTCAGTTTTTTTATATGCAGGATTATGTGTGCAGACACTCTTTTATGGGCAGTTAGGCAGATGATGTGAACTTTATCAAACTTCCTTCACTGTTCTGCCCAGGTTTAGGTTAACATTCAATACTGCTCCCATTAAAAAGTACAAAGCAGTTCTTCTCACTTACTTATCTTTTCAGTACATCAGTCCATTAAATATGAGTTAAAGAGAATGCTTCAGGGTAAGAGTAATGGAACCACCATAAATTTATCTCTCACTTCATTTGAATACAAAAGTGAAGGCCCAGCATAAAACCAAAGTAAAGCAAAAGCTAGCTATTCGCATTAAAAACAAACACCTACTCCACTCCCTAAACCCCAACAAAAAACCCCAAAAAACCCCCAGAAAACCAAAAAGTCCCATGGATGAGTTGTTGTGATTAAAAGAACATTTATTAAACATCCTTCAGGTCTTAGTCTTGGGGTTTAGAAATAAGACATTATACTTCGTAAACTCATGGAGATCACAACAGCTTTTTAGATAAAGTCCTTAACATTGAATTAGGATTAAAAAAAAATACCAAAAGCAACAACCCTCCTATCCTTTTCTCTGCCTCCACTGCAAGAGTCTAATAATAAAGGAAATAAAATCTCCCTTTTTTCTTGTAGGGAAAGTCAGGATTTTCCAGACCCATCCATTCTTTCTTAGCCACAAACCAGAATATGGAGCAGGCTTACTGCTGCACAGAACCCCAGGCTTACAGTGGACTTAAGTTATAGTAAATGGTTCTTTGTAACCTCTCTGAATCTGAAGAGGACTGCTGTGAAGAGAAATCTTGTCTAGATGATGAGAGTTCACTAGTGAATATTGTTTTGCTCACATAAGCATGGTCTAGTCGTCTATTTTTCATCTGTGTGAATGCAAAGATGAATGTATTGCTTTCTTCCATAAAACTGATTACAGATTGTCACACGTTGCTTCAGAATGACTCTCTGAAACAAATTATGCAAGTGTAAATGAATGCAACTGCATTAATGGAACTGCGCTGATTTACACCTGCAGTGCTATGGCCTTAAAGCGTTTTTATCCAGGTGGTTAAGCCTCTAGCCTAGTCTCCAGAAAGATCTGCATGAAATTACCTTTAAAACATTAGATTATAAGGACTTCAAAAATCAGTTTTCCAGTAGAACAGTGTAAAATTTCCATTACAATGGAGAAAATGTAAATATTTAATAGCTACTTTCATTACAGAGATAGGTGTGGTTTTTGCAGAGCTGTTTCCCCGTGGGGGGAGGAAAAAGCTGCATAAGTTTTTGAACTACAGAACTATGAACATGTGCAGTGAAATCAGTTGACAGATTTGAAATCCATTTTTCCTTTTATCTTTAAACAAAGCAATTAAATTAAACACATGTACATTAATGTGAAGTTAAAGTTACAATTATGATCATGGAGACTTTTAAATCAGTGGCAGAATTCCCATTCTGTAATGATGAAAACCAACATTCAGGATAAAAAATAGCAACAGGAGACTTGGCAATAATATCTTGTTTTCCTCCTGGGAGTATACGGAGCAGGAGATTGAAAGTTCTCCTCTATAGAAATGCTGGATAAAAAGCACACTTAGGCTTGTAGTGGTGTGACGACTGATTTTCTGTTGGAAGTATCATCTTATCAAAAAATGTTGCTGTTTCTGACTCCCCCACCCAATACAATTTTTGAAGTATTTTCCTCCATGAAACATATTTCATAAAATTATTTTAAAACTGTTGTATTTGTTGAGAGGATGATTGCCCCGTGGGAATTTTTAGCTCAGGAGTTTTCACATCTGTGTTTTCTTGGATGGATCAGGAATCTTTTAAGGTTACTTTTGCCATTACATGGAGTGCTTCTCCCATATCCAACACTTAGTCTGATCAGAAGCTTGGTCAAAGCTACAGAAAAAAGATGGAAGTGGTCTTCTGGCTTTCTAGAGTACAAGGATTGAATCTGCTCCTTGGAGACAGCTCTTTGCACTGACTGGACAACTAGTTTAAACCAGACATCTCTTAAATCACTAAAGTTAGGTGAGAGGAGTCCCACTGTTAACATTATCTAGGTCTCTCCCTGTATTCCTGAGGGGAATCATTAGTTGAAAAGCAGAGAACTAGAAAATGGGGAATGAAGTGGCTTGAGGGACGGAGGATCTTCTGATCATCAAATGTTTTTGTACTAAGATTTTGTGCAGATTTATAGGGGAGAGTTTTCACTAAGATTGTAACTGGACTGAAGATGTAGAGAGAAATGTGAATAAAAGTGATGTACTGGATTTCTTTGCTTGCTGCCCTGGGGAGGAGCCCCAGTATCAGCCCTTTCTTGTAGTGTTTGGGTGAGTCAAACTAGACCAGTTTTCTAATGTTTCAAGGTCAGGAACTCACTGCGCTAATCATAAACATGAAGCAAATTACTTTCCCTGTTTCAAAGACTCATTAGAAATTTTCAACAAATTCTTTCTTTGTGTTCCAGCTCTTGAGTAAGTGTTTACTGACAGGAATGTTTAAGAAAGCTGTGAGTGTTTAACACAGATGATGAATGCAGAACCATAAGTATTCCCATCAGAAGTCAAGTTCTATGGGTTAATTCATCAGGGAAGAGAATCATAATATTCTAGATGACCTGTATTCTCCAGAAACCTTGAAATAAGTATTGGATACACTAGTGTAGTCAGATGCTCTCTAATCAAACTGTGAAACTGGAGGCATTGCTGCTTTTTTTTTTTTTCAGGACTGAGCAATTGAGTTTGAACTGCTTGTTCAAGGGTTTGAAATCTTCTGAGGATTCAGACTCTTATTCTGCCTTGCTGTAAGTGTCAAGTCTTTCCTCTGGTTTGAGTAAATGAGAATTGCATATCATTATCCACTGAAGTGTAATTTGTAGGGACTTATTCAAGAGCTTGAATTGTAAGTACCAGCTAGTCACAGCAAATTGTTCACATGCTCAATCTGAACAGGGCTGGGAATACCTGCAAGACACAGCCTGCTTGTGGGAGCACCTGTATAAGAGCTAAAACCTAATCTAAATTTCTCCCTTTTTTATCATGTAGTTATTCATTCATCACAGATCAAAAAGGGAGAATGACCAGGCTTCAGACGCCCATGAGCACTTGATTTTACATTTGAAGCACTAAAACAGACAAAGAAACTGGGTTATAAATGCTAAAAGTCTTCAAGACCATGACTTGCCTCCCATTTCTGTAAGTGGGGAAGATAGTGGGATTTTTTTTGGGTGGCATTGGGCAGAACTTAAGCCAGGAACCCTGGCAATTGTAGCACAACAATTGCTGAGGAAAGGTTTGTTCTTCCTGATGTCCAGTTTTAGGAAGGTAAAAGTCATGGTAAAGTTTCAAGATCGGAAAACTTGCTGTGTTTGTGCTACCTGGGAGGGTGGGATTTCTACTGATGGCAGAAACGGATGGTGCTCTGCAGAACCCTATCCCCAAACTTTCATCTGCTTACTTTGGAGTTTGTGCTCTTAGAAAGAAGTGCAGCATTGTATGCATTGTGTGTAGCTTCTAGGAGAGCATTGTCTTTTTGACAGTTGTTATAGATGAGAAGCATTTATGCTTATAATTTATGCATGTATGCTTCTTTATTTCCTCTCTCCCTTTCAGACTTCCTATACATTCTTTATGGTGTCTACATTGCAAAACCAGTCTTTGGACTGAGTCTTGATCAAGTTTCACAGTTTTTTTGGCTCCTAACCTGCCATGCCTAATGCCATTACCCCGGTTTCCTAGCAGTTATTTGGAAAGAGTTGCACTGTACCATAGCCAGTACAGCCAGTTGCACTGCCCCAAATACAGCTCATACATCTCTGAAGCAACCCATGGATGCTTAGACATCCATGTACCATAGACTGATACATGCAAGAGACTTTGCTTCATAGTTGACCAAATAAAATAATGCCAGACTGTTCAAGCCGAGGAGTTTGTGTTGTAGAGCTAAGAAAGTTACGACACACAGAAGAACTCATGCCTTAGAGAAACCTACTGCATTTCTTCAGCTTTTTCAGGCAGGTTACAAACACTTCCCTCCTAGATTTATCTAGAAATGATCTGTTGGTTTACATAAAAGTTTTAAGATTTTACCATGCCTTTAAAATCTCTGCTGCCAGAAACCAGAAGATGGCTAGGGTTGCCAATTATAATATTTGTCTTTCTATGACTGGTGAAGTACTCTGCACAGAAACAGTCCATGCTCTTAGGCTGAAGAGAAGTTGTTCCTCCAGATGGTCTTACAAACCAGATCTGTACTTATAAACACTGATGGAACATACCTCTGGAGCACACGATAGTTGGTTGGGCAAGGACACTTCAGGCAGTGAATTCTGGGATTTAGACATTTATCCTTCACTGTAAATTACAAGATTTTCTCTTCTTAATCTCTTGCATGGTACTCGGGTACACACACAGAGGATCTTTGTACGTTGAGGAGCAACTCCATGTGCACACTCACATATATATGCATTATCTTTTGTCTTTTGCCAAATGCCAAACTAGAACATGAGGAGTTTATTCAAATAAGGATGGGCCAGCTTCTCTGGAAACCTTCATAAAGTGTACCTTGAAATAGTACATTAGTGAAGTCATTCTCCAATCAAACTGAAACTGGGGGCATTACTGGGTTGTTTTTTTTCAAGACTGAGCAATTGAGTTTGAACTGTTTGTTCAATAGTTTGAAATCTTCTGGGGATTCAGACTCTCATTTTGTCCTATTGTAAGTGTTAAGTCTTCCCTCTGGTTTGAGTTAATGAGAATTGCATCCACAGAAGTGTAATTTGCTGGGATTAAATCTATAGGAAGGAGCAGTTATTAACTGTAATTTGAGTTAGTTTCCTATCTACCCTGTGTTTCTGAGTACCCAGTAATTTCTCACATTGAACTAGCAGTGGAAATACTGCTGCCTGCAATATTAAGTGGTTTTACTTTCTGGCACGCTGCCACAATGCAAGAACTGTTCTGTTTCTGACAGCAACGCAGAAAATCTAATGTCATCACAGAGTGCCTAATATTGTATCTGTGAAGAGCTATGCTACTATGTGACGTGTTCAACGTGACATGAAGAATGGAGGAGTTTCACATTTAAAGATAGTTTTTTGCACGTGCCTGAATGAAGCATGAAGATCTGCATCTGCTTACTAAAAAAACTCATATGCATGTTTGTGACTCATCCTGCATGATATTAGACACTGAGTTTGTTTAAATTGTGCAACATACTGATCCCACCATTTACCAACTGTTTCCTTGTGTTATCAGTCTGGATCTGTTGTCGTGCCTCTTCATGTGTGCATATTGAACAGTGAAGCCAAGTGACATTGTAGTTGCTAATTTCATCCTCTGGTTTGGCAGGTCACTCCTATAATCTAGCCCAGGCAAAAAAATAAAATAAATAAATGGTGCTATCTTCAGCCCATACCTTGTCAGCATGTTTAGTGTTGTTGGTAAACACTTCATGCTAATAGTTAGATTTGGAGAAATTGCGTTCCATTTCCTTGGAGATCAGCCACCTGAATATTTTGCTTATCTGCTATATTAAAAAAAATAATAAAGGGAATAATCATTGGTCTTGATGCTCAGCTGATTTCTTGGTACCAGGAGTGTTAGGGCTTAGGAGGTACAGCTGATTGATAGGCAGAGATCAAACTACATGGCAGGCAAATGTCTAAAACTCAGGCCAAGCCAAACCAAATTAAACCTTTGCTTCTAAAATGCCATTAAAGTTTTGGTGCCTGGAATCCATTGCTGAGCTATGTGGCAAGCATTTAAATGAGCAGGCCAGAAACCTATTCTTAGGATCTAGGGGAACAGCAAGTATGTAAGCCCACTGGAACTTTCATGCTTGCATTCTGCACTGACAAACTCCAGGTCATGTTGGCTCCAGATACTCAGGTCCTATTCTAATATTCAAGTAGACCAGTGGGTGTTTTTCTTTCTACTTTGGAATAGAACCAAGCCTTGTGGAACGCATTTTTTCCCCCTCTGGGTTTATGCTAGAAGTGTCACAATAACCCACATGCAATAAGGAAATACTATTGTCTGAGAAACTATCTGTGAAACAGTCTTTGTGGTATTGAAACCTGATGGTGTTAGCATGGAGAATCCAGAAAGTATCGCAGAACTTCTTTTCCTTAGGCATTTGGTGTTCACTACAAGCTAATAAGAATTTTAACCATTGAGAGCGTTGCAATTTCTTCTGTGCTTGTGAGAATGTTTAACATATCTTTAACAGACATCATGCTGTCTGTGTTAAGTGTTACTAAGGGTAACAGGCAAGTGAGCCTTGTGTGCTGTAATCTTTGACTTATCCAAATTGTAGTCAGATTTTTCTGGGTGACTTATAAGTGTGTTTTCCTTTTATTGTGTGCTTCGTTAGATGAACATACAAAGCAGGAGGTTAATCCTTAATGCATCAAAGAACAGGCATACTTTAGTCTACTGCAAATGTTTGGGATCTAAGGCCAGCTTGAAGAGAAGGCAAAGTCTTCCATAAGCTGTACAGGTTTTGCCAAGACAGTTTTCATCTAAATCCCCTAGTTCTATGTTGTACTGTTCCAGATAGCAAATACATAAATTTATTTATTTATTGCATACAAAATAGCTCCTTTAGATAACTCAGTCCAAGAGTGCCATTGTTTTCATATCCAGGAAAAAATTGCTTAATGTCTGGTCATTAGCATAGTTCAAAGCTGGAGCTCTTGTATAGATGTTCACCATTTGGAGCAGTGGATGGAGCCATTTGAGGATGGGAACACAATGTACGTCCAAAATAGAAATCTTTCTTTTAAGAAGAGGATAATTTAATTGCTGGGCATTTTTCTCTCAAATCCCAAGTGTTTTTTCTTACTAAGATTACAAATACGTTTTCTGCCTCTTTATATCTCAATATTAGTCAAAATGTTCATATTGGTGAAATTTCTGACTCAAATGTCAGTTATTTGTGTCCTGATGAGCAATTCTTGGCTAACTAAAAGGCATGTGGGCTGCTTTACTTTGTTTTAAAATTACTTGCTTTATTGGGCAAAGTGATTCATATTTTACTTGCTAGCTCATTCTTCATTTTCTTCACTCTTATGTAATTGCAATATATGTAATGCATTGATGTAACATGAATTGCAGTTTGCAACGGAACAGATATTTGTGCAGTGTGTAACTGATAATATCCAGCTTCTCTTCAGACTGATTATTTGAACAGTAAAATAGAATCCCTCTTCGTGTTTTCACCTTGGTGTACCTGGAGTGGATTATGAGGCTGATAGTGAAGACTATGACAACAACATTCAGGTTTATTATTAATTAGGCAGAAATAATCTGACCATTAGAATACTTTATCCATGTGACAGGCCTGTGGGTTTTCATAATGGCCTTCTTGAGAGGTACCCTGAAGGAGAACATCTCAGCAAAGCTACATCAGCTCCTGCAGTTGTACAGGCTGCAGCACCATTTTGGTGACCTGCCTTGCAGATTGTAGGGGTGTTGTTGATCACCTGTGCCCCAGTGCAGTGTGAGATATGCATCTAGTCCCTCCCTGCCCTACCTCAAACAGGCTCAGCTAGAGGGTAAAGTGCTCAGACATTAGGGCAGAGTGAGCTTCCTGAAGAGCCCCTCGGTATCTTGTCAATGTGGAAACAACAAAACACAGGTAAGATGAAGCTAAAGTAAGGGTGTGAGAGCACTGGACAAGGCAACCTTTAGCTGGCTGTTTAGCTGATTTTCCTCATGCAGTAATTGCATATCTTGCCTGAGACTACTGTTAAAGAGCAGCCTCCTCCATGTGGATATCATATGACTAAGCATTATGAGGAGCGATCTGTGACAAAGGTGCTGCAGATGTCACCAATGTGGTGTTGAATGTAATTGTCTTATCTTTAGATAGCTATTGCCTTTTGAGCGAGTGATGTCTGCAGATGTATTTGGGTTATCTTCAAAAGGCATACTGTGGATTTACTGGATCACAGAATCATTTGGTATGGAAAAGACCCTTAAGATCATTGAATCTAACCATAAACCCAGTACTGCCAAGTCCCCAACTAAACCATGTCCCTAAACCTACGTCTACACATCTTTTAAATTCCTCCAGGGATGGTGACACAACTGCTGTCATAGGTATCCTGTTCCAGTGCTCGATAATCCCTTCGGTAAAGATTTTTTTCCCTTATATCCAGTCTAAACCTACCCTGGTGCAACTCAAGGCTGTTTTGTTTCATCTTATTACTTGTTACTTGGGAAAATGACATGGATACTCACCTCACTACAACCTCTTTTCAGGTAGTTGTGGAGAGTGATAAGATCTTTCTTCAGAGTGGCAGTAGCTTTTGTCTTCTCCAAGTTCAGTTTTGGATTATTGAATTGTCATTTTAGTTCCCTCCTTTATGTAGACTGTGTCAGATATAGGCTGAGGGAAAGGGAAACTTTTTAAAATGCACTGACATCTGAACAGCATGTGGTGAAATTTTTGCCATGGAAAAAATAGAAATTTTTACTACACTTTTTTTTTTCCTCTGGCATTTTAGTGCTGGTTTTGTGCAATGACTACCAAGAAGGTCTGCAGTGTCTTAAGTTTTTATTAAGACTGCTTTTCTTCTGGAAACATCTTCAGGTTTTGAAAGCGCCCTCTGTCTGCCAACAGCATGCATCTGAAGCTGTGAGGCTTTCCTCTGGCACTTGTGTGATGTCTGTTTCAATTACTGCAGTTGGCAGTATCTAGGAAAGAAGCATCTGAACTGGAAAGAGCTACACATCATCCAAAATAAGGCATAATTTACTTGTCTCATGGGATTCCTAATGTTTGGTGGCTAATAGCTCAAATAGCTTCCACTCTATAAACACATTTATACTGAGGTTAACGGGGAAATATATCCATACGACAAAAGTATGCTTTGGAATATTTCTTAGCTTGAAGGCTTTGATCTCTGTTAGTAACTTGCCGTGTGTTCATCCCTTCATCACCACAGCTTCTAACAAACATGCTTGGCCAACATCTGCCAGGAGTGGTTTAGGCATTGCTGATCTTGCTTAGATGGGGTCTATTTCATCCATTTGCTCTCTGATACTGTGGCTTTCCAGACTTACTGTTAGGAGCTTCTAAAAATGTTTGAAGATTAATGGTTAGCAATGGATTTGCTACTTCCACAGAGCATTAAAGTAACTGTGATACAATAGGTTTGAAAATTGTTGGCAACTTAGTGTACGTCAAATTTAGAGAAAGTATGTTGCTTCTTGTTAACTTTGTTATTGTGTAGTCTTCTAACAGGTTAAGAGTACATAGGTTTTTTTTCCTTTCTCTAAGAGCAAAAATGAAACTTCTAGATAAGTTACACAGTGCCAGTTATATGAAGCTACAAATAGAATTATTTATGAATTTTATGTAAATAGTAGAAGTCTTGTGAAAGTTGTCAGTCTTCAATACGAGCCACAAAAGTAAAGTGCAGGAATAGCTGATCATTCTCAGCTGTCCAGGTGAACAGTCAAAGGGCAATTAATTGAAAGGCAATAGGACCACAGGTCAGAGCAGAGTAGAATTGTGTGTGTAGGTGGATGCTCAAAGGATTTCTTTTTCCCCTTCAAGAGACTTGCTCTTTGTTGCTATTATTGCTGTGTTACGTGACTTCTCTGTTCTTATCTGTGCCTCCCCCTTGTTAATCAGAGGTTTTCAGGTAAGGGCACATTACCACATCCATGAAAAATGTTTTGCTGTCATGTGATTTGGTAGTCAGTCATTACCTTACTATCAGATAAAACCTATCTGATGTGAGCATTTTATTCGCTGTTGAATAAACACTTCTGATAATTTTATTTTTTAATGGGAATAACTGAAAGAGTAAAGCTTAGTTATTGTCTTTTGTAGGCATGCTGGTTTAAAAGGCATCATCTTATTTTCTTCCAGTTCTCCAGCATGCTGCAAGTTGAATTTCCCCCCATTTGTAAAATCTTAGGACCATTCCTAGCTGTTGTGGATCCACTTCTTTCTGCACATCCTACCTGGTCACTCCAATCTTAGCAAGCACTGGAGAAAGGTGTTACTGTGCACTTGTATTGATGAAGGCAGGATTATAATAGGTTTCTAATGCATTTGAACCAGGACCTTAGTCAAACTGGAGGAGGCAGGGGCGGGAGGGTGGTCAGGAAGGAAGGTGGAAGCATGTAGCAGTGTTCAGTGCATAAACTGGTAGCTCTGTTCTTCCCCAGATGTACCAATTACTGTATAAGTCCAGGCTGGTTTCCAGATCTCTTCCTCCCATTGAGTAACACTTCTCTCCTGGGTGAATGCTACTACTTTCAAAGAAACATGGTACTAACATGTAGTCCAACAGAAGCCAAGACAAACAGCATCAGTGACTATAAATCCTGCAAGACACATCATCTGTGTAGGCGATGGAGATCCAGTTGCAGAATCAGGCTGGTGTTTGTTCCACCTGACAAGCAGGGACACTGGTTGTGCAGATTGCAGTTCAACAAGCAAGAGTTGATAGGAAGAGAGAGATTTTAAGTAGGATTTCCAAGCTGCTACTGTGGATGGTCCTATCTTGTCTATTCCTCATGTGTAGAACCACAAAGTGTCAAGGATGCAATGATGCCTTTACTCTTCCAGTGGCAAGAAGGTGGGAATTAGTGTGTACAAACTGAGGCCATACAGAAAACTGTTAGAAATGTAGTTAGGCGTGAGGGAACATTTTCTTATAAAGAATGAAAATATATAACTCCAAGCAACTGTAAAAATTTATTTCTGTTGGACAAAAAAAATCAATACAAAAAGAATGCTTTTTTTTCCCCTTTGAAGGAAGAATTTGGGAATGTAATACTTCTTTTCCTCCTTTCTGAGGGAAGTTTTATTTATTTTATTTTAATAAATGTGGCAAAATAATTTGAGGGGTCAAAAAGACAATTTCCCTCATTTCTTATACTTTTCTAAATCTTTCCACCACCATTTTCCAGCAAGCGAAAGGAGAAAAAAAAAAAAAAAAAGAGGATATCCCCCCCCCATCTCCCCCCCCAGTAATTCCCATTTCTCAAGTCTTCTCTTTTAACTGTAGTTTCTTTAGATTTTTTTAAATACAGGCAAGCTTCTAGGAGACTTAAGGTTTGACAGAAACCTTCAACAATCCTTGGCTGGAATAGCAAATAGTTTCATATAACCAATGTTTCCTTTTTCTTTACTCACTGTAATTCTGTCTGTGAGTCAGCTTATTCTTTCAGCAGCATTGAATTAACAGAGGTGACCAGATTTTTGCATTCATGACAGACCTGCTCTCTTAATCTTATTTTCCTGGGACAATGGGCTAGTACTAATATGTGAACAAGTTCATAAATGTTTCAAATTAAAGACTCCATCAATAATTTAAAAAGCTACAGTGTGAATTGCACAGAGAGAGCATACTTTATTTACTGCAACAACTACCTTCAAAGTCACCTGTCTGTTTTCATTCAAATCCCTTCTGTTACTTGGCTGTAATAATCTGTAACTTTCACTCCTGTCCAAAGTCTTCCAGTCCTGATTTCTATATAAGTCCTGTTTAATACCTGGAGTCTAGTGTCTCCTTCTTCCATTCTAACAGTCCTTTTTTCCTCTCCCATTTTAGTGCTGATATGATGCAATGAAGCAATAATTTCTTTTGCAGAGTTACAAGTTATGTGGGAACATGTATAACAAATCCATTACACAGGACTGGAGACAGGAGCGAAGTGTTGACAAAGGGCAGGGCTTCATGATAGTGTTTGTGTTACCTCATTCTGCTTCTGGTAAAATTCAGTTTGCCATTTCCATAAACTGAGTCTGAATCCAGGTTAGTGATTGCGATCATGTTGGCTGACAGTAATGCTGTGGAGCATTGTCTTTAGAGAGATAGGCTGGGCTGGGCTGATTGTTACATGGGATGGTTAAATCCAGGTTGGATAAACAATGAGCCCTAAGGCAAGACGGGTGCTTGTATTTTTTTTCTTCCTTTTTCTTCTTTGTTTTTCAAAAACGGTTACAGAATTTTTTTAGCGTGTTGGATGTTTCCATGATGAATAAATCCTCAATGTCTGCTCCATGTTTATCATCCAAAAATTTTGGAATAACATGAAATATATTGAATGCATTGAACGCATTACAGGGTGTTGAACCATCTTGCATTCTCAGTGCACCTCTAGGTTTGGTGTACTTCTGTTTTCTTGTCTGCTGAAGGGGATAATGCTCTCTGCTAGCTGCTACAAAGTGAATTGAGATTGCTGTGAGCACACTAAGCACTCTAAAGCACTGATGTTTTACAACAAACCTAAACCTGAACTCACTCAGTGAGATATTTAAGACTGTATATAAAGACTGTATCTAAAGGCTTTGTGATATCAGAAGACTCCATTCTTCTATTTTCTGAGGGATTGACTGGGGAATGTTTTCCTCAATTGCTGCTTTTTTGGGGAAAAGGCTTTCAATGTGTTTGTCTAACTCAGGCAGGTAGGGAGGGTGGTGATCTTTCTTTTACACAAGGCTCTTTGAAAGGTGATAGATGATATACTGAGGGACAAATCAGATAGGAATCTGAAGTCACGTGGTAGATTTTCCTTGGAGTGAAGTCTCTTTTTGTTAATATTTGGATGTTTGTGTGGTTCATCAGATTGGGTCCAATGGGTGTATCTGATTTCTGGCAGTGAAAAAAACATATGCTCTGTGATAACCAATGGGTAACAGTCTCTAATCAGCTATGAGTGGACAGGTGTTTTCCTGTGTCTGCCAACATTTGTAAACTCTGCAACTCCTTAAGGAAGTTCACGGAAAATTTGGATAAACAATTCCCCACCACCACCACCCCATCTGTTCCTTTGAAAAGCTCTCCTTCAAAAATGTACCTGTGAAGCACTCTATGCATAACAGAGTGCACTGGCTTTCTGTAAAAACAAGTCTTTCCTTTATTTTCTCCAACCACCCCAAATTCCCTTTTTTGCTTTTGCAATTTAGCCTACTCAAAGCCAGCAGAGTATGTGTGCATGTAGCTGTGTCTCCCAAAGATACAATCATATGCAAAACATCTCCTTAAATAAACAGCCCCTTCCTACAAAAGGCAGGTATGCTGAGGTCAAAAGGGTCAGCTCTTTGTTAGATTTCACCTACCCTGCACCCTGCCCTCCTGTTCAAAATTTCTTATGGGAGATTTGCCTATATATATATATATACATGTATACATAGCCTAGCTTACATAATATGTACATATAGACACAGAAGCTGAAAATCTGTGCATATGTACATATATACGTGTATATACATATAAGTTTGTGCTCATATGTATGACTTTTTGAATTAAGTTATAGTTAACCCCTGGTAGATGCAAACCAAACCAAATAAGTCCCCAGAAAGTCTTACAAGAATGCAAAGTCTACAATGTATTAAGTGCATGGAGTAAAAGAGGTCACAATTTATTGTTTGCTCTTGGATTGCTCGCTCAGTTTTGCTAGGGTGGAGAGCTGTGGGACAGAATTGGAAGGTGAAGTAACTGATGAAAAGGCCCCTGAAAGTGCATGGGTTAGGGCTGAGCACCTTGAGGTCTGCTTATTGGCAGAGGTGTTGGGTTTTGGTGGGGTTATTTTTTTCTTTAGCACAGGAGTCTCAGCTTCTGGAATATGCTCTTCATATCTTCAGGCTCTCACATCTGTGTATATAATGGGCTTCTCTGGAATAAGAGCACCTGGGCCATAAGCATTACAGTGGGAGCTGCTGCATTTGTCTTTATACTAGCAGAGACACACAGGTGCCCTAGCAAATGTAAAGGAGTATTTATTACCATGGTAGTTATTTGAGGGAACCAAAGCATTTTACTGGGGAGCTGGGCATGTGATCAAACTCCACTATCATATGTGCACTTTACTCAGTGCATCAGGAGGTTGTTTAGAAATCTTGAAAGAGTAGAGGGTGGATTGCTGAAGTCTGTATAACATCTGTAGTTTATATGATGTTACTTGGGCAGGAGGGTCATATACAAAGATAGGAAAGCAGGAGTTGTAAATTACTGACCTCTTTAACAGTAAATAAGCTTGTAAACACCTGTGTAAGTGTTTTCCTTAATATGAAGGGCTACAATGAGCAGTTATATTTGAGAAATTTCATCACACCCAGTAAAACTGGACTGGTCCGGCTGAGAGCAGAATTTAGCTCACTTGCTGTTACTGAGCTATGTTATCACCTGATTAGAAGTTATTAGAGGGGTGTCAAGGGGGTGGTCAGGTGAGCAACTACCTGCACTACTTCCCATCAGCGCAGGACTCCTCTGAGAATGTATTCCATTGATTCCTGCAAGTCTAAAACAAGAACTGAGGACATAGGAATGAGAAGCGGAGAAGGGAAGAGGTGCTAAAAGCTGTAGTATATCTAGGGAGTTGTAGTAATTATATTTTCCAAGTCAAGAGTTTAAGATAAAAGGCTAAGAGATTTTCATTCTTGTGTTTGTGCACATAACCTCTTTCATCCTAGGAAGGGTTAAGGGAGTAGTCCTTGTTTTTCTTTTTGCCAGAGGGATTTAGAACTACTGGTGGCAGGAGGTTCCTCTTGGCAATTTAACTCTTATTACAAGCAGAAGGAGGGGGGCATCAGAAGGAGAAGATGAAAATCGAAAAGAAAATCAGAACTGCGAAGATGGGGTTTCTCCCACCTGAATCATCATTTGCTGTTTGGCAAAACTGGGAAACTTCTTTCTGCCACTCCACAAGCTATTGTCCTCTGTGCACAGTGTGCCTGCATACATGAGTGCCTCTCTGTGCTTGGGCCCCATGTGTTCCCCTGTGGCCCCAGGAAGACAAGGGGAGAAATACCCCATCAACATCAGGTGCTGCTGACAGCCAGAAGAGATGCCTTCCTACTGCCCACTCTCACTGCAGAGAAGGCCTTGTGAAAGCCGTGTTCTCACTCTGGAGAGAAGTCAGAAAAGCCTGTCTTTTATACCAGTTGTGTTAAGAATATGCTAAAACCTCTCTGATTTTTCAGGGTTTTTTTGTGAGTGGTAGTAAGGCTGGTCTTGTCTCGCATACCAGCAGTTGCTTAACTTCTCCACAGCAGTTTACTTCAAAACCCTAATGTTTTTCTATTGACAGAACATCTGTGGCAGTGAAGAGGAAGAATAACACACACACACACACACAAATCTAAACTTTGAACAGTCAAAAACTCTAGAACTCAGTTATCCCTGTTTTCATGCTATGTTTAATGCCACTGATTTCAAGTAATTCCTAATTTTCTGTGTAAATGAGAGAAGAACTGGAAGAACTTCTAGTAACGTCCTACTAGATGAGTAGGAGGTAATGAAGTACTATGAATAAGTGCCTTCAGAAGAACAAGAATTTTCTTACTAGGTTGTTTGTTTCTGGAAGAATCAATAGCCTAGCAGCCATCAGCGTCTGAAAGCAGAGGAAGAGAACATTTCAGTTTGAAGAGGTGGACTGAGCCCTGGAACAAACTAGAGGTACTCTGCTCAAGTTCTGAATCCTTAGAATGTAGATCAATAGCCCTTCTAGAATATGAGTTAGTTAAATGCAAACTTTTGAAGTAGTAATAGTACGAAATATAATGATTTATGAGGTACTAGAGGTCAAAAGTAGTAATCTGGGAGGTTTTTTAGACATAAGGGCTGTGCATCTGTGAATGAATTCTCTTAGGTTTTGTGCAGGACAAAGCAAAAACCAAATAAGAGGGAAATCAAATCCAGATTGAGAAGTAAAAAAATTAAATTTATTCACATTCCTGCATGAAATCTGTGAAATTGCTTTGCTGGATCCAAGGCTGTACGAGTTAAAACCTCTCCTTGTAATGTCTTGTACTATCCAGTAAGTTCTCAGTTATTTTTCAGGTAATTTGTAACCAGAGGTGTATTATTAGTTAAAACATCTATCAAACAGCAGAGTGAATTCTTCCCTATAGCAGACGTATTATGGTTTAATATCAGTCCAAACAGTAGTTGGTAGCAAGGTCATATCTTGAGCCCCTTACTAAAAACAGGACTGGTAACAGAGCTCCATTCAGGGATCTTAAGGTCATTTTGTTTATCCAGATGATGATGACCTTACCCCAGAGCATGGATGAGTGACTGTGTGAGAGGCCCTGGAGACTCTCCATTGCTGCTGAGAGCTCCTTTCCTACCCCTGTGCCATGGAGAGTTGCAGGCATAACTTTGCACCCAAGTTGTGTCTCTTGATGCAGCATAACTGCAGTATCTGTCTAACAAGGTAGTTCCTGGGGTGGCAGAACTTGTATGGATAGTAGTCTTTGATCCAACCAGCACTACTCTCCAGTCACGAAGTTACTTATAAACTCTTACCTTTCCCATGATACAAAGTATAGCCAACTGCAAAGACCTGCCAAATTCAATTCATTAGAAAGGAAAGTTCTAAGCATTGTATAGGAAAGCACCATTGCCCCACATCAGAGAAACATAAACAGAGAATGTACCTCAAGATTTTTTGGTATGGGAAGCCTGAAGATATGAAACATCGTTTGGTGACAACTATGAATGGTTCTTATGTAAGCAGGTTATTATAAGGCTGAAATGAGAACTCCTGAGGCATCAAAATAACACCAAAAGTGATCTTGGAAAAGGTGGGAGTGGTGCTGTATGCTCTCATTACTTTCACAAAAATACATCTTCAAGGAAGAGAATATATTAAAAATTGCTGAGCCTTTGGAAAGAAGCAAGTGCCTTGGGAGAAAGTTTACAGAAGGAGCTCACTTGACAGAAAAAATTGACTCTCCTACTTGGCCCAAACAGGATATCGGCATCTGGAATCTTGTTACAGCAACATGCTTTTCATAACCAACAATATTTGTAGCATACTTCACATTTAGAGCTACCCACTTGCTACCTCGATGCTCATTACAATAATTCTGCTTGAATTGACTTGTGGTGTGGACTTAACTGGATCTCATCTGTTTATCCCTGTAGAGAATTTTACCTGTAGGTTTTATTCCAGACGCTTGAAAGTTGAAAGTTTGAATCTGTCTTTCTGGAGCTTGGAGTTTTAATTGCTGTGCTTTGAGTGGATTCACTGGAGGAGGGAGAACTTCATGTTTTAAAAGTCAAGGTATCCTCCACTTGCTTAAATTAATATACACAAGATGTGGCAACTCAGGAGTAATTAATTTCAATAATAATAATAGCTAGTCATTTTAGAGGCAAGTCTGGGGGGCAATGTGCATGTCATAATGTGAGCTGTTCTTCATCATGTCTGATTTGGTGCAGACACTCAACTGATTTTGATGGAGCTCAGCTGATTTGCAGGGATCAAAGAGTTAGTTTCTCCTTTCCCACCTGAACAAGACAGAGAGCTCTCATCGTAAGGTAATGCCATGCCTGTGTACCTTAACAGCTCCAGACTTTGATTTCCAGCACTAGGTTGTCCACAATAGCAAATTAAATATGAGAGATATTTTTGTCTGTAAAAGTGAGAGGCGTTTGAATGAGCAACTCATCTACTCATTTTAGTGTTCAGATTCATTTAAGTGGAGGCTTCTGCCTCTCTCCTTCCCTCTTGTTCTGCCACTTTCATTTGTTTTGCCTTCAGTAGCTGTGGTGGAAAATCTGACTCTTGTTCTCAATAGGGAGAGGAGAGGGTTGTTTATCACTTCACCCCACCTACAGAGCCTGGCCTGCTAACATTGTTGCTTATGAATTCGAATGTGTGAATATATTTCACAGCTTGTATGAGAGTTCACTATATTGACTGTTGAGTTCTTGTGCCTGTTGGTGATACAATCATTTTGTGAAGGTGAGGCTCCAGGCAAAGTGCTTTTCCTTTCAACTCCTCCTGCTACAGCTGTTAAAAATGGGTCAGGATAGAGAAGAGTGGGTCTAGCTTTCACGAGTATATTAAGCTAGTGCATCTTGCATTGTAGACTGATACATGATCAAGACAATAGTGATAGAGCCAGTGTCAGGCATATTAAAAATTTTGTTCAGTCAAAACCAGTTATGTACAATTTCATGCACGATCTCAGAAGTGTTAAGTATCTGCTGTGTCTCAAAACTAATTCCTTTTTTTCCCTCCTTCCCCTCTACAGCCTCCTCCCAAAAAGTAAAGCAAAACAAAACAAAAAGCACACCAAAATACAATAGCCTGGCTGCTAGCTTCTGGCTTTGCTTAATTAATTTCTTTGCACAGTGATAAATTAAAAAAAATCCACAATAACAAATCAAGATGAGTAGGTAAGCAGCAATTTCAGAGATACAAAAGAAGATTTATTATAAGCTAAGTCAATACAGGAAAATTATAAATACTGGATGGCAGACAAACTATTTGGAGCTACTGTCAGAATTACTTCAAGGATATTGATTAACCAAAATGATGCATAGATAACTTCTGAGAGACACGCATACAAGGAGGCAGTAGTTATTTATGTCGGATTGTGCTTTTGCTCTATGCATTATGGTACAAATAAGATTAGCTCATTAGATTTCCTTTGGTTTAGTGGAAGTTGTATCTCACAGTTCACGTTTTACATTTTTGCCTCTATCGTCATGGAAGGCCAAAATGATTTTTTTTTCTGAAGCACCTAAGAAACGTAAGGGGTTTGAAATCCACTAAGGGTGGGATCTAGATACTTCCATTATGAGGCTTGTGAAAATTTTACTCAATTTCTTTTTTCATTTCAGAGAATGGTGCTTTAGTGTGGTGGAAGAGATTCATGCTGGCTTCTGTCTTTTTGTTAACCCGTGCTAAATAGAGAAAAAAGACACACCAGAAATTTTTTTGGCATTTTAACTGGACTCAAAAACTTTTCCTTTGGCCTTGTGCATACTTTTCCTCTGTTGTGATTTAGGATGTAGGCACAGAGGGAAGAAGGAAGACAGGCAAATAAGTACATGCTTCAAAGGTTCATACTCTGGTCCAGAGGAGGTCGCATATTTACTTTAGTAACCTTCAGATTATTTCACTGTTTTCCTTTCCAAATATACAGCAACTAGTGTAAAACAAACAAAAAATGGACCTTTACTCCATAAGACCGAAGAAATTGTGCATTTTCAGTGCAGATGTCTTTTGCTAGAAGCATAATCCAAAGGTACTTTCCAGAAATGCTGGCGACTCTTTGACGCATTGCTTTAATTTGTTGCAGCCATTATGGTTGCTATGATATTTTTGAAGCTCCAAAGTGATGACCCTGACCAGTTGAGCACGGCTAGTTTAGGCATTTTTTTTTTAGTAGAGCTAGCAGAATTAAATTTGCTGGCCCAAGGTAAAAGAACTAATGCCTGTCTGCTCCTGCCACCAAGCTGGGGAAGTGCCCTGAAGAAAAGTCAGGCTGGCTGCCAGTCCGTCTTTTGTGTGATGAGAAAGCTGGGGAAAGTAACACCTGTTTTGGGAAGGTTGCTTTTTTAACCTCATAGCCCCTGCATGATAGTAGTTTGTACCTCTCTATACCTGCCTACAGCAGCAAGCTTGAATCTCCCAAGCTCTGGTGTAGGCAGCAGCAGGGAATGTCACTGCCTTAAGCATGTCCCTCTATTGCCTGTTCTGAGTCAAAACAGTCACTAACCCTCACCACGCGACGATGTTTTGAAAAAACTGCCCCAGGAATTTCAGTATCCCCATGTCATCTTGCTCGCCTCACAGAGAGAGTGAAAAGGAGGTCTGTGTAATGACTGTGCTGTGGAAAGAGCTTAACACAGCAATTTTTATTCTTTTTTTTTTAAATCCTACTTGTCCCAGAACACTGTTGTCCATCAGATATCTGAGTAAGAAGTAAAGAAAACTGGGAAAAGCTAGAGCCTTGCTTGGAACACACTGGCTCTTTAAGTGACCTGCAACAGGGTTCTCTCCAGCTGAAAATCAACTTACTATGCTTTTCCTCTTTTACTTGAGACTAAGAAAATGGCTGAATTGGGGTGGCATGGCAAGGGCCTGGTTTACACTTAACAGATTGAAGGGTCTTGACCAAGTGAGTCCAGGAACAGCAGAAGTATAGCCACTTCATCTTGCGCTGGCTGTACGTGTTTGACCCTGAGGCACTGCCTTCCAGGGACTCTTCAGCAAACAATAAAATAATGAAACAGAGCTAGACTTAATGGTTCTTAATTGAGCAGATATCTCCTGGAATTAGTGAGTTGTTTACTGCTTTGTATCCCATAGACTTCCACCCAGTATTTATCCTGATTTTCTGTTTGAGATTGAAGATAAAACTGAAAGGAAAAGTAAAAATACAAATTATAGAGTGATTTTGGAGCTGAATTCTGCTCTCTACTGCTTTTTCAATGTTCCCAGTAGGTTGCAAAGGAACAAGAACATTTTCTGGGTATAAGAAGTTCTCAGCATAGCACCAGCCTATCCAACTCCCATTCTACCTCCATCCTGGCAGCATTAGGTGTATAGGATAGGGAAGAAGAAGGTGCAACTGGAACATGGTGTGCTGAGTACCAAAAGAACTTGGCTGCCAAACAGGTCTTTTGGAGCTATTTCCACCCATCAACAGCTCTGAGATAGATGGATGGTCTTGGAACATAAGGAGAACATAACTTCCTAGTCTGGAAGTGGGGTTGAATTTTTATAGTGCTTAGTAATTACAATATTTTTGAGCATGAGAAAGAAACAACAGTCATAAAGAACAGAATGGGGGAAATAAAAATTATATGATAGAGATATCACCAAGTTTTGCATAGAAAAACTTATCTTTGTACTGGAAGTGTGGATGAATGTGAATCTTAACCTGCCTGAAGTGCATTTTTTTTCCCTCATGACTATGAGAATTGAAGCTCCGTATTACTCGAAGCAATCTAGACAGTACTAAGGGGATAATGGGACATTTCTGTCACCACTAAGGAGGGCTCCCATGAAGTTGCTTGTAGGTCTTTGGAAAGGTCAGTCAAAGCTTAAGCAACCCCCTGTTGTTTGACAACATCAGAGCTCAAACACCATGATCCTGGAGAACTCTTTTCTTTGAAAAGGGGGGATGTTTAATTACCTTTTGAAAGCTGGCAGCAGGACAGGATGTGAGGATGTTTTCTTTCTTTTGTGTCAGTTGAACAAGTTGCTATTTTGGTACATTAGAGCAAGTAACCCACTGCACTAGAGGAGATTGTCCCTTCCTCTGACCTGCTGGTGGGAGAAAAGCAAAGGCAGGAGGATATTAGGGAAGGTGAGCCTGCTGCAGGAAGGAAGCCTTGACACAAGTGTGTTTGTGGAAGGGGAGGCAAAGGCTCCTGATGCCTTTCTTAAAGCTGTGTTGGCATGTCAATTCTGTTCACCTTTGAATATACACATATTTATTAGCCTTACTTTGCAGGAAGACATTGAGGCAGTTGCAGGAAATCAACTGCTGTCACCTTAATGAAATTTGCTTTCATCAGCAAAGAAACTGGTAAACCAATTGCAGGAGTTTTAATTTTTAAAATTGCAATGCACCTGCTCCCTCCCAGGGGCAGTCTTTCACAGTGCTTTGTTTATGCTCTTCACCTGTATTTATATATACTTTTTTCCCAAAGGTTTGGATTGATGGCATCTAAACAGGCTAAACAGAAACTGCGCCTCAGGGAGAAACATCCTCTTAAGTAATTGAAAATAAACTTGGATGGCATGCCTTGTATATTATACATATTCAGCTGTGCACATGGTGGGAAAGGAGCGTTAGACATGGTACCTACCACTGCAAAGAAAATGTAAACGTATAGAATCATAGAATAACCAGGTTGGAAGAGACCCACTGGCTCATTGAGTTCAACCATTCTTATCAAACACTAAACCATGCCCCTTAGCACATTGTCCACCCATGCCTTAAACACCTCCAGGGAAGGTGAATCAACCACCTCCCTGGGTAGACTGTTCCAGTGCCCAATGACCCTTTCTGTGAAATGTTTTTTCCTAATGTCTAGCCTAAATCTCCCCTGGTGGAGCTTGAGGCCATTCCTTCTTGTCCTGTCCCCTGTCACTTGGGAGAAGAGGCCAGCTCGCTCCTCTCTACAACCTCCCCTCAGGTAGTTATAGAGAGCAATGAGGTATCCTCTCAGCCTCCTCTTCTC
>WAAB01023178.1:102394-135064 GCA_013389865.1 Piaya cayana | reverse complement strand
CTTCCTTCCTTCCTTCCTTCCTTCCTTCCTTCCTTCCTTCCTTCCTTCCTTCCTTCCTTCCTTCCTTCCTTCCTTCCTTCCTTCCTTCCTTCCTGTTTCCTGGTTGTAACTCCTGCTGGTAGTATTGCTGGTGCTCAGTGAAGCAGTAGGTCAAATGCCATTACACAGCTGGGTTGCATAAACCTCATTGTCACGTCTTCCCTAATGGCCCAACCATTTGATGCTTTCAGCTCAATTTAGCAGAGAACTCTCAGTCTACCTCTAAGCGTGGATTCCTTCTCTGTCTGGATTTCCTAGAGAAATGGGCCAAAACTACTGCCTGTGTGCAGCACACTGACATGTGTGTGCCTGTCCATCTGAGCAACCTTCCTGGTAACTTTAGAACTCATTGTTTCAGCTAAATCTTGTTGAGAGGTAGAATTTTCAAAGACAATGAATTCCTACAGCTTTTCTAGAATAAATGTGCAGAGAAGATAAATTTGTCGCAGCTGGAGGTACCCATCACAAATTCTTCTTTTATTAGGCCCCTGTGATCAACACAAGAGACTTTAAGAAAGACGGGACAATAGGAAAACTATCCTTCAAAGCCTGTGTCATGATAAGCAACAGTGGTAACTGGCTATGAGACAAGAGTCTGTACTTTTGTTTTACAGGTTTCTGCTCTTTATTTAGGCTTTTTTTTTAAAAAAAAAAAAAGAGAGGTGAGTAAGAATTTTTATCAAAGCAAAAATTGTTGGAAAAACTCTGTTCTTTCCCTTAAAATTGGAAGAATGTTTTCCCAGCCCTCCAGAATTCTTTTTAAAAAATTACACGCTGGGCAAGGACATGCTGCTATGAAATGGTAGAGACTGGAGGAACTAGAACCTACAAAAAATACAGAAACCAAGTCTATAAGCAGAGTGGCAGTCAGAACTGATGGAGAAGAAAATGTAACCCACTAGAGGAACCGGATATTTCTTTAAAGACCTGACTCCCATCAGACATCAATTTGCCCAGGAGCTGAATACATTGAATAGCAAACATGTTTATTTCTGGGTGGGCTCTTATTCTAAAATGCATGAAATTATTATATGGAGGAGATAATTAATAGTAAAAAATAACTCAAGACTAGAACAATGCTCAGAATTCTTTTCCACCTATCATATTTTAGGTTCCTTTTTTTTTTTTTTTCTTCATAATTACAAAGATGGGTACCTCAGATACAGACATAGACAAAATATGGCATTAAAGAGGAAGGAGGGGAAGTGGGCAAATGACTATTGTTGCATAAAATAATTTCACTCAACACATTCTTATGCAGCATTCTACAAGAAAATAAACANTTTTTTTTTTTACCTCATAATGAGATGTTAGGGCGGGTTTTTTTGTCATAATATCCATGCTGTCATTTTTCCTGGAGCTGAATTGCTGGTACTAGAATCAAGATATTGGCTACGTGTTATCTGGTTGGGTTGAGCTCCGTGTTCAGATACGTTTCCTCTAGCCTTGATTCCGCTTTCATGTAGTACAGCTAATGAAAGAACAATCTAACAGGATTTACATTTGGATATAAGAAAGTAAATAGCATAAAAATATCCTTCTGAAGTTGTTCTTGGTTACACAAAGGAATGACTGTAGCAAGCCAGACTTAAGGTTCTTCTAGCCTTGAATTCTCTCTCAAAAAGGATTAAATGTGGATGTCTAAGGAAAGAGTGCATGCATAGGGCAAGGAAAAATTGATGCTCTTCTGACCTCCTGTGATATGTGGTTGTGAGAGTTCCTGAGCCAGAGAGAAAGTCTTCATATAATGATAGAGCATTATGAAAAATTACAGCTCTAAAGTAATATGTTTTATTTGCATGTTATAACATTAATTATGTCTGCAATTTTCCCTTTTCTTGCCAGAGAAGAGAAGTCTAAGCTGTTTTATCTCCCTGGTGGTAGTAATTGATTACCACATAATAGGCTAAGAAATACCAGAACAAGAAGAAAATATGCAGGAAACATGCAGGTGGAAAATTTTTACATCATCTGTAGCTGGGCAGATAATAGTTTATTTCCGTGCAGAATAAAAGCTGTGAGCAGTCTTTACTTGTCTGTAAATTTTGCATAAATTTAGGCCGGTTTTGCAGCCAACTTGATTTGTGGGTACTCAAAGAACATAAAATTGTGGTATTCTGCGGTCTTTGTGTGAAGCTGGAGGAAGCGCAGAGCTTCACTTGGTGGCTCAAGCTCACGAGAGCCTTATGCTGGAAGGCTTGAGGTGCATGTCCCCATCCAGCATGTAATCAAGGGATAGTTTTGTGCTAACCTTGTCTACCATGCAAGTGTCACAGGCAGTCCATCTCAAGGGGCTGCAGAAATAATTCTTCAACAGCTTGCACTCAATCCATTTGATTTCTTTAGTGGCATAGGCAGCAATTGATGTTGTGGAACATAGTGGACTTGTAACACAGTACACACTAGCATTTAGTATATTAAATAACTCATTTTAATTCTGTCTTAAAATGGATTCCTTTTGCATCTTTCATTTGATGTTTATTACATAAGAAACAACCATAAACAATGACCTTAGTCCTTGGCTGTAGTGAAAAGCATATTGAATATGAATATGCTCTTTTCATTGTGGTCCTTGGCAATAACAGGTTTAATTAGGTGAACTTAGAGTTCAAGTTTATTCCTGCATGAGTCATAACAAAGACTGTATGTGCCTCAAAGCCTTAGAACTTCACCAGGGAGAAAAAATATCCTACATTAAAATACCTGATCCAAACCATAGGAACCTCTTTCTAATATATGGGAAGTAGATCCAGTTAAGGCTATAGGAGGAAGTAATATGGTCGGATGAAGAGTGATGAAGTAATAGAGACTGCAACTGCAAAATTCCAGATTTTAATCTCTTCAGCACTTTACTAAAATGTCAGTAATTTTTCCAGGGATTTCTAAATGTCAGGGATTTCTAATGATCAAATCTGCAGACAAACATCTAGCCCCACTGAATGGAAATGAGTTAAGCACTCAGAAATATATTTTAGACTCCATTTAGTATTTGGAGTTCAGCTTTAAAAAACACAAACTTCCAAACCCCACAAAAAGTAAAAAATTAAAAAATGCCATCAGACTACTAGTTTAAGAGCAACTTCAATCACATAAGGGCTCAGCAACTGTTTTAAAGGAATAATGCATCCCTGTTACATAAACCTCTTTACAGTCTAGGAATTTATTGTTGGTGAAATTTATAAAAATACCTACATGACAATGCTTCATGAGGATTTTGTCCAATAACTCTGCAGTCTCTTCCTTTCTTGGAAATGGAAGGCTACCAGAAACTGGCATTGACAAAATTGGCCAGTTTGCATTGTCATCCTCCCTACTGTCCTATCTTTGACTTGTATAACACTCTCTTTCAAATACCTTTGGACTGTCTTCTCCCCTTGCTCTTCACCTACATGTATTTTTGGGGGCTATTTGTTAAGTAAAGAATTTTGGATCTTCTGTTTGCAGCACAGTATGTTGGGCTGTCATACTGCTGAACTAGCTTTTCTTATACTGGGTGTTTCTCACCAAGATTAGAAGTGGCTTCCATTAAATGGTTGATTGACATCAGTCGTTGACAGGAAAGTGAACAGGAAATTTGAAAGCTTTGGAACAGAAATCCCTTTACTAAATTAGTCATGTTCTGCTTTTTACAAAAGTAACTCATTCAGCTCTAGTAGGGATTAACAATTTTTGCAACTCAGAGATGGTGTATGAAAAAATGAAATTATTCATATATCATTAAGAGCTGCCAGTGCAAAAGTAGTTTATGCTATTCTCCATTTAAAAGAAATACACAACTTATGTTTGCAGTTTGAATTTAGTGAAGTAAGTTTACATTCAAATGTTGAAGTATAATATCAGAACCTAGCAACCAGTAAGTGGTAAAATGGCTAGCATTTACTTTACATTTTCTCTCAATTAAGTACCACCTATTAATTCTTTAACAATTTTTTTCCCCTTAAATTCCAACAATTCAACAAATGTCTGTGTCAGAGTTATGGTTGTTGATCTAGCACCTATACGTCTACAGAAATAATGTGTATTACTTATGTTCACAATGGAGGGCTAAAGAGTTGCCTCTTGGTCTACTAACCAGTGAAAACTGTTTCTCTCTCTTTTCTCTTTCCTGGCTTGTCCTCCAGTTCATCCAGCAACAGTGATACTTTTTATAAGATCTTCACTTCTTGCCAACATCTAGTGCGGAAATGTAACACAGAACTACAATAATTTTAGCAGAAATCATGTTTATGATGAAACTCCATGAACCACAGCTCAAGAGTAAGAATGTTTTCAATCTATCAGCTTCTTTTTGGAGAATCCTGAAGTCTGTGGAGAGACCAAAGGGATCACATCTCAGGCTGAGTAAAGGTCAGAAGAGTTTCAAACATGAGACAAGGAGCTTCAAGAAGCTGTTTATTCTTTATGAAGATAAGGGTAAGCATTATCTTGGCGTTACCTTTTAGATTTTGTGTTCCCCTCTTGGTTCTAGTGTTTTCTAGAAGTCAGAAGGAGGAATATAACCTCAAATAGCAGCACTTCTAGTACAGCAGACCTCCTTGTCCAAACCACCATCTATTTATTTTCTGCTTAAAATACTCACATTTCTCTCTCCTGTGTATATTTATGTTTAGAGGGTGACATTTCTTTGTGCCTTGTATGTAGTCATTTTCTCTCAATGGTTGCAAGATAACACAAGAACACATCTGGTTTTGTTCTTTTGCTAATTTTTATTGCACGAATGCAGTGGGGCATCATTTTCTCTGAAAAGGCTATTCAAGGTGTCCTTAAGATATTTCAGGCATTAATTTTCAAAATGCTCTGGTGGACCTCCTTTCAGAATGTTTTATTTATTTCTCCTCCACATGACAGTCACTCTCTGTTCCCTTAGTCTTCAAGAAAGATAGACCAAGTAGTGGTAGGAGTTAGAATTTGTAAAGTTTGCAGATGAGGACCAGGGAATTTCTGGCACTTGATGTCTGAGGAGGAATTTTGAAGATTAATTAAACAGCAAATTGACTGTTAGAAAGAGACTCTGGTAAAGTTTTGCTATGGGCACAACTTCAAGCCTCAGTTAAATTTTATTATCTGAAACTATTTTGATGTATTTGCTGAGAAAATCCAGAGAAAACTCCTAATGATACAAACCTAGAGAAATATATCACTGAAATGAGAACATCAAGATTTCCGTTTAGTCTGAAATGCCACCCAAAGATGCTTTTCCAAAGACTTTCTGGTTGTCTCTTGGAAATCTTACAAGCATTTGTTTCCCCTCAGGACTTCTAGAATTTCCCTGTTTAGACTGTGAGCTCTATGAAGCGGAGGCTGTTTTGATAAACTGTGTGTACAGCACCTTACACAATGGACCTCTGATCACAGCCTGCATCTCCGTGTTATGGCAATGCAAATAAATATATGAAGAACTCTCCTTGAACAGGAAGGAAGATAAAAATTGAATTCTCCAGAGAATTGACACATACATGCTAACCAGTCTCCTATCATAATAATGTTTTATTTATTGAAATGCCTTATTTAGTAGATGTTCAAATTTCTTGGGATGGCAGAAATACTCTCTTTTGTTGTCCTTTATCCTTGTGCTCAGTTTCTTTCTTGTTTGCTTTTTATCCTGTTTTGCCTGACACTAGGAGAAACTTTGTTTTATTAACATGTGTAGCCAGCCACTTTGATCTGTGACATGAAAGCTCAAGACTGGCTTCTCTGCCCATAGGGAAACAGATGAGATCAGAATATGCCAGTTTTAAAAACCTCATTAGATTGGCTGTAGAAGAAATAGTTCTTGTTCCCTAGTTGATTGCAAATTACATCTTTATTTTTACATCTTTATTTTTAACAAAAATGCTATGTGTTCTATGTATGTATTCATTTGTGAGGACTGGAAACTGATTTCCATTTATTCCTGACAGCCTCATAAGTGAAAGAAAGATAATAATGTCCAAAGTGTTTAATTTAGTGAATTTAGGATTTTGTGTTTGCTTGTTTTCTAATCATAGAATCATAGAATCACCAGGTTGGAAGAGACCCGCCGGATCATCGAGTCCAACCATTCTTATCAAACACTAAATCATGTCCCTCAGGACCTCATCCACCCATGCCTTAAACACCTCCAGGGAAGGTGAATCAACCACCTCCCTGGGTAGACTGTTCCAGTGCCCAATGACCCTTTATGTGAAAAACTTCCTCNGCCCAGAACTGAACACAGTATTCAAGGAGCGGTCTCACCAGTGCTGAGTACAGAGGGTAGAGGGTACTGAGTAACCTCCCTGGACCTGCTGGTCACACGATTTCTGATGCAAGCCAGGATGCCATTGGCCTTCTTGGCCACCTGGGCACACTGCTGGCTCATGTTCAGTCACCGTCAACCAACACCCCCAGGTCCTTCTTCTCCAGGCAGCTCTCTAGACAGACTTCTCCTAGTACTAGCATTTATTAGCAAAATTGTCGACAAGTACTTTAAAAAATGCTGTAGTTATAGGGCAGTAGTACATGTTGGATTGGGTGTGTTTATGAAAGGGTTCTCTTCAGTCCAACAAGAACTGTGTTATTGAACTGGTGATCATGACTAAGCTGATTTCAGACCAGCTTCCCTCTTCACTTCCAAAGAAGGAAAGGGTATTTATTTAAGGGTGTTCTGGAGAATCAATGAGAGGAACATTAGAGAAGCGGATGGAGGCCATGCCACTTCTTCTGTCAGTGTTCTGTGCCACAGTGCTTGTAGATGGTGGTGTCTGGGAAGAAAAACACTGGCAACTGTGTTTTGCCCTTGGTGTTCAGCCTTAGCAGCAAGGTATGCTCTATTGCCTGCTCTAGGATTTTGTCATCACCCAAAAAGGGCTTAGGTAGGGCTGTCTCCATTAATTACAGAGTCTTGTGGTGGGTAAAAAAAGTCTGGATAAAAGTTTGAATGCACTAAAGTGCCAGGCTCTTGGATGACTTCTGCAAGTGGGTCTGGATATTGCAGCACATTTTAAGAAAAAGGAGTCTGTGCAGCCTGCTATAAAGTACTAACTTGTGCAAAATAATGCATGGTGGCTCAGCCATATTCCCTACCCACTCCTCTGTGCTTGGTTAGACCTGCAAGGCGTTTCCCAGTTTCTGCTTGTTTGCACTAGAAATGGAGGGAAAAGTCTGCCCACATTCCCCCCCATTACGCCATGAGTAGTCAAGGGAGACTGGAGTTTGGCATGATAGGTGTTAACGGCTGGAAGAGAATCTTCCTCACTTAAAGCTTTCCTCTTCCAGATAGTTCTTCCTTGCCTCTCCATTTGAAATGAGCAGTTTGCAGGAGTACAGAAAATTCTAGGGGCTATAAGGGCTCAGCAGGTGCTAGAAATAATTTTACTGGGATGCTCATTTGAAGTTGAAAACAATTTTTCTTTGACCTTTTTCATGTCCTGTTTGTGCTTGTTTGCCAGCAGTGTTCGTGTTGGTACAATTTGGGGCTGGGGGGTAGAGGAGTGGTCAAAGAATAATAATTAAGCTGGAGTATTTGCGGCAAGGCTTTTCATTAGCACCAGAGAAGCGACTGATTATAAGAGAACCTTAAGGCATCATGAATGCAAAACAAAACAGTTAAATTGTGTCCAGTCATAACAACTCCAGTTGTTATAACAATCCTCACAAAGCGTTCATTCATTATTAACAAAATGAAGTAATAGATAATTTTACATTAATAAATATGAGAACTCGGGAGTGGGTGGCTGCCAGCAATAGTAACTTTTCTTTCCTATTCTTCTTTCATCGAATGTTATCATATTGTGAATTAGAAAGCTATTGAGACAGTCCATGTTTACAAAAAGAACTTCTTTGTCCAATCATAGGGGAAAAAGGAAGTTACGCATAATTCTTTTTGTAGTTTGTGGACCATATAATGGAAAATGATTGAAAACCTCTAAGATGGTAACTTTCAGTCTTATTTCTCCCAAAGCATGTGCCAAACACTTAGGGTTTTATTATGCTGGGAAACTACAGAATATGCCCCCATAGCTTATTCTGAATAAGAAATGTGTCATTTTTCTTTGGAAGAAAGGTGTACTTGCTGTCAAACTTTGTCTTGAACAAATGTTGTGAAATTTTGTTTTGGGTAACAATTCAAGAATACCCAAAACATCTATTTACGAGGCAATTCCTATATTTGGGTAGTAGTTTCTATATTAGTATAGCTTCTCTCAAGAATGAGGGTATTTTAGAAGGTATCTCAAAACTCTAAATGTTCTATTTCTAAAATACAGAAAACAAATAAACCAGCTTTTAAGGAGCATGCCTGGCAGGTACCAGAGAGTTAGATGGTAGCGTGGCATTCATATGAATTTCCTGTAGGTAATTCAGCCTTACAGTAAATCCCGTACTTCTCTCCTCTTATCCATCTCAAATATTGCAATTATTGCAAATATGACTTGGGTATTTCACAAAGGATTAATCACCCTTATCAGATATTTGGCTTCACAAATTATTTTGTAATGTTGTTTACTTTGTTACTCAGAGGTGAGTTATTACAGAACGGCAATGTTGGCCATGGGAAAGGCTAAAAGGAGGTAAAAAGGTTTATCCTTTACATTAAGAAGCAATTTTAGAATGCCTATGTGGCTAGGTGAGCACTTTCAGAGGCATCTATGCCTATTCATAGACAGCTATGTCTATTTATTGCTATTAGGCAGTGATTAATGGTTCCATGGTCTGCTGCTTAGTTTGGGTTTCCATCCAATTCTGCTTTTCTAAACCTACCAAGGTCATCACACCTGCAAGGTGTAACTTCATTGGGTAAAGGAGTGCCCATCAGGTGGTCTTTCATTTAAAAAGTAGAAAGAATTAATATAACTTCATGTCTTTCATCTTGTGGTGTGTGCATATGCTGTTTATGAAAGATAATAAGTTCAAATTCTGGGCTTGTCTGGAAGCCGACATAGTACAAATCCCCAAAGGAGAGGTCTCTGCCCTTGTTGCACCTGCACAGCTGCTTCATTGGATTTAATGAGGTTCTCCATGTGCTACATAGTTGGCCAGTAATCGTCTGAACCATGTGATGAGTTTTACTGAAATTTGGCCCCACAGAGCTAACCTTCTGTAACAAGCTTTGGGTTAGGCTACGGTATAGCAACTGTGTAGAAGAATATCACAAAGCATGTTTCCTAAGAGGGGAAAGAACCTAACTCTCTGCTCTTGAAATGAACTATTTAGCCAATATGGAATAGCTGTCCAGACTTCTCAGATATTCCAATTTAAACTTGCAGTTCAGCATGGAACGTCAGGTTAACATTTCTGACACCATGTGTGTGGAGTGTCCTCTGTCTTTTTGCTGTAATTTACTAGATGTAATCGGGCACATTGTAGCCTGATTTAACAGTGATTTTTATGTAGAATTCATATCTGACATGTCCAGCAGAGAACTGAACTCTGGGAGAGCATTCAGCTGTGTAGTCCTCCAGAAGTGTGTATGGAAGCCATAAACAAGGCACAAAAGTGGAATCATACACTTCTTCAGACTGCACACCCCACTCCTTCCTCCCAGCCTTGCTGTGGATGATTCTCTGAAAAATCAATTCCTTAGCAGCTCCCCCTTAGACAAAAGTGGTACTAAGTCACACTAAAAATAAAAGAAGCTGCTGTTTCAGTCCTCTGGATATTAGCTGTTCCTCTATGTGATTGATACAGGCTACAAAACAGAAATGTATTAAAGCTGACTTTTGGTTAAACTGTGAATACAAAGTAGTGTTGTTTGGTTTTCTTTTTTTTTTTAAATCAATTTTATATAAATCTTATTGATATTTTGAGGTTTTAAAAGCAGGCATGTAGTAGTGAGAAGCATGTGATCTACACATGCTTCCTGAGTATTTTGACATCTTAAAGTAGAGGTAGTTGGTTTCAATAGATCTTTTGGGGGTATCATATTCAGTTGTTTTCACATAAAAGAATTATCATTTTCTCAGTTTCAATCCTTTCTTGGCTTGTTATTAAAATTAAAGAACAGACATTCAAGCAGCTAAATGGAATAAGAGATTTTTGGCTGCTATAACAGCTCCATATTATTAAGAAAATGAGATCTCCTCGGGAAGTTTACAGAGAGCAGGGAGGAAAAGGTAAAGGCTGATCCCTGCTGGACTTGCCCGAGAGATATGACCTGTTCCTGCAAATCTGAGTCCATGATCTTTTGTTACCACCCTGGCAGTGGGTCTTGTAAAGCTTGGCTGATTCTTGTAGAAAGCAAGTTCTTCTAAGGTCATGGAAATAAAGGTATGAGGAGAAGGTTTCTTTATTAAAAAATGTGTTGTTTAATATAAAGCACAAAACATCTGCAGGAGCAGTAAAGTTTCTTCTGAATGATGCAGTGAGGTCTGGGGTTGAGGAAAATTGTCCTGTCTCTCATCTTCTGGACCATCTTCTCTTACAGTAGATTAGAAGTTTGTCTTTCAGGAAAAAAAATCAAATCTGAACTATTGAAAAATTATGATTTTAGTGTATTCGCTGCAGTAATCTCTCTTAGAAGGGATAATGAGACAAAGTCAGCAGTCTGGGAATACTTCCTCTTTAGAAACAACATAGATCTCATATCTACGCATGCCTAGTATCCTGCATCCAGGGACGAAGTAATTTCTATCTCTGAGACATGATAAAAAACCAGCCCACAGGGAAGAAACATCTTGCAGAGCTCGAATATGTAGGGTACTTGCAGAAAAAAAATAGACTATGTTCCTAAAGGAAGACGTGGTTGTGCAAGGAACATTCATATTGGAAAGAAGATTATGCAGAAAAAAGTTCAAAGTAGCAGATAGGGAAACAGAGCTCGTGGGTTCTACAAAATGGAAACAACAAATATTTCCTCTGCATTTCTGTACATATTAAAATATTTAGGACTATGATGAAGTGTGTTATAGAAGATAGCAGTGGAGTTTTCTTGTTTATAAGAGGAGAATGAAAGGCTGAAAACAAGTCAGTGTGATGGTGCGTATCATGATAATATAAATGGACTTGCTGCTCCTCCATCTCTAAGTCATGTTGTATTTCCAGACTGTCTTGCATCTTTTTGTTTCTTCTTACCACTTGCCACCTGCATATCTATCCTGTCAAAATTGGGAAATTACCAGACAGCAGGGAGGAAAAGGTAAAGGCTGATCTCTGCTGGACTTGCTTGAGCAAATGAGTGAACTTGTGTGAATTCTTCATAGAGCGTTGTTAAATTTTCAATCCCCAGCAAAACCTGTGCCAGTAATCATAGAGCAGACCCTCATGGAAATTGTGTGGGCATGTGTAAAATAAGGAGGTAATTGGTGACTACCAACATGGCTTCACTAAGGGAAAATTGTGCCTGACAAATTTGGTGGCCTTTTACCATGGGACCACAGCATTGGTGGATGAGGAAAGAGCAACTGGACTTGTACAAAGCATCCAACACTGTCCTATGTGACATCCTTGTCTCTAAATTGGAGAGACATGGATCTGATGAATGGACCTGTGAGTGGATAAGGAATTTGCTGAATGGTTGCACTCAGAGTTGTGTTCTACAGCAAAATGTCCAAATAGAGACCAGTGATGGGTGGGGTTCCACAGAGGTCGATATTAAGGCCAGAGCTGTTAGCATCTTTGCTAGAGGCACCGACAATAGGACTGAGAGCACTCTCAGCAAACATGCTGACAACACCAAACTTTGTGGTACAGTTAACATGCAGGAGCGAAGTGATACCACCCAGAATGACCTGGACAAGCTTGAGAGATGGGTCTGTATGACCCTAATGAAGTCTGACAAAGTCAAGTGCAAGATCCTACACCTGAGTTGGCACCATCCCAAGCACATTTACAGTCTGGGTGGAGAATCAATTGAGAGTAGCCTTGAAGAGAAGGACTTGGGGGTGTTGGTGGATGAGAAGTTCAACATGAGCTGGCAATGTGTACTTGCAGCCCAGAAAACCAACTGTGTCCTGAGCTGCATCAGGAGAAGTGTGACCAGCTGGTCGAGGGAGGTGATTCTGCCCGTCTACTCTGCTCTTGCGAGACCTCACTTGGAGTATTGCTTTCAGTTCTGGAGTCCTCAGTACAGGAAGGACATGGATCCATTAGAGCGAGTCCAGAGGAGGACCATGGAGACTACAAGAAAGCTGGGGAGTGGCTCTTTATCAGGGAATGTAGTGATAGGATGAGGAGTAACAATTTTAAGCTGAAAGAGGATAGATTTATATCAGAAATTAGGAAGAAATTTTTTTACTGTGAGTGTGGTGAGGCACTGGCAGAGGTTGCCCAGAGAAGCTGTGGATGCCCCATCCCTGGAAGCGTTCAAGGCCAGGTTGGCTGAGGCTTTGAGCAACCTGATCTAGAGGAAATTGTCTCTGCCCATGGCAGGAGGGTTGGAACTAGATGATCTTAAAGGTCCTTTCTGAACAAAACCATTCTGTGATTCTTTGATGATTGCTAGTCAATTACCAAAAATAGAACCTTGCAAGGCAAGTAGTAATTCCAATGCCCACCCCACAAAAAATTTCCAATGTAAATTGTGGATCTCTGCCCTAACAGTATACAGACTTGTGACACCACACTGTTAGGATAAACTAGATCAGCAACTGTCTCTTTCCGTGTCAGTTCTTGTGCATTAATCCTTCTTGAAAGAAATCTGTCTAAGTGAAAACATTCATTTCTATATCTGGGCTCTGTGTTGCAGGTGTAGGGAGAAGAGCTAGAAGGAGTGGTTTGCAAGTCTGATACAACAGGAAATAATGAGCAAACTTTAATGAATAGGGCCAGCCCTTGATTCACAGATTACTATGTGTAGGTAGGTCAGAAATGAACTTTGTGACTTTCTAGTTTCAGTTCCAGAATAAAATAAAGCATCACCTGAGAAATGCCTGGAGGCAGTTCACTAAGAGTGTAAGAGCATTTTAGTCTATACCACTGTTTAGTAAATCCATTAGATATAAAATTTGAATTTGATCTTCCATTCTGGTCTCTGATTCAACAAACCATAGGAACCACAAATCTCTAATCTTTAAAAAAGTAAAAATCATCTTGGCCTTTGTGCACTGGAATGGTTATACTACAGGCATGTAAGCATCATGTCACCTGACCTGTTCCAGTCAGGTCTCCTTAAAGGCATGAGCAACGGACCCCAGGAAGGGCTTCATATATGTAGAATTTCTTGGTAATCAGTACCTAAAAAGTATCGTGGATGAGATCCTATATACCTTTTTTACAGAGTTCTGCTCTTTGTGACAATTAATGTTGTAATCATTGGCTGATTTTTTACCTCTTTTTTGAATCAGTGAGATAGGTAATTTCTGATAAATAAAAATTTCCACAACAAAATCTTTTTTTCCTTTGAAGTTTTTCAGTTGGAAAACTGAATGTATAAAATGAAACAAATATGGTTTGTTATCATAAAAAAGGACACCGATCTAAGCAAGTTTTGGTGAGCTTTTTTGATCAATATTTTAGCTGGAAACTTTTGCACTTTCCAGCTGCCTACCTCCAACAGTTCTGTGTTGTAGTAGTCAAGTATTGTGACATTCTGTGAAAACACTATCCATTCCCCAATGGAAGAACAATATCAAATGTTTCATAGAGCTTGAAAGGGTGATATTTCATTACAAAAGCAGGATATAAGAGAGAGAATCAGAAGAGGCAAAATAAAGGAGATTTTTCCCCATCTCTCATGGAAAATTCCATATGTTAATCTCTGGAGGGAGCAGACCCATGTAGACTTGCCAGATTCTTATGTAATCTTGGAAAATTTCTTGTTCCCATTTTCTGCTTTCTGAATTTGAAATTATTCAGATACAGTATTCCTGAATGCACAGAAATGTTTTATTTTAATGTGGTTTATTATAAACTGTGATGTATTTTTTTCTTTTTTTTTTTTTGTTTGGTTTGGTTTACTGCTTCTTGCCTTTTTGATCTCATTGCTTCTTAATGATCTGATCCTCTCTGCTCAGAAATGTTTGGTGTGTAGTTCCGTGATGAAGTACTCAAATGCTTATACAGATGTGACACTTGCCAGGAAGAAGCAAGTATTGCTAAAAGGTGGTAGCACTGATTCAGAACAGGCTCTCCCCTTTGAGTCAGGATCCAACAAGTCATTTTATTGTTCTCCCTTTAGAAGAAAAAACTTCTAATGTTTAAATACATCTAGATAGAGCTTATGGTGGAATGCCCTTTAGGTGCAAGTGACTTATCTCTCAGGGTTTCAAAGTACTCCAGATATCTTGCATGGCATGAAGATGAAATAGGCATTATTGCATAAACAGCAGGGATAACACAGATGATGAAAAGGCATTTGAAAATTACTGCATCTCTTCTTCCTCCTTTGAGATTCCTCTGACATTGCAAATAGCAACTGAAGACCACCTGCAGAACGTCGTGGCTTTTTTTTTTTATTGGGTTGAGTTTTGGTTTGGTTTTCTTTTTTTTTTTTTTAACCCCTGGTTGGAAAAAGCAAACAAGGAAGGAGCATTTTCGACCCTTCAAGGCAAAGGAGTTGAAATTCTTGATTTCTGCCTGTTGCTGCTTTTGGTTTCAAAATCCCTCTGGCAAAATACCAAGGCCTAGCTCTTGCTTCTAAGCTTATATTAAGCCGAAGTGCCCCTTCCAATATATTCTGCCTAGTAAAAGCTACATATCAAAGAACAAAGCCATCATGGAAATAGTCAGCTCCTCTTCATTTGGAAGATTTTTTTAAATGTTGATGTCTTAAGTGTCCATTGCAAGCCAGCATTAGTGTTTTGCTCTGTTTCTACTCATATATTAAGATGATCGGTAAGTTACTTGACTTGTCTTATCCTGATTGCAGGTAACTTATGGCTGGGGGTTATGGACCCAGTTGCACAACAGAACTTCAAATGTGCAGTCACTGCTGACATTTAAAGCAGACTGGATAAGTTAAAATACTTGTTGCAGCTGTTAACTGAATTCTGCCCTTAATTACTGAAATATTATTATAAAATTATTTGCCAAAAGTAAAGTCTTGCTCCCCAGAGCACTTTTACTGAAAAGTAGTCATACACAGAACCAGATACAGAGGGAAATCTGGTGGATTGGATTGGAGTAAGAAGCATATTTTGGCAGCAATTTTTATCACTCCCAGTGCATGTTTACTCAATGCACGTACATATAAATGAAAACCATATTAATATCATTAGGTATTCACCGGCAGCTAGCAAGGTCATCACAACCATGGCCAGAATATTTGGCACTTGTATAATATGGAGCTGTGATTGACCAAATCAGATGTGTTTCCATGAAGCCCACAATAAAAGGTGAAGGCGTGCTTGCCTCTGTGTTATGGCCCTGAATGACCAGCAAATATTTTATTCCTATGGACTTGCTCAGGTACCCTTCCTAACCCTTTGATAAAAACATTCCTTCACTCTTTCCTTGAGATACTAGCATTTATTTGTTTTCTGCAAGTGGATGCATGAACTATAAAGCGGCACTCTCATAGGCAAAACCTGGTTAGATTTTTGGTGACTTCCCTTACCTGTAAAGTCATCCTTTCCTGTAGGATGTATACAAACAAATTGTGTCCTACAGGTAAAATGCAAATGCTTCCCTGGTTAGCAAAGACGTCCTTTTTGTCTACATTACCAAGCAGCTATGCCATAGAGAGAGGGGATGTGGAGCTGCTAGCTGCTGCTGCATTACATCTTTTGGGGATGTGGCACTAGGCTGCTAAAGCAACAGCTGTAGGCAGCTACTGTTGTTTTCTGAAAAAAATCTGCCAAACTTGCACATTTACTTTGTGTTTTTAACTAAAACCATGTTCTCAAATCTGTAGGACTTTCTGTAAATTATCTAATGTTGGGTTTTTAACTCTGAGCCTTTGAAAGACACAATGGAGTCAAGCAAATACACATTATACCTGTGGTGGAAATGGCATACACAAAGTGAGTACAAACCAAACATTGACCTGGACTATATATACTCTCTTCTACTATGTGATCTTTGCAATAGTTTGTATTGAATACAGATAGAGAAAAGGTTTCCTACTCCTGCTGTTGAAGGGGTAAGAAGTCATAGATATCAGCACATTTAAAGGAGTCACCATGAAGAACAAAGAGCGAGGAACTGTGTTTGATTTCCATTCCTGTGAGGACCTGTTCTGTGCTGATGAACAGCACCATAAACACCAAGGTGCACAAAAATTATCATCTTTGGTTTCAGTAAAACTGCATGAGAAGCAGCAGGTAGCACAGCACTTACTAAAATTCATGAGGGAGGTGAGGGTGGCAGAAGCTTGCTCTAACAGTGCTAAAGAAGCTTTTTCTGTTGCAGAAAAAATACTTAAGACAGTGTTCCAAACAGACTGCAAGTAGCTAGTAGAAATAAAAATCCAAGAATTGTAGATAGTTATCCACCATTCCTGATGCAATTGAGTACATTAGTCTTGCTCAGAACTTTCAATCAGACACCATTTATTTAAGAACATTTAGGCACCCATAATTTTGGAATGTGTGTGAGATACTGCTCTCTAGCAGCTGATTTAGGTAGATGATAAAAGACATTGCAGTTGCCAACTAAGAGGGGCAGAACTAGTTCAGAGCTATGTTTCTAGCCCTCACTGAACAGGGTTATAATTCTGTTACCTGATTCTAATAAAAATAAAATATTTCTAATCCAGGATAGCCTGGCCCTGGGCTTCTTCTCCTATATATTAATTAACAAGATATAAACCGAAAGTTTAGCCTAAAAAAAAGGACAAATACATTTATGAAAAATGCTATTTCGTTACACTGAGGGATGCTGACTGACTTGATTTCTGCCCAGGAAAGCTTTTTGCATAGGAAACATCAGTCTATCAGGCCACTGAGTTTGTTAAGGCAGGTGGTCCAATATAATTAGAAAACATTCAAAACCAAACTGCAAGTGGCTAGTTTTAATGAAGTCCTGACTTGGAATTTTGCTGAGGACTCCACTTGGCAGTCAGCTGTGATGAAATTAGACATCCAATTCATGTAACTTAATTGTTTTGACCATGCCTTCTCAGCCTTTCTGCCTTTTATTGAAAATGAGTATTAAAAAGAAAAAGATAATGAAATGTTGAAAATGAAAGAATAAAAAAGAATATTCAAAAAGAAGAAAATTAATACTAGAAGGATGTCTAGTTCTCAGTCTTCTGAGGACTCATCCTACTAACGGATACTACTTCAGGTACTGGCCAGTCACCATTTAGAGGAATATTGAAAGTCCAGAATTCACAAATAACCAGACTGGTTCATTTTTAACAGGAAACAAACTTTCACTGTAGAGGGCATGGAAAGGAAGGAATAATCAAAAATAAAGTGTCTATCTAGGAATTAAGCTTAGAGAACAATACATATTAGACAAAAAAAAATCTGGGGGGAGCAGGAGACTGAAGAGGATTAAACGATGTAAGACAGAAAGGACTGGGAAAGGAAAAGGACAAAATTGAAAATCAATGAAAAGGTCAAGGATATCCAAAAGTTCTTCTGTAGTTTTGATTTCTGAAAAAGCCTTTCTGGTGCTGACTATCAATTAGATTTTTTTTGACACATTAATTTTCTGAGAAATTTTATTCTATGTGCAGTCGTAGTAGCAAGTAGTTCTGCCATGCTTAACTCTCCTATTCTTTGTACCTTGGTTGGAACCATTAGTGAACCCTTACTCCCCTGGGTAAGCCCCCACAGAACACCAGTAAATGCGTAACATACTCATACAGAGGAAGGATTACTCTGTTACTGTGAATAGTTTTACCCTAACAAATTACAATATATCTTTTATTCATATCAACAGTAGCCAAGAAACAGTAAACCTAGTAACTTCATCTAGCTCAATATTTTGGGATTCCACCCCCCCCATCTTAAAAAAATCCTTAACAACATGTTGAAACACAGAAAGGGTGATTGTACAGCAGAGCCCAAGGCTAAGTTTTGTGGGTAAGTGTTAGCTTAATCCTGGAGAGACAGATTAGGAAAGAAAAAAAAAGTAATTTGATGCATTTTATTCAATAATTTTATTTTGATTTTTAGAAGACTATTTCAGGCAGAAAATGATGACAGCAATTTATTCAATTTCTCCAATTAAATGTTTCAGATTATATTAATAGACTGAAGTGATGTTTGCATGTCTAGCTGGATGTACAGTTTCCTATGGAGACAAGCTCATTAGGTCAGGATTACATGTGACTAGTGCATACATTGTTCTCTACTTAGATGCAGACTACTGAGATAGGTATTGCAAAAGCAGTTGCATGATTGATAATGTGGTCTGAAATTTCTTCAACAAACGGCTTATTCCTTGGGGCAAGAGGGGACAGACAAGGTCTGGTTTGTCAAAACAAGAGTAACTTTTGTGAAATCTTCAGATTTTATTTATTTCTTATTCAAAGATTTTTTTGTAAAAGTTCTGAGCTTGTCAATGTTACCTGTTAAACTATTCTAAGGAAATAATGTAATTGTGGATTTAAATTGACCTCTTTTCTACCTAAGCCAACAACAAAGTTATTGTCCCTCTCTGAAATGAGGAAATACAAATCATTTGATTGACTTGAACTGGAGGTGGTGGTCAGTTTTGCTTTGGTGTTTGTTTTTTAATTATGGTTTTTTTTTCCTTTGACCTACCAATTCAGTAAGTTTTTGAGGTTACTTTCCCCTCAGGATGAAATAGGATAACTTTTCTTAAATTTAATATGTAGCAATGTAATTCATACAAAATATGCTGGTCTTTCACAATGTAATACATTCTGATATGTGGCAAATGTGTAGATAACTATCAGAGATGAACTTAGGAAGAAATAGATGAGGAAACTTTTTGCAGTCCCATGTTTTCTCTTAGTGGTTTTTTTTTTTTTACTTGCCACATTTAATTATTCCTGTATTAACTGAAGACATAGTTCAGTGGATGGAAAGGAATAGTCTTGTTCCTGTCAAGGGTTGCATTATACCTAACCTGTATGTCTTTTCTAGGACTTGGTGAAAAGTTAGATCTGTCCATGTGTAGATGAACCCCATAAAAGGTCTTCATTTGCATAGCCAAATGCATGTGCCAGTAGTACTTGCACAGCACTTCACAGCTGTGTGCGCAGGTAACTTGAGTGACAGCAAACATTCCAGTAATCTTGGTTTGTTTGTGCAACAACTGTTTATGTAGCAAACCCTAAATATTGAAGTTCAGTGTTAGCACTGGTCCAAAAAGTCCATTGAAATTCAGATGTGAACCCCACTAAGCAGTTTGCAAGGATCCAGACCGAAGCCTCGCAGAGCCTCCCTGGAACAGGATACCCAGTGGCTGGGTACGTTGGAACAAGTGCTAAGATCGTTCCTTACAATGTACAATTGAAAATCTGGAGTATTTTCAATTAATTTTGCTCTCTGGAACAGCACTTTCATGTATATAATATCTAACTGGAATTACAAATGCAAATTACTGTGAAGACAATAATCTTTTCTGAAGCAGATTGACCATGAAGTCGTGGCAGTGGCATGTGTGGTCATTTGTGTTGGCAGTTCACTACCATTCTGCTTATGTAAAGGGAGACAAACATGCTTCTCGGTTGTTTATCCAAACACACATTCCACTTCTATGTCTAAAGACCCCCAAACATGTAAGCTTTTGTTCCTACAGTGCCCTCTACGTATTTCTTTGGGGTGGAAATCCAGATACATAAGCCAGAAGGGATCAGCAGATGATGAAGATCTATACTGTGGGATGCTCCAGGCAAATCCTGTGGCTCACGGCATAGGTGCAAACTCAACTTCTTCCCCCCTGCCTTCCCCAGCTGGCTATGTTTACAGCAGAAATCCTTTTTGTCATCTACCAAGTGGAGATTCTTCTGCTTTGGACCACCATATATCACTCTTACTACTTTTATTCCAGTCCTCAGTGCTGTCTTGTTTTCTCTGTATAGCCTCACAAATTTCCTTTAGGATGGTGATCCCCTCTCTACTTTCTCTTCCAGCATTACATACTGCTACTTTCTATTTTGCCAACTACTTACCTGCCTTATAACACTGCTAATCTATATGTTTTCTAGTTTAAAATAGTAAACTCCAGCATGCTATTATATCAGAACCCTTAGAGGACGTGACACAAACCTGCTGGTTTTGATGTCAAGAAAATCACTTTTCAGGGAAAGATTAGCAGTAGGTCTGTTGTAGTCCCGTTTTATTCAACCCAAGCTACATTTCATGCTGTTTTCTGTCAGCTTTCCTGTGTTTGTATAGAACAGCAGTCAGACTTAAGGTCTGTAATGGTCATCAATTTTTCCCTTTTGCTTTTCTTAGCTATGGATATAATGTTTGCTGTTCTCCTCTCATATAGGGAATGGCCTCAAGCTCCACCAGGGGAGGTTTAGGCTGAACATTAGGAAAAAATTTTTCATGGAAAGGGTCATTGGGCACTGGAACAGGCTGCCCAGGGAGGTGGTTGATTCACCTTCCCTGGAGGTGTTCAAGGGATGGGTGGATGAGGTCCTGAGGGGCATGGTTTAGTGTTTGGTAAGAATGGTTGGACTCAGTGATCCAGTGGGTCTCATGGAAAGGGTAATTGGGCACTGGAACAGGCTGTCCAGGGAGGTGGTTGATTCACCTTCCCTGGAGGTGTTCAAGGACAGGTGGATGAGGTCCTGAGGGGCATGGTTTAGTGTTTGATAAGAATGGTTGGACTCAGTGATCCAGTGGGTCTCTTCCAACCTATTGATTCTATGATTCTATGATATGTTATTGGTTTGTTCACGTCATAGATATATGGTATGGTAGAGATGTTTAAAAGAGGGAAAATATAGAGTAGCTCAAATCCTGCAGGAGTTGTCTATGTGAACTTTCAAAGTATTCAGAAGTAGTTTATTACACAAAGCCTTTACAGGATTAGATTTGACATATATAGTCTGTCAAGCTAGCATTGCACCAATGTTTTCCTCAATGCAATAGTAATTCCCTACACAACAGTGGTTTGTCTATCCAAGTTTATTTTAAAAGCATAAAATTATGGAGGGATTTAGAAGTTGGGGAAAGTGAATAGTTCGGATCTTGATACCTGAAGGTTGCATACTGTGTCAGCAAATTGGAAATAATGTATCTTTAATAGCTTACTAAGCAAACATTATTAGAGAGTGTCAAATAAAAGTAAAAAAAAGTTAAGGAGGAGTTATCATAATTAATTTTCAGCACTCAGACTTATGTGAGACTTACTTGGTACAGAAGTGTGAGAACATTAATAAGTAAAACCTGTGTGCAGTGTGATGACCCAGCCAGCAGGCACTGTAGGGGCTGGGGTGCCGCTCTGAAGCCGTCAGTCACAGCCTTGGCCCTGGCCATGGGAATACACACAGTATTAATAAGAAGCAAAGTCCATTAGGATTGCTGTATAACTTTATTTCCTTGCTTTTGTTGATGCTGCAGATCAAATCAGTATTTATTTGACTAAGGGATGTTTAACATGATGAAATGAGCTCTAATTATAATGTGCTGAAAGAGTTGATGAAAATTTGTCTGCTTTCTGATTTTAATTTAGCTGGAGGCACTGGAAAAGAAATCCACGGAGTGGAAAGAATTTCTTCAGTCACAGTAATGTTTTCATACATGTTCTCTAGAAAACTTTCTTGCCTTTCCTTGGTGTTCTAGGCCCTGTACTGGCACAGCACACCAATGTGTATTTGACCTCAATGATACAATAAGTCTTAGTGGGACCAGAGATGCACCGGCTCAGTTTGGAGCTAGGTAGATCCCAGTATTATACTTCAGATTCAGTTTGTAAAATTGCTTGTCAGGGAAACTCACATCAGGTTGGCTCCTTTTAACTTCTCCTTATCTGTGCATGTTTTTTCCAAAGCAGCAGTTCCCAGATAAAAACAATACTCAAGCAATATTTTCTCATACCCAGACTGTTTTTGCTTGTTCTGTGAAGCAATATTTCAGTACATACACTACAAAACTGTACCGGGATATCTTTGTTTCTTTTTTTTTTTCTCTGAGCCGCATCACGTTACAGATGCACATGTACTTTGTTGTTGTCTCTCACTTCAAGTTCTCTATTACCTTTAGTGTTTGTAATTTTTCTTTAAGTCTTTTGTAGCTTCTTAATGTTCTTATTGTTTTGTTCAGCAAGTCTTCTCTCTTTTAATGTTCCTTCCAGGCTAGTGCAAATAATGCTTGTAATATATGGATTATTTCCTCTGGTACAGTCATAAATTGCATCCTCCCTTTTTTAGGATTCAGTCCTGCAGTGACTTCAGCAGTATTCAAGAGAGCATGAGGAAGCATGCTGTAGGAAGTAGTTGTGTTGTTTTCTATGAGGCTCTTCACAAGATGAAATGGGTCTCTAACCTTCTGGTCTGGTAGGACTGGCCTCGACTGGCCAGCAGTCATGGAGCACTCTTCGTCTCTGCACTGTTCCTGTGCTGAAGACAGTTTTCCCCTTCAGAGCAGACCTCTAAGTGTTCTGGTAGCACTAAGTGTGGCATAGTTACTCCCCCAAAAGTCACTCCTGAGCTGCTCTCTCCATGGCTTATCACTGTACCACAGTCAAAATTATTCACCAGGAGGCTCTGAAGTCATGTTCAATGCAGGCAGTGTGGCAGAGGGAGGACCGAGGAGAAGGTGGGCTGCTGAGCCAGAGGGCAGGAAGAGAGAAGGGGTTGGAGATGCAGGCTGATCCAGAAAAATGTGGGTATTTTCCACAAGAAAACTGGCATCTCACCAGAAAATCCTTACTTCTGCTTGGAGAGTATGTTACTGTTTCCATTCTTGCTGCAGGGCTCTTTGGCTCTAAGGTATTGCTAGATCATTTCCAGCACTGTTATTGCAAATATTCACATATACTGATGTCCGGGCAAAAAACCCTCTTCTGCTGGGCATGTGACCCATGGTGAAGTTTAATCATCTTTGTAAATTATACTTTATATCCTACTGTTTCAAAGAAATAAGCAAGCTTTATATAAAAATTAGACATTTTAAAAGTCCCTCTGGGTATTTTTTTTCAATGTTCCATCTATTTATAGCTTTTTGTGAAAAATGAACAGTGTTTTACCAAGCATTTGGTAGAGCTTTTAATTATGCATAATGGCATTTTATGCAACTTTTTGGTTGACTATTAACAGGCATTTCTAACATTTCAGATGGATAAATGTTGACAATGCAACTGATATTGGTGTCTGTGATCGTGTGTTGTGGCATCCCACTTTACTTGTTTTTCTTTAGGAGAATGGGATGGAAATCACACCCAAATAAAACAATACTGACAATGTTGTTTGAGTGAACTTGAACCCAGAGGGAGCATGTGACATTTGGGTTGTCAGTATAAGTGTTGGACAAGTGATCTTTTTCTAAACTTTAATGGCTTCTTTTTACATTTAAAAAAATATATATCATACATAACTATTCCCATTATATAAAAAAAAAATTGAAATATGCAACCTATTTTAAGCATAGAGACAGATACCATTCAAGAGAAGCCGGCTATCAAGTTCATATTTGCTTCTGTCTGCATCTTTGCTAGACATCTGAATGATACTTTCTGCTCTCTGTACTCCCTGAAATTGCAGTGGTCTACACTTCTCCCCAGGTTGTGTGACTGCAGTGACCTCCCAGTGTTTGTAAAGACTGAGTAAGCTGATTAGAGAGGTAGGTGTTTGCCATGCAAACTAACAGGGATTGAATCCTTATGGTTCTGTGCAAGCTAATACATGTCTTCCTATCTCAATAACTCGGGGCATTTTGTAGCAAAATATATTCAACCTGTAAGTCTGGTAGTATAGCAACCGTTTATGGTCTCTTAAGTGCCTGTCTCTCTCCCTTTACTTAGGGGTATACTCTCTTGAGTTCTTATGTTAGTCCTGCGTATTTGCAGTAACTACTAACTGTAGCCATTAATATCCTCTGAAAATAATTTGCAGTTTGCCAGTTGGGTGCTGAACTTCAACCACGTTTTGTGTTCTGTATATGAAATACATCATTATGAGACGCTTTCTTGAAATGACTTCTCTGAAAATTTCAGCCTGTGTTTAATCTTGCTTGGAGCTGCAGCACTGTTATTTCAAGTTCAGCTTGCAGTTTATTATAACTCCACAATCCTTTTTTGAAGAGCTGCTAACCAATTATTCTCCATTCTTTGACTGTAGAGTTGTATATTTGTGCCAAAACCATAATACTTTGTTCTCTTCTCTACTAAATTGAATGCTGTTTTTGCAGAGCATTTCTCCAATTTTGCTACAGGCATGCATATTAATAAGAATAAAGTGGTGCCCCTAAATCAGCCTTAACCAAGTCATTTAATGGTCAGGGTTGTTTAAAAAGTAGTAGTGTGAGTCCAAATAAATGAATAGATGCAGATGGTTAAGAGGAGAGCTGTAATGTAACAGCTAAAATCATGGTACTTCAAACTGTGAAAATGTTAACTCTAGGAATAGTGCTTGTATTATTGTCTTATTCTTCTATAAGCAAATATTAAAAATTGTATTATTATACTAATAAACACAATATTAAGTCTACTTTTTGCTAATCTGAATACCCAGCATTAAGTCATTTTGCAAAATAAGTGGATTCTCAAAATGACCAGCATGCGTAATTATATTTTTATATAGTTGCATACTCACAAACATTTTCTTTAAGAGTGTTTATACTAAGGTTTGTTCCATAATTTCCATTCTTCACTATATATACATGTGAAAAACTGCAGTCAGTGGTTAGAAAAAAATAAAAAGTCCCATTGGATCTCATCTTCACGTCACTTCTCATTATAGAAAGTGACAGTGTATGTATTTAAGAGTGCTGATATGATCGCTGGTGTGACTATTACAGATCAGCTCTTTTAAAAACCTGCATAAAATCTGGGTATTTACCATGTGTATGCCAGTTAAAATCAGTATAGATAATTTCAGTTGTAAGAATTCTTCAGGCAAGGGCTCAAGGAAGTTTTGTACATTTTCTTTGCATATATTTTCATGCACAGTAGGCCAAGTATAGAAGAAAAATAACACAAAAAAGATACAAACACTAACGAGAAATATTAGACCAAATTGGCATGCTAATGAAATCCTTGCTGAATTTCCTCCATTTTCTCTCTTCTCTTAATTTTTCAAGTGCATCTTGTCATGAACACCCCTGATTGCTTCACTACTGAGATACTATTAACCTATTTTCTTTTCACAAGTTTCCAAGATTGGAAGGATAGATATGGGTCGTGTTTTTCCATATGCATAGAACAAGCCATTAAACCACACTGCAATTTCTGCATCAAACTCAGACTGATTATTTGAACTGTATCATCTTTTCAGAAAGTCAGCCCAAACTTTAAGCTGCAAGTGTTGGCAAGTCTGCATCAATATATAAACTGATTCAGAGGTTAGATTCTGATCTGAATTCCTTTATACTCAACTTCAAAATGTAAACTCTCTTTATGTTTCTATTTTCCACAGTCTGCTGTGCTAAAAAGATGTCGGCTACTGGGAATTTTTCTAAGTTTTCTTTAAGAGCTCTCTTGATCAGTTTTTTTACATCATCAATCTATTTCCACACTTCTGTAACCCCTTCAGAATAATCTGGATATATGTTTAATCCATTAATTTGCCTCATTTAAGGAAAGAAAAAACGATTAAATTACTGAGTGATCTTCCCTGCCCCCAGAACCCAACACCCAGTCAGTCAGAGTTCTTACGCTATATTTTATTCATCTCCTCCCAAGTAGAGCAATAACCCCCGCTGGATTAAAATATTCTTACTTAATTTAGAAATTCCGAATGGTATCTCTCTATCAGAGAGTATTGTCTTATAACAGCATCTGGCGTGAGCTCATATAGTGCTCTATGACCTGATTCTGGCTCTGCAAGCCACCAGCGTATTCGCATATTGCAAGATTACCACAAGATTCATCTGTTTGTGAGCCTAAGTCAAGACAGAGGCCATAAAAGCAGAAAGTGTTATTAATTAGTAATCAGATTACTAAATTAACTAAGTAGGAAGAATTCTTTAATTCTACATCAAACCTTTCTTTTGAAATATAGGATGGTTTCCTTACAGCAAAACCATAAGAAAAAAAATCAAAATAAACATCTGTTAATTATACTCCTGGACCTGCTTCCATGTAAAAACTATTTTTACAGTAATGCTTCATTGTTGAGGGTTAGTGTACTTCACCAGCAAGTGGCAGAACATGTCTGAGGTAGGGATTTTCCATTGCATGCTGCAATTACAGACAATTGACATTTGATTATAACAACCAGCAAACTATCATGAAATAAATGACACCTGAGTAAGTTTCATAACCTTTTGCCTCGCCCTACCTTGGAATGCATCTGTGCTACATGAAGGCTAGGAATGGTTCTGGCAACTGCAAACAGTATTTGAACCCAGGAGAGTGTGGACATTTCCCAAGATAAGTTGCACTAGCTGGCTCACCCGCCATTTGTAATGGTTTTTAGAACTATTCTGTACAGTTCTGGTTATGGTCACATGAGCAAAATGGTAGTCTGTGTGGGGATTATATGCTTGCACCCAAACGTTTCTCTGTTTCCTGGGTCTAATTCAACAATCTCTTGCATTTTTACCATCTCTCCACTCACTGCAATGAACGCAAAGCAAAGAAGGTGCTGTAAAATCAGAATCATTTTGCACAGAAGTGCTGGAATTGCGCCACTTGGTTTTGGTGCCTGTGGTTTGAGCGGTAGCAGGCGAAGCTGTCTGCCTGTGTGAATGAGTCACTTTGTTATGTAACTGTCTGTTGTAAATTTGCTTGCTTCATGACCTGGTCCACCTAAACTACTAAGAGCACACAAACGATGTGCCAAGAGAGTCTCTGACTTTGAGTAGTGACATGTAAAGGTGCAGTGTGGGAGAGATACATAAAGATGCAGCTTTCAGTGAGGATCGTTGAACTGTATCCCCATAGCCAGCAAGTCTCCACTGAAGGGCCTGTTAGTGCACACACTTCTTACACCTACACGGTGAGCAATGCAGAACAAAAGTTCATTAAAAGAGCAAAAAGTAATGACTAAAAAAGTAGATTTGTACCATTTTGTTCTGACTGGAGTGGGGATACACTAGTATCACACCATATATGATCAGAGGGTGGAGCACCTCCTTTTGGAGAACAGGCTGAGACAGTTGGAGTTGTTCAGCCTGGAGAAGAGAAGGCTCTGAGATCTTATAGTGACCTTCCAGTACCTGAAGGGGCTACAAGAAAGCTGGGGAGGGACTGTTTACAAAGGCTTGTAGTGATAGGACTAGGGTCAATGCCTGTAAACTGGAGAGGGGCAGATTTAGAATAGACATAAAGAGGAATTTCTTCATGTAGAGGGAGATGAGGCACTGAAACTGAGGTTATCCAAGGAAGCTGTGGATGCCTCATCCCTGGAGGTGTTCAAGGCCAGGTTGGATTGGGCCTTTGAGCAGCCTGGTCTAGTGAGATGTGTCCCTGCCCATGGCACAGGGGTTAGACGCAGATAATCTTTAAGGTCCCTGCCAACCCAAACTATTCTATAATTCCATATTCTATAATATGATATTGAGACTTTTCAGCCACACTGTTGCCTCTCAGTACCCTCAAAACTATGCTGTCCAGTCATCCTGCTTCACTATCACAAACTCACCTCCTGGATTTTCAGAGTGCAGCTGGAGTTGAGAAACCACCCATTAACAGTTCTTGCTCTTCTATTCTGACAGGGGGGAACAAATCCCCACAACTGCAGCAGTCAGATGTAAATCAGGATTACAGAGAAAGCATGGCCAGTGTCTATAAGATGTTTCAGATACTTAATTGCTATGTAGTGTTGAGAATACTTTTACAGCGTATCTGGATGATATGTATTGCGTTCTCATCAATCCCATTGTTTTCTGCCCACTCTCAGTTTTCCTATTTTTTAACAAAGGGTATTAGAATGTGGAGTTTGCTCATCTTACATGTAATGAAATACTTAACAGTTCTGACATCTGAACTTTAGGCAACCCTTAAGAACTCCTAATTGGTCAACTTACAAAAAAATTGAGGCTCAGCACGGAACAGATGTATAGTAATAAACTTATCGCGTAATGTCAAATGATTAAACAGTGAATTCTTTTTTACATTTAAATATACAAGACTTTCCATTAAGGGACTTTGTTGACTCTGATAACAGTTTCACAACCATTAAGTTTATTTCTACAGCTATTTGTTAAAGGCTAATAGGGAAAATAATAGAAACTAATTGAAAAGCAAAGCAAACAGAGCAGAGCCTAGAATGTTTCAGTTAATAAGCAATAGAGATTGTATTGATTTCATTTTATAAACAACATTAATCCTCAATAACAATTAAAGTGTAGACAGGTTGCTTGTTTAAGTTATCAGATAAGATGGCCTACTCGGGTATATATCTGCGGTAGTAATTTGAAAAGGATATGAGGATTCAAGGAGTTATTGATCTATCCATCATGAACCCATGTCATGAGAAATGTTCTTGGCGAGATGCACTAGTTCTTAAAACCACTGCTGCTCAAAGACCAACAGTGCAAAAATTCCTGCTGCTAGACAACAATGCAAGCCTGAAAATAAAAATGGTTGTCTCAGAAATAGCTTTATTTATTTTCCCAAATTATAGAGATGACTGAAATAAGGTGTTAGAACTTGCCTGCATCTAGTACACAGACAGTGGAAGTGAGTGCTTATAGACTCAAAGCAGAATCTGCATTCAAGGCTATGAGAACGTTTGGTCCTGGGTATCCTCTGCTGGCAGAAAACTGCAAAAGCTGTTCCTGAGACACTTCCACTCCTAAACCAGAAGGAGAATATAACCCTCATTCTAGCAAGTGGCTTAGAACTATAAGAAAGGCGAGAAAGTAATGATGTGAGTGCAAACCTCTAGAAATAGGAAGAAAAGCTTTTTGCATTTTACGCAAAGGATGGCTACACGAAGGCACATGAAAGACAGGGAGGTGATGCTAGACAGCATGGCTTCACCAAGGGCAAGTCTTGTCTGATCACCCTAGTGGTTTTCTATGATGGAGAGACTACATCAGTGGAAAAGCAAAGAGCTATGGTAGTGGTCAACAACTTGATGTCCACAGGTTGGTGACAACTGGTGTCCCTCAGGGTTTCATATTGGGACCAAGACTGTTAGACTGTTTAATATCTTAATCAATGACAGAGACAGTGGAATTGAATGCACCTGCAGCAAGTTTGCAGACAACACCAAACTGAGTGGTGCAGTTGCTGAGCCTGAAGGTTGTGATGCCATCCAGAGGGTCCTGGACAAGCTTGAGAAGTAGACCTGTGTGTGATTCATGGTGTTCAAAAAGGCCAAGTGCAAGATTCTGCACTTGAGTCAGGGAAACCTCTGATATCAATACAGACTGGGGGATGAAGGGATTGAGAGAAGCCCTGACAACAAGCACTTGAGGGTATTGGTGCACAAAAAGCTGGACTTGAGCTGACAATGAGAACTCGCAGACCAGAAGGCCAACCATACCCTGGGCTGCATCAAAAATGTGACCAGCAGGGTAAGGGAGGTGATTCTGCTCTGGTGAGACCTCACCTGGAATACTGCATCCAGACATGTACCTGTTAGAGGGGGGAGACAAAAATTGTCAGACAGATGGAACACCTCTCCTACGAAGAAAGGTTGAGAGAGCTGGGGTTGTTCAGCCTGGAAAAGAGAAGGCCCCAGGGAGACCTGGCATTTCAGTATTTATAGTGGAATTATAAGAATGATGGGGACAAACTTTTTAGCAGGGCATATTGTGGTAGGACAAAGGGTAATTGTTTTAAACTAAAAGAGGACAGATTTATTCTAAATATAATGAAGACATTTTTTACAATGAGAGTGGTGAACCACTGGAACACGTTGCCCAGAGAGGTGGTAGATGCTGCATCCATGGAAACACTCAAGGTCAGGTTGGATGGGGCCCTGAGCAACCTGCCCTGATTGAAGATGTCCCTGCTTTCTGCAGAGCTGGACTAGAAAACTCTTAAAGGTCGCTTCCAATGTAAGCCATTCTATGATTCTGTGACAGCAGTGCAGTATTCACAGCCCTAGTGTTGACAGGTATTTATTTGCAATTGCTCTGTGACTTTGTGTGCTGAAAAGTGACTGAAAGATTCTCAAGGTATGTTGGCATAGCTGGCTCTGGAGGTACTAGTTTTGTTTACCTGATGGTGTAGTAGTCGCTGGGAAGAGCAGCAAGACAGACCCCAGCATGGCCAGGCTGCCCTCTCTTAGTCTCATGGGAGGTCCAGAATCTTAGCTTGGTTACCAGCCCACACTAAAGAACACGCAATCTCATCACTACTGCTGCAAGCCCCTATGCAAGCTTGCGTAAAGCTGGCTGGGTAGATAGATTGCACTGCCCTAGGGCTTTCAGTTGTAGTGTGGATGTGAAAATGGAGCAATGCAGCTCTAGATTAGGCTAACTTTGACTGAGGACCTCCAGCACCATCAGAGTAGCTGGCAGCAGAGAATTTAAGCTACTTGTGGGTTCACGAATAGGCTGCTCTCTTTATCTCATTGTCTGTGGGATCTGATCCTGTGGCTTGCTATCAAAATGCCTAATTGGCCATCATCTGCACAACAAAAAGCACACGGCTTCATGTGGGAAGATCATTTAACATGCATATATTTAGTGCAGGGACCAATGGTGCAAAAGTAGATGCTTGGGCTCAGGTTCCCTTTCTGCTGCATGGGACACTGGAGTCACATCTCATTCTGTTGGCAGTGGTAGAACTTGACTTGCTGTTCTCCTGCTGAAACTGTGCTGATTTTCAGGGACTAGTTCAACATCCATTAGATTAAAAAATAAGGAGATTAAAAGGAAGAAGGATCTTTCATGTGATTCTGTGATCTCATGTTAACTGCTCACATGGGAGAGGAGATAATTTGATGTCAGTTCTTGTTTTATTAAACATACGGCACAAAAGTGTGAAACAAACAGCAGAACAGAGACTGAAACTCTGGTTTCCTCTGTCCAGCTGAATATCCAAGAGAATATGCACTTTCTCTGGCCAAGAAAATATCTGGTTATTCCAAGGAGTGTGGAATTGCTTCCTCATAAAAGGACATTGATCTCAAGCTGCCTTACAGGCTCATTGGGAAAATTACTTCAAATTGTTTTGTGGCAAGGAGGGGAATGAAACCCATTTCTCTGTGGATGTGGTCTCTGGTTCTGAGCCAGGCAGACAAACCAGAGGTTACCTCCTCCAGCCATGTATTGGGAAAAACAGTGTGCTCCTGCATCCAACTGTACCCCAGTCTGACTGTAGCACTGGTGTTTGAAACCCCTATGGGGTGTCCTGGGTCTAAGGAAGAGGTAGGATTTAACACAAGGTCTTCTCAACAGTAATTTCTGTTCTGTAGAAACCCTTGTCTCTAATAAGAGTATGTTTAGACAAACTCAAACCAGAAAAGGTCTTTGCTCTAGGAGCTACTCTGAGAGGGCTGTGTGAGGGGAGCACATTTTTCTCCTTTCTGAGCTAAAGTGCTGTCTTTAGGATCAAGTTCATGATTTTAGAGAAGTAAAATCAAGGGCCACACTAGAAGCTTGGTTTAACATGCTTTGTTCAAGATAAAATGCATTGCACTCTATACAAATCACATTTTGAAATGGAGCTGTATGCTGCGTATATTTGCACTCCTGTGTGGTTAATATATGTGATTAATTAAAAAGAGCAATACTGATTGTTGGCATTAAAAGATGGCTGAGAGATAAGCTAGCAAACTGAAATAAATAGAAGCATTTACTTCAGGTATATATCTGTTTATAATAAGATTTCTTGGATTTAGCAAAGGAGACTAGAAAAGATGGTAACAAAAAGGAACCAGCAAAACTGTCTGCCTTAAGGAGAAGCTTGCAGTTGCCCTGGGGAAAAATTTCCTGTTAACTTTTGTAGTCCTTGGAAAGCAGCCGACTGTCATCAATTCCTGGTCAATATTTGAGTAATGCTCTTTGGCAAGTCACACCATTTGCTATTTGCTCGATCAATGTATAATAGCCCAATGACTCAATATTATAAAACTCAATGACTTGTGAAACTTCAACATTTACATTTCTGTTAAAATCACAAATATTTCTTTATTAGTAGGAGCTCAAGGTAAAATGCCAATCAGATAAGCATGATGACAATTATTAGCTATTTTCTTAGTCACATTGAGACAGATTATAGTGCTTTTCCTGAAACAGAATAATATTAAATAAATTAAATTTCTCACAGGGAAAGATAAAACTCAGTGTACTTTTGAGACATTAGAAAATGTGGAGGTCAGAATGTGTCACAGGAAGCATCAGAAACCTGTCTGAATTTACTTGTTTTATTCATCGTACTGACTTTGGTACATTGCAGTTATATCCAAGCAGACACAAAATATTTTCTGTCTGTAGTGTGAGCAAAACGTTTCATAGGAACTCTCTGCATGAACCACAATTGGTCACCTGGTAATCAATGTCAGTGCAGCTATGCAGGTTTTGGATACATATAAACCCAAATATATTTTATGATTTTAAAATTTTAAATATCATAGAATCATAGAATAACCAGGTTGGAAGAGACCCTCTGGATCATTGAGTCCAACCATTCTTATCAAACACTAAACCATGCCCCTTATCACATCTTCCAGCCATGCCTTAAACACCTCCAGGGAAGGTGAGTCAACCACCTCCCTGGGCAGCCTGTTCCAATGCCCAGTGACCCTTTCTGTGAAAATTTTTTTCCTGATATCCAGCCTAAATCTCTGGCGGAGCTTGAGGCCAT
>WAAB01023178.1:57681-102255 GCA_013389865.1 Piaya cayana | reverse complement strand
GTCAACCAACACCCCCACGTCCCTCTCCTCCAGGCAGCTTTCTAGACAGACTTCTCCTAGTCTGGAGATCTGCATAGGGTTGTTGTGCCCCAAGTGCAGGACCCAGCATTTGGCTGTGTTAAACCTCATTCCATTGGTCTCTGCCCAGTGGTCCAGCCTGTTTAGATCCCTTTGCAGAGCCTCCCTACCCTCCTGCAGATTGACACTTTCACCCAGCTTAGTGTCATCTGCAAACTTGCTAAGGGTGCACTCAATGCCTTCATCCAGGTCATTGATAAAGACATTGAACAGGACCCAGCACTGAGCCCTGGGGAACACCACTTGTCACTGGCCTCCCGCTGGATTTAACACCATTTACCACCACTCACTGGGCCCAGCCATCCAACCAGTTTTCCACTCAGGAGAGTGTCCGCCTGTTCTGTCCAGAGACTGACAGTTTCCATAACAGAATGTCAAAGGCTTTAGAGCCTTATATATTATGAGATGGAATCCTGACCCCACTGAAATTTAAGTAAAACTCCCAAGGGATAATATCCCAGTCCTGGATGGGATCATACATACCTTCCATTTACAGCCTCCCGAAATACAGTGTGTTACAGTGTGTTTCCCATATTCCCCCTGGCTCCAGACAGCACACAGCATAGCACAGGCAAAATACTCCATAGACAGGAATGACCAGGGTCGTTGCTGTTAGGCTGGGCGCTCATGCAGGAACCATGTCTCTGTAGAGCTCTACCAGCCTCTGCAAATGCCTTTCTGCTAACTGGGAACTCCCAGCATGTTTCAGTGTAAAGTCAAACTTGGTCTACATTAGCAGGTATAACAGAGGTGCAGGCAAATGAGTGCCTCTGATCTGCTGTAATTCACAACCTCTAAGCTCAGAGATAGTTGCTGCAATGTTGTGAATGTCCAACATCAAACATGGGTACTGATTTGGTGTACTGGCTCATATCTTAACTTTATGAATATACTATTAGTGTAGCAGAGTTGCATCCTAGATTGGTAATTCTGTGTTAAAGCAGATTTAGGTGTGTTCAGACATTGCCACACACAGATGTCCTCTTTTCTCTTTTAAAGTACAGTGGCTTGAAGAATTAACAACTACCTCATAGACACGTTCTCCAGAATAACCATTAAACAAATATCCATGTTTATTTTTCCTACTAAGAAACTGTTCAGCAATCTATCAAGACTGTGTTCAGATTTGAAATTAAATCACTAATAAGAGAGAAGATTGTAGTAATAATCTGACCTAATTAATGGTGAGGACTGGCATAAGAAATGCTATGTTAACTTTTGAGGCACAGCATTTTGAAGATTTAAGGAAAGGCAAAGTTGGCAGAAGATGCAATATAAGAGGAGAGAAGATGGCTGTCTGAGCTTCCCAAGCAGGTAAACAGAGAACCTGTTGGTACTCAAGTAAGCACTGATGGTTGCCTTTAGAAAGGTAGGGTCTAAATCAGTGAGTCTCAGCAGTTACTCCCGTATATTGCTCCCAAACCCTTTGTGCAATTGGATTAGCTGAGATACATGAGGCATTTCAAATAACATACGAGAGAAAAATACTACCTAGTTGCAGCCAGGAGAAGAAAGATAAGATTTATCGATCTCCCAGTATCTCTGAAGAGCTTTTTTAACAATTTCAACTGATTCTGACAGTGTTTGCCATGGTAGGCACCTCTGTTCCAGCAGTACTCTGTGTCCCTCCCTTGGCACAATGGGCTCTGTTTACCTCACACTGTATGAATGATCTGTAAATGTATGTGTATATGTAACTGCAGGTTATTACATGCGTTTACTACTTAAGGCAACTAAAAGTAACTTGAAGCAACTGTTGGGTCACTGTTTGCATGAAGAATGTGTGTAGGTTTATCATTATGCAAAAGTTATCAGACACACCTGCTAGAACAAATGAAACATGGTCTAGAAAAAACAAACCTGCCTTTTGTTATAGTTAATATCTGCAGTCTTTTGTCTTGCATATTGCACTATTTGATCACACTTCAAATGTCAATACTTGCTTGGGAAAGTTTGTGCTGCCCTGTTTTGTGCAACTCCTGAAACAAATGCTCAGGAAGCAAATTAAATCTGAAGCAATGTAAGAGCAGGGTAAGGGGATGATGAGAGGGAAAGGAGAATCCATCTAGCAAGGGAAAATTAAGGCTGTGTCAACATAGTACAATGCTGCACAGAGCCTACACATTAGTATTCCTAAGCAGTACTATTGGACATAGATATATCAGGTAACTTCTTGAACTGCTTTCATACCACCTGTGCTTGCTTGTCAGAGATTGGTGCCAGTGCAGCTTGGCATCATTAGAGCAGTTCTGTCTGTCTTACATGGTGCTTATGCTGGGGCTAATCTGCCATATCTTTTAGATGTTTCAATTGCTTATGGTATTTTCTGATGGAAGGGGACATGTTCAGGCTGCTTGTGAAACCAGCCTCTCATGTCTTGGAGAAAAATCTGCCTGTGGCTCCCAACTCCATCCAAGGGCAACCCTCAGCAGGAGACCCAGCTGAGTTCTGGGATGGCATTATTTTGCACTGAGGAAGATACTCTACTTTCTCTTTCCATTTCCGTGTGTATGAAAGGGGATTTTTCAGTTCTGGAGTAAAAACACGTTTTGGAGGCTAAAGTTCAATTTACCCTGCCCAGCTTTTATTTATTCAGCTTGCACTGTAGTAAATGTAGTAGTATCCACAGCCTCCCCAGTTAGAAACTCTGCAAGGCTGTTGTGCCTATTAAAAAAAAAAAGCTCTGTTAATTGTGCTATATTGAATAAGAAAATTGGAGCTATCTGTCATATATGTATAAAAATAATGAACAGGGTAGACCTCTTGGGAACACGCAATGAAGAAGCCAAGCAGTACAGAGGACAAACCACAAATATTGTTCATTATCCTAATCACTTGAAGCAAGTGAACAAGAAACTACATGGGCATTGAAATAACTGACTACAAAATAAAATGAGTAGCAGAGCATTGAATGCCAGTTTAGGGTAAGGTGCAGCAGGTAGCAGTGTGTTCAATACATAGGTATAGAGAGTTTTGCTTTCAGTAATGCTCAGTGTGTGCTGTTGGGCACTGCATTTGCTGTGCATTAATGAAACAGGGTCTAATAATGGGTATGGTCATAACAGGTAATTTACCCCCAGTGTTTCTCAATGAAAATATAAGAATTCGTTTTATATAGTATCTGTGCATTTGTGCATACAGTTCTGAAATCTGTTTGCAGTGTTTTGAGAGAAATACAACTACAGAGCCCTGAATCTACTACAGTAATCTCAGGTTTCTCAACCAGTGCACTAGTGCTGTGCCACTTTGTGTTGGTTTCTTCACCTGGATTGCTGTTACCTACATAGGTGTGCTTTGCCTTATTTTGGTTTTGTTTCTCCACCAAATTAGTGCTCAGACCTTTGGTGGGGAAACAAAGACTTGAGTATAGTTTCTCAGTCTCTCTTTAAAAGGACATTGTGAACATGGTTAATCTGTGCTGCTGACCAACAAGGTTTTTTGCTTATTTCAGTGCAACGGAAGCAAAGTAAGTGCCTTTACTGCTAGTGTCAGGCTTATAAACTGCAACAGAAAGGGAGGATGGTGCTACCAAGGTAAAGGAAAGAATAACGTGCAAGTATATTTTGTTCATATATCCCTTACATGTGCACACAGACTGTGACACGTTTAGTGAAATCACACTGCAGCTTCCCAGGTGTATTGCTGAATGAGTGAACGAACGAATGAATACATGAATGGATGAATAAATTAATTAATGGACAAGGAAGTCAGTAAGCCAAATGAATCTTTCATGTTACCCCATTAAGGTCACCAGTTTTGCTTTTTTGGGGCAGTGGATTGATCTGTAAAATGAATTTGTCCTTCTATTTTATTTATTAAAAAAAAAGATCAGATCTTGCACCTGCTTCTAGTTAAGCTTGTAAGTAATCCTAAGGAATTTAGTGTGATTATTTGCATACTAATGCTCTGTATGTTTTATATCATCAGATCTGACATACCTCATCACTATCAACATGTATCCCTGTAGGTAAAAAATGAGTCGAATATCACCCTCTTGTCTGAAAGGCACTGTCATCTGCTCAGGAATAGATTGGAAATACTGTTGGAAAATGGAGAGAATAAGAAAAAGAATTAAGCATCAGAAACATGCAGTACTAATAAAAAACCTTAGATATGAGCATAAGGAGAACTATTGAAGTGATACAAACTGGCAAATCAAGTCCCTATCATCTTCATATATATATATATATATAAAAATATATATATAACAAAAACATGATACATAGTAGCATAAAAGATATAAGTTTATTATAACCCACAGGCTATCTCCTGTTTTCTTATTGTGCTCTTGTGTCCTGGCAGATCTCTCTTTTATTATAGCATCTGGCTAGGAAATAAAATGAACTGTTCTTTTCTCTTGTTTCTTGCCTCTCAAAACAGAATACAAAAGAAGCAGATGCACAAGGCTTAGCTAGTTGCTGGTTTTGGTAGTGCAGCGTGTTCCCCAATGACCTTTCCTCCTGTACTGTTACATTCTCCACAAATACTGTTGATGAATGCTATTAAGGATTGTTCAGAGAAATCTGGAAGAATCACCTTGGCTTTGCTAAACTGTTTGATGATTAGCCTACATTTCTCTGTAGAAAGCAAAAAAATAGGTGGAGAGGCAGTGAAAGGGAATCTCACATTTCTCTGCCTTTGGTACAGTTGTTTGCATTTTCCAACTGACAGTAAATGATGAAAAAAAATATATTCTTCCTTGCTTTCACTCAAAAGCATTAGATCCTTCAGGCTTTCAAACAGTCAGGACAACTCCATTATAGCATTTACATTTCATTCTTCTAGGTAAGATTTTTATGTGCAAAGTTCACAGTGGTTAAATAGCATTCATCAATCATTTATCTTAAAATTAGACCTATAATCATTACAGGTTCCCTCTGCACTTATGAAGCTAGAAATGAGGCTAGGAAGTCCTGATCTAGTAATATCCTCTGTTGAGATCACAAATACCATTTTATCTTTGATTGTAAAAGAACTAAAAGATTACACTGGTGCATCTTTGTGGATGTATCACTAATGTGATGATTGCTGCATTATTAACCACTCTGCTTTTGCCATGCATGTATTACACCACTTACCACTGGTTCCCCCAGTAACAGATGTGAATCTTTTTCCATTTGGCCATTTTGATTTTAACATAATAAGTCTAATTCGCCAACAGTAGGTTAGCTGCTGGTTTTGCCTATGAATTTTAAGGACAAAGCCATGCAGTTAACTACTCTAGTTGTATCCCTTGATACAAAGATCTTTTACTTTGACAATTCCCATCTTCTCTCCTAATTATATCCTTCTACTATCTCTTGATGAAAACTTCTGCAAGGTCCTCCAAGGAGAGAGAAAATCCCAACACACACATGTGCACACACACAAGTACCAGAAGTACCTTCTCAAACATGCTCTCAGGAGCTTATTCTTAATGCAGATCACACAGGCTAAAATCAGCCTCTCTTTTAGGCCTAATTACATCCCTCATATAAGTGGAGCCAGCTGGGTTTTTTCCAGCTTCTTCAATTCCTGGAAGGTTATTCTAGCTCAGTGCCTATCAGGTTACTGTTGTAAAGGAGTATACAACTTTACTCAGAGCATATAATCCACTATCAGTCATCCCATCTGTATGATCACACATAAACTGAGTTCCTTGAGGATTGCTTTTTTGCCATTTCTGATATGCTGCCTCCATCGTCTGGGTATTCTTGAAAATAGGAGATTACTGGAGTACCCAGGACAAGTTCCTATGCACTCGTAGCTTAGCTTCAACAGTGATGGGTGTGACAGGAGTGAGAGGGCTTTTCTTCTGGCTGGGAACCATCATCTGTGTAAAAAGCGTACTTATGGTGTAGGGCATTTAGAGGAAGGAAATGCATCTCATATTTCAGTTCTTTATTATGCCAGTCATGTTGGAGGGCTTATTGTGAGCTGTGATAGGAAACCTCTCTTTTTCTATTCAACAAAAAGTGTTTAGACAGTTTGAAGAACTCTTGTCTCCCTTCCTCTATGTGAGCTCAAGTCTTCAATTAGATGTAATTGAAAAAGGTAGAGTAAATGGCAGGTGCCTGCCTCTTTGGAAGGTGTAATTATGAATAGCTTGCAGACTTGGAATTTTGATGACTGAATAAATAAAGAAGACAGATGTGTTTGTGTACACACCGTCAGCAGTATTGACAAGATGACACAGGGACATTTGTAGCTCTGTAGTCTGTAGAATGAGAGGGAAAGTGAGGTATTTGGGGTACTTCTCCCCTCTTATTTTGAAAATGAGCATCTGTGCTCTCTCTCCTCATGTCTATTAATGAGGTGAATTTCTCTTGTGCCTATGAAAAGTAATAACAGCTGTAGTTGGGACTTAGGTATTGATTTGTCTATGTAGAGGATTCCCATTCAATATAGTCAATAAAAGGTCTTCTCTTGTATTTTTATTTCCATGATTACTCTCCTTTACTCTCTCTTATCTTCTCAGCATTGTGCAAGTAAGAAATGACATTGAATCTGATTAGAAATTGGAATATTTTGCCAGGTAATCTTGTCTCCTAAAATCAAAGGTATTCGCTGAATAATGGGACTTGCATGTCCTTTAAAAACACCACCATAGCCATGTCGCTTGTGGAAACCAACCAAACAAAAAAAAAAATCCCCCAAACCAAGAAAAACAAGAAAGACCAGTATAAGTATTGCTTTGAGAGGAGCAATAGAATACTTGTGTAACCAAGTTCTTTATAAGGTCTTCATTCTCCCTCCACCATGCCTTGCAGGTGGTGATACTGGAGCAAATCAGGTTTTGCTATCAAACCAGCTGAGAATGTGCTGTTATCTAATCTATAGCTTAATAAAATATTGATGCTTCTAAGACACTATCTTACTTCTCCTCATATATTGTTAACTTGCTTATCATTATTGTATGATATAAAAAAGTGTTCTCAAAATACTGTTTGGTCAGCAGTCTTATGTTCATTTAATTATCTTTTTTTTTACAGATTCATGTACTCGTGTATTATATTGTATTCTTTGCACACAATCACAGCATGGTCACTGTTGAAAATGACTCACCATTTTAAATTTACAGAGTCCCTAAGAGAAAGGTGTTGGTGTATTTGTAACAGGCTTCTTCAGCTTAAATCTAGAATGGCATGTTAGTTTAAGATAATTTCTTTTACATGTTATAACAGACTTCATTCACAATAAGGCTTTGCTAGACCTACTCTGATGATGCTCTTGCCGTATGGAAGGGGTTCTAATTTGCTGTATTTTACATCTTTCTTCTCTTTCACTGATAATTAAACTTAAATAGCTAGTATGTATATTAAAATATTTAGCACAATATTTAGGTTTGATGGTTTACATAGGGTGGGGGGACTTCAGCTTAAGGACTGATAACATGGGAGGGTCTTTATTATCTTGACAGTTGAAAGTACAATGTCTTATGAACAATATCAGAGAAAACCCACATAAAGGGTAGTTAGGACTGTCTAAGGAAAGAGCTTTACTCATCTATTTATCTTTTGAAAAACTCAATTACCAAGGATATGCTTTCATTGCTCCCTCAGGAACAGTAGAAGAAAAGAAAACATCTAAACTGAAGATAAACTATCTAAGCAAATAGTGAAGGAGAAAGAAACAGAAACAGCTTCAAACAGGATGTCTCTTACTATGCTAGATTAAGATGGATTTTTATACTGTGGGGTTTTTTTAATTCAGCTACTCTCCATTAGCTCACACTTCATTTGTTTCCCCCCTCTCTTCTGCTCATTGAAATAGTTTATTTCTGTAGCTGAATGTTCATGATGTTGGGTACTCAGGCCCTTCAAATTACAAATGCTTTCATACTTTGCCTTTCATTCAATTAAAACAAAGGCTCTTGTCTGTGAGACATCTGGTTTCTAATCACTATACTGACTATTGTGGGCTCTGTTGTGGTGTTTTATAGACCTGCATAGTCACTTCTGCCCTTACACACTTGCACCATGTGCATTGTTTGCTCCAGCAAAGCTATTTTTGACATATGTCCTGTTTCTGCTATGTATCTGGCACAATTCCTCAGGTAACCTCTTTGTGTCCTCTGTCTGTTTTACACCACATGTAGAAAGTGCTGAAGTATATCAATATTGTCACGTTTATTATTGTGGAATTAGCTCACTTCTGCCTCTCTTCATTTGGTCTAGCAGCTCAAGCATATTCTTCTGTCTTCATTTTAATTAGAGTTGTGCTGGTGCTGCATGCTCGATGAATATCCTGCAGATCATTGCTGTGAGAGCTCAGTTCAGCTTTATTGCTTTTGACTATAAAACAACCACATTCCATGTGTTGTGGGACAGTAATCTAGAAGATGGGAGCATGTGCTTAAAATTTCTGGATGTGGTGCTAATTCTTGATTACAGCCTTTCTTTTGCTGCAAACACTACAGCTAATGTATAGCATTAAATTTTTAAGTAGGAAATGAGCAACAGGTGCATTTAATAAAAAGAAATTACATTTGCTAAGACCACCTTCCTGCCTTGACTGGTGTAAAGTAACTCTCGAAATTTCCGTGCCAGAGGAGCTTTTCCTTCTGATACAACTACAGGACATAGTAAAAAAGTGATGTATCGGTTTGTATCGTTTAAGTTTGCTCCTATTTTCCTTCACAAATTAAAAAAAGGCACAGCCCCCACTTTGCAAATGAAGCTGTCCCCATCACAAAGATGACAGCATAGTTATCTTTGTAATTGATTGTACCTCTTCACAACCCTTGTTGATACCAGGATGTCAGCTAACCTCATCATATAACGCTGATCTGCAACGTGTAAATAGAAAAGGACTGCAAGGAAGGAGGAAAGGGAAATTGTTTCCACAAGCTTTTATTTAATTCTTCTATTTCTTTTTAAAATTATTTGTCCTAATGCTAATATAAAAGATACCAACATTGATTTTTTTTTCTTTCCCTTGGTTTGGTTAAGGAGAAGAGAGAAAAAGAGAATAGTTGGGAAATAAATCAGAAATATTATTAAAAGTGTAAAGAACTGGGCTAAAAAGGGCCATGTACATGCTTCTATAGTGTGAAAGTTATGTATATACATTATTGTAAGGTATACTTACACAATTTGAACTGCTAGAGTCTGTGAGGGGGAGCTGCAGGTGAGAGTTCATGTAAATAAGAAAGAAAAAAAAGGTAAGCTTTCATACTACAACAGTGGATTGCAGCTATTGTTCTGGATCTGCAATTCACAAGTGACCCACTTTCACAAGCTCTATTGTATTACTATGAAATATTTTGAAAAAAAATTCTCTTGCCTCAAAATATAATTCAAAAGCTCAAGAAAATAAATGTCACCTTTTGGATAGCAAGAAAACTTGCATCTTCTGAAGTTCAAACAGCTGTGATAACCTATGAGTATAAGCCACGGCTTAAGAAATATAGCAAAACTTCAGTGGAAAAAAATCAGTTGGGCTAAAAAAAAAGATATTCTTCTGGTCCATATATGTGGCATGTGCATTTTCCCTTTGGGTTCATTTGGGTTGATGTGGACAGATGTGGGCAAATGGAGTGTACTTGTGTGCTGCTTGCTTCCCTCATGGATCTCATTTATGTGCACTTACAGCATACTTCTGCTCATTTACTCTGAGTTCCGAGATCCAGTTTCTGCCAGTAAATATTCTCTGCTTGTGTGTTCATATTTGTTACAAACAGAATGTGACTGATATGACATAAATTATTGTCAGGTTTGATGCAATTTGAAGATTTGCCAGTTACACTTTGGATGAAGCATTTGACTTTGATGATATTCTTATGCTGTATAAAAATATCTCCTCTTATACGATGTAAACTATACATTGCCATGGCTCATGTTCCACAAATGTGTCTCTTGTTCCAATAATCACTATCTATCATCACGGGAATTTACCAGTTCTTTTGGAAGCTGGTATTTCAGTAGTAATTCTCTCACATGTAATTATAAAATTAATCACCTGAAATATTTTTGCCTGTATGATATGAGAAGTTCTGCAAAAAAAAATTTGCATTTTCTATGGGGGAAAATATATTTGTTTCATAATTTAAAAAAGAGTGAGAGAAATGTTGTGATTAAATGATTAGTTATCAGGAAAGAAAGTGATTGATGGCCTCCCCAAAAATACTGAACTAATGCGTCTGTTGTGGATGTATTGAAGCAGTGTGCCTCTGGTTGCATTCAGGCACTAAGTCACTGATTTTGCACACAGAATTTTCAGGTTTCTGGGTTATGTCTCACTTCACTTATTAACTGTTCCCATTGCTGTATAGTGCTCTGGCTTAATGTAATGAGTAATTGTTCCTTTAAGAAAAATTATTAAATATCTGAGAGTATCGATATCTGATGTAAAGAACATCTTTTATGTCCTTTGATAAGTAATGTTCTGCTTCTGGTATTTCTAGCATAGGCATCCTAGCCTTTAAGGACTGGTTGTCCCTGTTTAGACAGCACACGTGTAATTAACCATGAAAGAATCCTTTTCTTTTTCATGTGATCTGTTGAGTACACATACACATGCTTCAGCTAATATTTATTCCATAGAACAAGAAAATCACTCTTTGGATGTCTAACAAAGTGCTTCTACCCTACACCCGATTTTGATATTGAGATATTTAGGAAAGTTGTTATTCCCTGAGGTCCTCTGCTGTGTAGCTTCTCCAGTTGTTGAAAATCTCTGTCAAGATGCTTTCTCTTTCTTGAAAAGGGTAACATCTGGGACCTTATCAGGAACCAACATGCAATACTATTTCTTTCAATACAGTTTGCCATCTCCCTGTTTCCTCTCAGCCTCCCAGAAGTTTCAACTATGGTATTTTCATTGTGTGTTCTATTTTATTTCTGTAGAGTTTTTAAGATTTTATTTTGTTTTATTTTATTTCCTGGAGCATTTTCACAAGTTCTTAGGAATTTTCTCTGCTTCAGCCATTGGCATAGCATAGTGCTGCCCTGACAATGTGTCTGCAGCCATTTCCTGTTCCAAGTACTGCCATATCTCATATTATATCGCTGTGCATAACTCTTGCCAGGAAAAAAAAGTCTCAAATTGATTTTTCATAGAAAAACACGGATATATTTATTTGGTTTGCTACTACAAATATTCTCCCTCTACGTTGTGACCGGGTGAATTCCAGGCTCGCTGAGGCCAATGGAAATGGAGTACTTGGGTTCAGCTGAGCCAGGATTTCCACATAGATTTTTGACTGTATGGAGAATTAGAACTGACAATGACTGTTGACAAAAACCCTGGAACAGCACAGCAACTTTTTTTAAGTAACATATTTCAGTTACCTTTGCTACTATCAAATAATGACTTTTTCAACACTGTGTGAAAGCAATTCAAACAACTGAGCCCTATGTTTTGCTTGGCTTTTCTTTTAAATCATTACCTGTTGTTATTTGTATGATGATAGGATCAAGGAGTCCTAGACATAGATAAGGACCTTAGTGGTGTATAAACAGATAAAGAAAATACAGCCTCCTTCAGGCTTGCCAAATAAGTGCTTACTGAGAGATGAGGGAACACGGGAAAATGCTGCGACTACACTGATCACCACATTAGACTGCACATCAGCACATCAGGAGCCTCTTCTCAGGTTTTTCTAGGTGAGATGTTATAGGAGAGCTTTAGGAGGAATTTTGAGGAATATAGGTATCTGCTGGTGTTGACAGTTCTTTCTTTCAACAGAAAACAGAAAGGTGTGTGAAATTCCTAGAAAGCTGATAGGGGAGGCTGGCATTATGAGGTGCTGCCTTTGAAGGCCAAAAGAAGAACAGAGGCAAGGGAAGAGCAAGGCTGGAAAGTTCAGGGAAGTGTCTATGAAGCAGTAATGCCAGTAACAGCAGGACTGGTGAGACTGGATGGCCTTTGCTCAAGTAGAGGAAGTTATCTCAAATCACCTCTCCTTTCTGTTATTGTCCTCAGTATGGCTTCTTAACACATCTCTGATGTTTCTAGTGGGACATGGTTTAGTGTTTGATAGGAATGGTTGGACCTGATGATCCGATGGGTCTCTTCCAGCCTGGTGATTCTATGATTCTATGATTCTAGTGCTGGTTGTATTCCCAATCCAAAATACAGATGCTCAAACCAAGCAAACACCAATATTTAGACACTTTTCTCACTCCATCAGTAAGTACCTTTTGAATTGGATGTAACCTAGCTAGAAATATGATGAGGACGGATTTTCTTGCAAGATTTTTCACACAGACAGCTTTTGGCTGGGTTGGGGACATTTTGAAAGAAGTACTATTTCATGCAATTTTAGCATTTAGTCATCCAGTGAAAGTCAGGAATTGCAGGGATATAAATTTTAAAAGAGACTGACACCTAACAGACACAATAGAAATACAATAAGTAGATTTTTTTTACTTGAAAGAGAATAATAAGGGTTTTAAACAACCTGCAATATGAATTAAGATTAAAGCAGGCTGCTTCTTCTTCTATGTAACACATGGTTCATCTTAATCGAATATCCCTGCCTATAAATATTTTTAAGCATTAAGGCTGTTTGAAATCTTCATCTGCAATATATTTTCCATATAATAAAAGTAGATAACTCATCTAAAGTCAAATATAACTAAAAGTACACCAGAATTTGGAAGAACAGAAGTACCTTAGAGGAGTAATTCAGGAGAGCATCTTGGTGAAACTAGGGCTCAGAGACTGCCTATACTTAGATACAGATATGCAGCCTTCAAACACCAAGTATATAGTCTAACTTTGGCCTTTATAACTGTTAAGTGGAGCCTGCAGTTCATTGCAGGTGTCTGAAACATAGACTTTGATATCGAGGCTTGTACCCCTCTCTCTTTTGACTCTCACAAGGTAGATCTCTTTCCTTTTCATCTCAAGTTCACTTTTTACCCTTGTTCCCCATGGTAGCACATGGCAATACCTCCGCTCCCTCTGATTTTTATTTCCTGACTTATTTTTTCTAATCGTTTCCTATCTGAGCATTTTAGTCATGCAGACACACTGTATTGGACCCTATATTTTTCTGACAGTGGTGGGAAGAGGAGATAAATATTGTTCTTGTGTGTGAACTTGGGTAGGCGTTATCGTGTGTGTTCTTTTGACTGCTAAGCCATATTTCCTGCTGGCTTTGTTACCCACAACAGTATGTAACTTTCCTTCCTGTGTCCCATTCAAACTCTTAGAAAAAGGATCAATTCAGAAAGCAGTTATGGGTTCATGATTTCTAAATTTTCCACTTTCCTTCTTTTTCCTTACCTTACAAGCAGCTTCTTTAACTTTATTAGAATAAACACTTATCCTGGCTTATCTGTGCTGTGCCAGAGACACTCGACACATATCTTTAGTTTCCCAACATGAATACTCCTGTCCTTTCTGATCACTGCAGGCTGAGTCAAAAGTAGTTCTGTGCTTGTACAGTGAGGTGCCTGGACAAGAAACAGCTTTCCTTTCCTACAGTTTGGTTTTGAAATGGTGACTTTCATCCCAGTTGCAACCAGTAGGAATTTTTTTCTTTGGACTGTGGACTTAGATTTTTGCCATAGCTGCTAGGTAGCTAGGAAGACTTTTCAAACAAAAATCCTTTTGAACTGAAATTGACACCTGCGTAGACTTTTTAAAAAAAATAAACAAAATGGTTTTTTGCTCTGGGAACTTTTTTGTTAATGTTTTTCAAATTGTCTTATTTCTCTAAAATGATTGTTTCCTGAAAAAAAAAATAAGCAAACCCAAACTCATTTATTTTTGACAAATGGGTGTTTTCTGAGTTTACTGACAGTAGAGAGCTGTTTTAAAATCATTAATTTCACTACTCAGTCAGCAGTAATACAGGGTTTTTTTTCTAAAGTCTGATGCAGAAGTTACTGTACTGAGCCATTCTTTGCATTTAATGGAATTTACACTTAGAAAAAATGAAGCAATTGACCAATATTAGTAACTTTACATGGCATCTCTGTGGACCTCAGTGAATTTTCTGGTTTTCAGATGTTGTATGTGAAGCATGCCAAAGGTGAAGGGACTTGCTCAAGGACATTCTGTGGGTCAGTAGTGAGATCTTGAACAGCAGCAGCATTTCATAACTACACTTTGGCCTTCATAGTACACAACAGAAAATACAGACCATACAGTAGTAATAATCTTGATGTCCAAGGTTTTCGTTCATTTGTGATTACAGTGTTGAATATGAGTTTAGAACACGTTAAGTTCAAGTGGATGGACAAGGTTATTAGTGCAGTCCTGTGCACTGCTTACTATTCATGCAGTTAGAGCGGGAGCATGCATGCTGGGCAATAAAGTACAGCTTCAGAGAAAGCAGCATGGCCTTGGGGATCACCCGCTGCTCTAAAGGCATTTGTAAAAGAACTGTTTTGTCTGATGTACTGTTCCAACTGGCTATGCCTAATGCTGACAACAGCTTCTGAGTCCCAGTCTAGGCCCAGAGTCTCTATGCAAGTAGCTTAAGACTTTTAGGCACAGTTATCAGTACCCTAATTTCTTTTAAATGGAGAAACAGTACTAAAAACATTAGGAACCCAATAGCTGTAACACAAACTAAGAGACTGTAACATGAACTACAGACTGTTACACTCTCTTTGTGGGGTCACACCCTAAGAAGTTGTTGCAGGAAGAATAGATTTCATGGTCCATATTTCCTCTAGACAAGGCTTTTAAAATTAGATTGGCTCCTACCCAATTTAGTTTGTTATCCTAGACTTTACTTGAAGGCTGAAACGAATATGCCTGCACCTTTAGCCTCACTTGAATTTACCTTGCAGTTCATGTCTTTGGTAGCAGAGAAAAAAAAGTATGATTACACTTTTCTCAAAATACTTTGTAGGCCCTTTCTGCCAAAGATATGAAAGAGTTTACAGTCAATTTGAAGTTAATACAGACTCACATTAGAATCACAGAATCATAGAATCACCTGGTTGGAAAAGACCTCTTGGATGATCCGAGTCCAACCATTCCTATCTGCCAACAAACTATGTCCCTGTGCAACATGTCTACTCACACTTCAAATACTTCCAGGGATAGTGACTCAACCACCTCCCTGGGCAACTTGTCGCAGTGCTGGATGATCCTTTCTGTGAAAAATTTTCCTCTGATATCTAGTCTGAACATCCCCTGGCACAGCTTGAGGCCATTGCCCCTTGTCCTGTCCCCTGTCACTTGGGAGAAGAGGCCAGCTCCCTCATCTCAACAGCCTCTAGTTGTAGAGAGCAATAAGGTTTCCCTTCAACTTCCCCTTCTCAGGGCTAAACAACCTCAGCTCCCTCAGCCACTCCTCATAAGACATGTTCTCCAGCCCCTTTACCAGCTTTATTGTTGTTCTGCATAAAGATATCAAACTTTTTCAATCCACGACTTAAAATTACAGCTGTCTCCTTTCACTGCTAGAGCTCTTAAGCCATCATTTGTCAGTTGTAACATGTAGCACTCAAAGTTCAGTTAACATTAGGTGCTTAAATTAAGACACGGCAGCGATGATCCAATTATTCTGTGCCTCGTTCCATCTGTCTGCCTGTAGCAGGAGTTTGACAGAAGTTTAAAGATACTCTAGTGGGAAACTTAAAACATAAAAGCCCCTGTAGCAAAAGGAACAGTTTAACTGACACTCAATGAAGGCATAGAAATCAGTCAAGTTATTGATGGTACACATGAGGTAGAAATAATTTGGAGTTGTAAAAAAAGGTGACAGTGATGGACCAGGACACTGGGCAGTTAGTTCGGATATATGGTATTTCAGTTATGACAGAGGCATGTTTTAGGACAGCGTATTTTACATCATCAGGAAACCATGTATATGATCATCAGAGAGTGGAGATGGGTCTTACCTAGCCCAGTTTATTGTGTGTCTTACTCCTGTGACTGCTTCCTTCCCATGTAGGGGACACTCTAAGAAGAACTCTTAGGTGTGTACATTGATTGTAAAAATTCCTGCAGGAGCAAAACCTGCTAGCCATCTGTCACACTTGTAGTCTTTCCACTTTGGAAGGACAAAAGATTGTGAGGGTTATGTATAAGAGAAAGCAGCTTCAGAGACTTACCTGTGTGCATAACACATCACACAGTTGTTCATTTCTTCACATGCATACACTTCGACATTAACTTCATATGTCTTTTCATAAACATAGTTACACGCCTGTCTCACAGACATCCATGCTTAATTTCTACTACCGAAACAACTCTGGGTCTTAGTTTAACACATATCCCACTGTAACAGGCTATCATGTCTTTATGTTATTTTTCCTAATCAACATAGAGCTCTGTTTTCCTCACAGGGTGGAAAAATCAAATTGCTACACAAAGTCTTCTCTCATTTGCTTAGTTACATTGCAAAACTCCCACTAATTAGGCCTTCTGCAGCAGATACTTATCTTTAACTTGCCTTGCTGCGTTGCTAAAAGCCCAGTGTAGTGAACAATGTATCAGGGACACAATTGGTGGTATTCAGACCTGCCTGCTACCTTTGGGTTTGTGCCAGCCCAGGTTTGTTGAGTGTGAAAAAAGAAAGGGATTATGATTTATTCATAAGAGCAAAAATGCTTTAGGACTTATTCTTTAGTTTACATAACTATTTCTATGCCATCTGTTAAGTGGTTTATAATTTGCCAGTAAAAATGAGCAGAATGTGTAAGTTAACTGCCGATGTGTCCCTGGAATATCGGTGGCTTTGGAGACCAAGTGGGAACGGCCATGGATTTCTGCAGGATGTTCCATTTGTTGTGCCACCAGCCTTCCTGACTTGCAGACCAAAAGATGAAGTTTCAATCAAGTTAATGTAGAAAAAGCATTATTAAAAGCCTGCTTATTTGTTTATTTTGTTACTGAACTCTGTTCATGCTTCTCTTTTAATGTGCTGATTTGATCTGTGTTTTGGTGGGAGGCGGTCCATATGTGCTTTTCTTTCTATAGGCACCTCACAGGTGCTCCAGTTAGCACGTAGGAGTCATCTGAATGGGAAGTTTAAGACTGAGAATGGAGTTCCATGGGGCACAAGATGAAGCTTTCCTCCCAAGTTGATGAAAGGCCCACCCTTGGCTCGTGGTGGAATGCTGTAACCCTCCCATAAAGGAGAACAGAAAAGATCAAAGGCAAACTACTGCCAAAACCCAAAACTTAACAAAGATTCCTCACCCTGTCTAATTATCACATCACACTTTAGTCAACATGTGAGGCTTCTGGTGCCAGCTGTTAAAAAGGCAATTAATAACTTTAAACTGAGCCAAACTGCTGGATCAGGATAAGAAGATGAGAAGACCTATGTACAGGTAATAGGTCCACTGTTTTCATCCATCAAGGTGGAAAATGTCTTTGAGAGACTTTGGGAAACATAATGAAGTCTAGATAGGTTCTAAAAGGTCTCTGTCAATTCTAAAAATCTAGTGATGGCATTTCAAGAGGATGAGGCACATCAGTCAGGGTGGAATGCTGCAATGCAAGTGCCATGAGGGGAGTAGCAAGGAGTTGTCATTCCACTACCCTGAGGTGATCTTTCCAGTGAGAATGTAGTCCTTTACCAAAAGGATAATGTTGTACCAAAAGAATAGCAGTTGTTTGCAACCATTCTGATGCTGGTGTTCAGCTGGGTTAAAAATTCCAGTTCTAAGCCTGTGCTGGGATTGTGTCCATCAAAAGAAGGCACTTTCTTGGCACTTTCTGACTCAGAGAGGAAGGCAGTGTCTGAGTGAAGACTAGGAATCATGTGTGTTCATTTCAGTGCCTCTCCTTGAAACATAAGACCTCTATTTCACCTTTTTAGCATGTGAATAACCTGTTACATGTACCTTGTAATGCCTTCACACACCACACACCAAGCATTTGCCATCATTGACAGGCTTGGCAGCCAGAAAATCGCTCCCCAATACCCGATGTGAGGTTTATGGAAAGAAGGATTACATGACCAGTTTTATTACATATTAAGGGCAAAAAAAAATTGCCCAAGTGTGGTTTATATATACATCTAAAAGAAATCCCTGGTATTTCTGAAGTTATTTCTAAGCCACCTTGTTTCAATATGAGATTTTGCTATAAAATAAACCTTCTTAAAAGCTGCATGTCATTATGTTTTGACTTAAAATTAAAGGAACATTGTAACCCCTTTTATTTTGCTAATATTCCAAAAATAAATGTTTTTACTTATAAAGATTTTAGGAAAATTCATTCTTATTTACAGTCCCAGCACATGTACTGTGCTCATTTCAATTCTGTCAGCCAAGCAGCTGTCCTTACCATTAACACTCTTTAGCAGCTGTGTTCTTTCTGCTACCTGGAGACCTGTTAAAAAGCATTTACAGAGTTTCATGCAGACAGGTGTCCCTGCAAAAGCAACGCTGCTTGCAAAGGAATGCAATAAGAACAAACTCTCTTCCAACACCTTCAGATATTCTAGATATTTTATTTCAGTAATAAAAGAGAAAAGCAAATTATTAAGGTGCTCCACCCACCTACTGCTCAGATAATTTAAACAAGGAAGTTGTAGAAGTTGCACCTTTGAAAAAGTGCCCATAGGCATGGAAAGTCTGTCTGCCTCAGTTTGTTTCTATAATGCTTTCGGAAATTAACTACAAAGGTGCTAATGAATGAATTAATGCTGCGTAGATATCATGTGTCCCTGGTTGCTACCTTCTCTGCAGACTAATACAATTGAAGTGTCTTCTTTTGCACTAAGATATTTTGCATGCAGGTACCACAGTACAGCCACTCTTAGGTTTGGACACATGTCCTTTTGTTTGGCAAAGAGGTACATCTAATTCTCTGCACTGTCCTAATAGCAATTTTTTAAAAAAAAAAAAAATTCCATTGCAGAACTGGACATGATTATAGTCTTAAGAAAAATAACTTGGGTGCTACCTCAGCAGTAACTGTGAACTAAATGTCAACAACTAGTGCTCTCCAAATTTTCAAACATGCAGGATTTCCAGAAGCTGCATAAAACGAAGCTACTGGCCAAAATTTTCATTCATCAATAACCAAAGCTAGGCACTTCAGCAAAATTCACCTGGGTTACAAGCAATGAGCTTGTCTAAGGAAGAAATTAGCTTCTTTCCTCAGAGTCAGCATGGATTCTTCCTGTGCTTTTGCCAGGTTCCCCCTCTGATATTGGGAAATGGAGATGTGTTTTTCCTTGTTTGTTGCTTAGTATTACTGTAAATCCTTAAGAGATCATTGAAGACTGCAAGGGTTCCTTGAGAGTCTGATGGACATAACTAAGTTGATGTTGTAATCCCACTATTATGCTCAAGCATTTCATGATTTATACAAAATGTCTGGTTGTGATGCGTCTGGTTTTGACTGGTCTGGCAGAGGCTGCTGGGTGCAGGCAAACTGGTAGAAAGCTTTCTGGTCAGGTTTGTTTACCCGCAGCTCAGCTAATAATATTTTTCTATGTCTGAGATTAGAAACAGTCTCTGAGGAAAGGTTTTGGCCCATACATGGTCTAAGTGTCTTGTGGAAAGCCTTAGGCTAGGCAGGGATCTTTCACAAATCAAAGGGTGACTACTTGTACCTGTTGAGCAGCAGAGCAGAGGTGCAGATGCTGCTAGCACCTTTCTGTAGAGGTGGATGTAAAGCATATCTGTAGAGATGTCTGCACCAAACATTGACCTAGAGGCACCTGGAAGAGCTCCAAGCCTGCTACTTGGCAAAACAAAGCACTACCTCAGACCCCAGGTGCAGTGCAGCTGCATTAGTAGGCTTGCTCTCAGACTCATCCACCCAACTTTCTAGAGTCCCTGCATGGGGCATGAGGACCTTTGGTCCAGGCCTCTGTCCTGGACATACAAGATGTAAAATATGGACAAAAATTCCTGGCTTTGCTGGAAAACATACGTGGTTTCTGGTCTGTTAGATATGGGTGCATCAGAGACTTGGTTTTATCTGGGTATCTTCACATTTTCAACTTCAAGTATTTGAAAAAAAATCATAAGTAGCCATGTACCTAATTGTCTAACCCTCTCTGTTGGAAAAAAAAATGAAACCAGAAGAGAAGGACCACTCATCAGCCAGGAATGGGAGATCTATTCTTATCTGCATAAGACCATAGGACCACAGAAACGTTGGTTGAGAAGAGCTCCTGAATTTCAGATCTCCACTCAGACTTCACCAGCAAAATCCTAAGCTTCATGTCGTGCTTTAAGAAGGTAGTATTGTATTTGCACAGTGTATTTTCATCATGTCTATTTTTCTGCTTGATAATAAGAGACCTCTCAGTAGATCCCCTCTGCTTGTCAGAGCCTGTCCTGTTTCCTGCAGCTTTACAATTTTTCCAGTTAGCTACGATTAGATCCTGGTTTTATGCATCTACCAAGCATATCTGGAGTTGGCACATGGCAGTGCCAAGCTGCTCTTTTCAGATGGTGGCTGCAGCAAACAGAACACAAAACTTAAGGGAGAAAGGCAAAAGTCATCACTTCACTTGTTTACTGAGGCATCTACATTTGGAAAAGGATACACACTGGTGTAGCACGATACCCTTCAGGCTAGCTTCTTCAATTTCAACTTTACTTTCAGGGTTAAAAATTTTCAGTTAAAGAAAAATAAACAAAAGTGTCCAACATTGCTCTCTCAGATGTGACTGAAGGGGTTCAACCAGTAAAGGAAACAGGTCTGAGAAATTATCTTAAACTTCTTCCGTATTGAAACAATTCATTTCATATATTGCCACAATGCAGCAACTTTATCTGAACTTCCTTCCAACTTCTATAAACACGTTCTTAACATAAATGCTGTGAATTAATATTTGAAAAATACACTCTCTCTGTGACATTGGGAAATGTTTTGAGTAGTAGAAGTACTACTGAGTACTTGCTTTGAACAAAAAGTATTGTATTATTGGATAAAATAGAACTTAGTTGGAAAATATGCTAAATGTGTAAACCAGCTGTAAACTTAATGTCATTTATTCTGTCTTCTAGTGAGCTTTGTTGCATAAAAGTGGGGTTTGGATCCAGCAATTGTTGTGGGGCAAAACTTCCATTGAAATAGTTTGAGAAAGTCTGTGAAATAAGATGGATAAGAAGGACTAGCATTTGTTATCCGTGGAATACTGAAGTGGATTGTAAAATCTCCTGTTAAGGAATATTACCTTCTTGATACTAGGTCCCATTCTTTGAAAGGTTCAGTTTTTTTCAGAGAATGATGGAAAAGAAACATGAATTAAGAGGTAAAGGGCCTGTTTTCTGCACCTGCTCCAAGGAATAATAAAAATTGGTGCTGTCATTCAGCAAGGACAATATTGTTTTGCTACCACTAAGACTGCCTAGAGGTCTCTGATGGAGACCATGAAAGAAGTTATGGAAGAAAAAGTTTCATATATGAATGACCGCAAAATAAATGTAGTAATATAGGATTGTGCATCTAGTGATTTTATTTTTTTATCTTTTCAAGCTCTTGAATTTGGATTCTGAGTTGATTCCTGTTACTACAATGTGAAAGCATGAGTATACCTGCTGGAGAAAACTGTTCTGGGGAAGCAATATGTGTGACAAAATTCAAGTCTCAGGATCAGGAGAAGGACTATCAGGCTCCAGGCCTTTCCTGGGCCTTTTTCTCTCCGTTTCACTTCTGTGGCTGGCTTCCCCCCCTTTCAAGTCTGTTGCATCACATTCTAGACAGATTTGGCTGCATGAGGGCATTTATGAATTTTGACATTGTGGCCTCTACGTCTGTAGTCCAATTTCTTGCACTGTTAATGGATATTAACAAATCAATGTGGGTGAGATATTACTTCATTTCTAATTGGGAATTAAGGGCACACCTCCACCTCTTCCCTTAGCCATGCAGGTGTCTGTGGGAGGGCTGTGTGCTTCTGCACAGGCACCTGCACTTCTGAATGGTGAAGAGTTTTCGGTGCCGTCTCCTGACATGCCATCAGACAACTAGTGCCAGGGAGTAAGAGCTGCTGCTTTTAAAAGACCTTTGCAAAGTTGCACATTCAAGGCTCAAAACAGCAAGGAAATCCCTCAGTGTGTCAAAACCACCCACCTTCGCGTGCATGCCAGGTGATGAGCAGGCTTGGCCAAACCCTGTGCCTATGGCCAGCTTGGTTTACTCTGAAACAAGATCTGGGTTAGAGAGTGAACCTTGCACTTTCCGACCAGCTCTCACTTCTCTTCCTGTGTGTTCCTTTCCACAGCCGGAGCAGACTTTAGGGTTTTTTCCTCCCCTCAAAACAGCTCCTTAATATATTTAGTTGGCCAACAGCAGCAAGCAGCAGATACCTTGCACACTGTGAAACAATTTCTTTCTCAGGACACAATGTGGAATGAATCTGAACAGCTGAGGAGCTGTCAGTGCAGAGGAGCTGAGGTTCCATGTGCTGCAGGGTTAATGAATCTGCCTAAATCCCATTGACCTCAGCAGAACACAGTTAAATGAATGTTTAGGATTTGGGGAAAGTAGTAAAAGGCATAGGAGAAAGTGAAATCCTGAGGAGCGGGGATTTGGTGGTGAATTCTGAACGACTGTGTTTTCCTAGTTAAAAAAAGAGATCACTTAAAACATTGAGATCAAATGTTTGGGTTTGTTTGGTTTTTTTTTTGACACATCCAGGTTTAGAAAGGAAAATTTTGTGCCCTGGGAATGCCAGATTAGATCTCCAGAGTTAATCCCTCAAAGCCCCTCTGAATTACCCCTTCATTCAAAGAACAAATTAGCTGTTGACTGTAATCTGGACCAAGCACAAGACCTGAATAGTCTTGGGTGCTGAAGTTTTCATTTGGATCTGGTCAAATATGAAAGATGGAAACTAAAAGATCAGTTGAAGTAACTCATGTTTTGTTGCCTGTGTTGTTGTTACGCAGGCCTTGGGCACGCAGTCACTGTTGATGAGAGAAGAGACTATCACCGTGATGGAAAAAGATCCTATAGGTAATAGGACAAACTGCAGGAAAAAAGGTCTTGAATTGAAACATGAAGATTCGAATCTGAATACTTGAATATAAGCTTTGTAGAACAAGATAAATATATCTTCATTTTGAGCAGCCACCTAGGAGTCTTACATACAATATTTAAGAGCTTAAAAGTGCTGTCAAGATGGTTATCTCAAAGTTCCAGTAGAAGCAAATGTTGTGTTTGTACAATGACACAGACTTGCTTTGCAGATGCATTGAAGTAGTGATTACAAGGCTGCCTTATTTGTGTTCCTGTTGTAACTGCCTCCTAACCTGCTTGCCTGCCTGCTGAGCATTTACCCCTGGAAGACAACTGTAGTTTCATGCTGGCATCTACCTGGAAAAGTTCATTCTAATTTTCTGCTTATCTACCAGAGGAGTGTGATCAGACAAGATATTTGAAAGATATATTAGGGTTTCTAAGCCTTATGAAACAAGGCAGAGGTTAACCTAGGCAACCATCAGGCTGTAGTTGCAAATTGGCCTGCCTTCAGAGGATAAAAAAAACAGTGGGAGGGTCTCTTCAGGCAAACACAGCTAGTTAGTGAATTGCTAAAACCTTGATCTTCAAGTCACAGAAAAACGGAGTTTTCTAAACTTGGAGAATGATGGTAGACCTGAGGTTGACAGTGAAACATTGGTCCCACCCTACTTAGAGCAGATGGAGACACTGCTGTATGGATGTGTTCCAGCTGGAGAAGAACTTTGCTATGAGGGCATGCTCCCAGGTCAGGTGAAGGCAGTGGGATTCTTGCAAAACAGATAGGTAAGTCAGCTCCTCAGAGCTGGATTTCAAATGCAACCTGAACCAGTTCATAATTCTGGGGTGGAACCAGGAATTTCCATGGCTTTGATCAAAATCATACAAAATTAATGGTTGTGGAGTTGGCGTGTATCGAAGTTCTGAATTTTAACTTTAAGAAAATATAAAATGAAAACTAGAATAGAATCAAATCTGTTTCAATAAAAACATTTTGTAAAAAAAAAAATTTAAAAGCATGCTGTGAAGTATCATGGAAAAGATGTTTTTAAAATATTGTTTCAAAGTTGATGGAAAATGTACATCACATTTTGAATTCATCTTCCTGATGAAAAAACAAAGACTATAAAAATGAAAAATTATAATATTTTTGCTGGAAAGAGACTTGTACACACTATGCTTTCTCTGATTTTTCAAAACTATTTTAACTTCAGCAGAAAGCTAAAGTTACAATATGGACTCTCTTGTGTACCTGATATTACAATAATGTGAGAAGCAAGATTAATTCTTTTCTCCCTATTTTCCAGCTTGCAAAAAATCTCAAAAGGAAAAAAAAAAAGATAAATAAGCTTCCATTTATTCCCTGAACCATCTTTTGGGAAAGCTTTTCTACCTTCTAAACTTCTCTTCTGTAAAAGTTCTTATAAGTTCTGACTTCATATTCATGTCTAGTGCAAAGGAAACATAAAATCACTTTGAACAAACACTTGTCATCAGAGACTGCTGACCTCAGCCTCATTCTCTTCTTCCTATTGTAACTGTGGTTCTTGAGATGGTGGGAGAAGTATTTTAAGGGAGCTCCATATGCATGTTGTATGTGTGTGTTCACACAAACATGTATATAGGTACAATATACAATATAGATGTGTAGGTGTATATATATAAAATATATGTGTTTATGTTTTCCAGATTACTGGGAACACTTGCATCAAGACATCAACATTTGATTGCACCCTGTGAGAATGATAGTTTACACACAGCTGAAGAACAGAGTCACTATTTAAACTGTAAGGTTTTCTGTTTCGTGAGACTTTAATCTTGATTGACTCTAATGTAACTTTCTTTTGCCAAGCTGAAGACAAAATGTTTGTCTTGCAGCCCCATTGAAAAACAGAGAAATTACTGTAGGTGCCTCACCCCTCAAAGGAACAGTATGTGATGAAACAGAATATGCCTGAACTTATATTTAATTTTGCTGACAAATGTCTTTTGAGCGATTGGCTGTTCCTCAGCTTCTTTTCCAGTCTTCTATTTTTATGAGGTATTTTTAATACTGATCTTTCCACAAACTGGTGACACAATGTCATCTCAGGATTGGAATTGGTCAGAACATGTTTGATTAAATATATTTTAGCTGAAATATGCTGCTTCTTTGATAATGAAACATTTTGCATAGGGGCCGGTAGTTATGAATGGGGAGTTTTCTGTATCCCAGGATGAGGTCTCTGCTTATGTCTGATCTGCAAGCCTGATTGAAAACTTGATCTCTCTAGCTCAGAAATAGATGTTTCAACACAATTCCACACCCTTCTATTTGAAAAGTTTTTATTTTCATTTCAAGACCATAAGAAAAAAAACAACATGAGAAAAAATTGGAAAGCCTGCATAGTTTTGGAATGGAGCTATTTCACAACCACCCAGCCTGCTTGATAGAGACTTTCTCTCCCACAAATAACTGTGCTAGATTCCCAGAAAAGGGTGTAGGGCTACAGCTGTAGATTTGTTCCTCAGAAGTTATGTCATTTTCATTGTAGCTTAAGCTTCAATATGCTATTTCTTTTCCACTGAGTCATCTATAAGATGTCAGGCAGACCACAGGCATATGAGCAGCCACAGCTATGACTCAGCTCATTGGTTCTAGGATGCTGTTAGATCTGTCCTGGTTGGTTCCAGCAGTGTGACTGCTGTGGCTGAGTCTTTTTGTTTGATTGGGTTTGGGTTTTTTTGTTTAAAAGCAAACTCCATTTTTTTTGTTTTTAAAAACCAATTTTTGGTATTTGAAAAAAAACCAAAAAACCAACAGTTAAAAAAAATTAAAGAATTTTTGGTGTTTAAAACCAGAAAACAATATTTTGGGTTTTTATTTCAAAACAAAAACCAACCAAACAAAAAAACCACTAAAAAACAACCAAAGGCATTTATAAATATTTGACTTCAAATCCTGCACAAAGGTGACTTAATTGAAGCCGATACTTGGTTGAACAAGGTTAGGCTGTGCTAAAGAAAGCCTCTGTACCTGTTTCATTTGAAACTTATGGAGGCGAGATAGTCAGTTAAGCTATGGTTTCCAGAAATGTCTCTGATGTGGAGTTAAGCATTTTTTTTTTTGTTTTGAACTCCTATTTTGTTAATGAATGTGATGTTAGTTGTACAGCCTGAATTTTAATTACATGTTACTTGGTTTAAAGAGACATAGTCACATTTTCAACCTTTGAGGTCCTGTTTGGAGATTAGATAGGTAAGATAAAACCTGTCCAACTCCCCTAATTAGACTTTGGTTCTTACAGTATATGCTGAAATTTCTTGGTCATGTTTCCACTCACTGAACTCTCAGGCCAACACACCTTGAAGTTAAAGTAAAACCTGAAATATCCTATTAGGGATATTTTTTCTTTGGATTCCTTGGAAATTTTAGACTTGTTCTGCAGAAAAAAGTCTTGGGGTTTTTTTTTCATTTTCCAAAATTAAGGCAGTCTTTGAAATTTAAAATAGTTTTGAGAAGTGGTTCTCCTCTTGGTCAAAATATTAACAGAAAATACTATGTATTTCTTTGAAAAGTATAATGAAAAGAAGTAGATAATTCCATCAAACATTTCTTACATAGAGGATTTTGTTTTGCCATTTTCAGAAAAACATAAGAGGTGAATTCTCCAAGAACTCGTAACCTGCCAACCATATCAATAATCAAATGTCTAAATACTGCTCGAGGAGGTGGCCTTTGGAGAATGAAGCAGAGGTCTGTCTAACAGGCCGTGGGAGGTGGAATTCTGATCTCTTGGGCCATATCTGAAGATGGGCCTTGGGGTGGTTAAAGTGCTGCAGAAAAATGGGCTGCAGGTTTTTAGGAGATCCCTTCTGTAGACTTTTGAAAGTCCTTGGGAATGGTCTTTGTGAATGGTTCGACAGTGATGGCTGTAAAATTGAGTCTGGCAGGTTGTTTAAATCACGTAGTGTGTATGGTGGCCAACAACTGGTAGGCAGAAACCACAGAGGAGCTAACAGGGGATGTCACCAAGATGACTGTACTCCCTTAAGGGGAATATATCCAACTTTATCTTCTCATAGTCGGATTTTATCATTATACTCAGCTGTTACAGTGGCTGATCTCTGTACTACTAGTATGATGCAGCTGTTAGAAAGATATTCCCATCCTTCATAATTTTCTAGTGTTTACTTACTCTTGCTATGACACTGCTATTGACTCTGATGTTGCAATTATAACTAATAATGCAGTAATCCTGATAATAGATTGCAACAAATTGACCAATGATTACACAGGAAACTATATTGTGGCAGTCACTGAGGGCTGCCTAGCATCAGACAATTTTAATTAGAGATGACTAATACCTTATCTGACCTTTAGGGTGCAGAGGATATAGACTGCTAAATACTGACATTTCTATTGATTTACATGATCTTAGGAGATGGCAGTTTGATAATTGTTCAAATAAAGGAATCTGCTTTTGAAAAAAAAGTTAGTTTGTGGTGCAGCTGCCATTAGCTTTAGCTGAAATCTGCAGCACCCTGGATTGTCAATATCAATGAAGTGTCCAGCAGAAGTGTCCAGCTCCTCTGCAGGCATTAAGTTGAAATCTCTTTTTCCTTCATTCAAAAATATTTTAAAATTGAAATGACGTTTGTAGCAATTAGAGTCAGTTACCCAAAGACCTGTGAATACAAACTAGAGAGCATCTCCAGCCCAGCCTTGCCAACAATGGTGTTTCTATTTTGATGAAATGTGTGACATGTGCCACTGGGTTTTTTCAGTATATTAATGAGATGCAACATGAGAAGCCCTTGGGATCAATAAGCTATTTGTAAGGAATCTGTAAACTACAGATTAGGAAAAGGCAGTCCATATATTCTGTGCACAATCTACACATGTGAGAATTCCACAGCATATCTTCTTTTGCTTTAGAAAATCTGCAGTTGTCCACAAGAGGAAATACCAGTTTGCAGCAAACACCATAACAAAGATCAGCAGATACCTGCTTGTTGTGTGGAGAGCTGCCGTTCAAGATATTACTGTGATTTCTTCCACAGCACCTCTAATATAGGCACCATCATCATCCCTTCTTTCCTTTTAAATTGCTTTCTCATATGCAGCTGTACTGCGAAACCAGCCCCTCTGTAGTGGCTTCAGGGCAGTGGAAGAAGTGCATTAAATTACATATACAAATGTAACCATGAAAAGTTAAAATGGGTTCAGCCAGGTACTTTTTCAAATACCTTTCTCATCTTGCTTGTTTTCTAATCTTTGGGACAGGAGGCTTGTTTAAACATAACACCCCTCATTTTAAATATGGACTTGTAGGCAGCAGTATAACATATGTGTTAAGACAATAACCTTGCAGACCTTAGCTGAACCGTAGAGCCATAGTTATTCCACAGTACAAATATAGTAATACATTAGTGATCCTTTGCTTGGATAAAGTGCTTCCATTCAAAACTAATGACAGTGTTAAATTAATTAAGTTATAACCGAAGTTTTTCCATGATGCTATCTTAGAATAATAACCTAGCAGTGGTACCCGCAGCCTAATCAAAATCAGGCTTTGTGGTTTTAGGTGACATACAAACACTTCTGTAGACCTGAGGTGAAAATAGTGGAACATTTCTAAGGGAATTAAGAACCTCAAACACACCTACTGAGGTAATTTTGCTACTTAGAACCACCTTTTTTTAAGTGTTTATGCATTGCTCCTTTCAACAGTAGCAAAGGGTAAATTATATGATTTGTACCTGCAGCTACAAATCTGCAGCTATTCACACCTATGTACTTTGAAAATACCACCCTTGTTTTTAAAAATGGGAATTAACACCACAAAGTCTAAGCATGAACAGAGCAGTGTGAGCCAGAATACCTTCAGAAGATGATTTTCACATGTATATTGTTACCTCAAGATGTAAATAAACTGTCTAGGGGAGTTTGTTATATGTGTTTAGTTACTTGAAATATCCTAACAGGCATCTGTCTATCTGCTTAGCTGGCATATTATTGAGAAAACCAGTGTGCTAAACATGCCACTCTTGGTCATTAGTCTCCAAAGTCACTGTTGGAATTTGTCTTTAGAGTTGCCCAGAAGCACCTGTACTGTACCTGGTAAAGGAATGCACAAAAGAATAGAGTTGTTAAAAGAAAATACTTATAACAAAACAGGGCTTTTTATGTTAAAAGAAATAATATGTCTTGTGTAGTTTGCCTTCAAAATGTTAGAAGTTCTTCTGTCTGAAGCAGTCCTGTGAAGTGAACAGAAGGCACAGGGAAAGCTCCTTAAAGGCTCAGGCTCACTTTGAGCTTTCACTCACAGAAGTGTTTTTTAACTGGTGTCCCATATAAATTAATTTAGCGTCACACTGAAAGGACATGTTGGCTCTTGATCTTATTGCTCACAGTTAGTTCTCTTTTTACACTGAGAGACAAGAAAGCATCCATCAAATCATAGCATTTGAAAGACAGAGGCAGAGAGGTCTGCCTCTACTTTTCAGCCACCGGAGTTTCTGTCTTGCTGCTCCCCTCAGCTTCCCAGTGCTGTTCTACAATACAGACCATTCATCACACCACTTTGCAATAGAGATGTACAGGGTTGAGATGAGATTTAATTAAGCTGCTGGAATCAGGAAAAGGACTTGAGCATGGTTACAGTGTAGGATATACTGGAGGGATTTTTTACTGTGCCTGAACCAAGCCTTAGTTAAGCTTGAAGTTAATTTGAAATCAAACACACAGAGATTGTTTGAAATCTTATCTGAATCAGACTACTAGGTCATTTCAGGCAAATGTTAAATAAGATTGCTTAATTACTCCAGTCTATCAGTCTTGGTTGCTGAGATTGGGCTCTTCAGATCAGGGACTGATCAATTACTATTAAATTAAGGTAGTAAATGGGGTAAATTTATTTGCATGTATTTCTTACCGCTGTGACTAGGTATCTGAAAAGCTAGCCTCTCTTTATCTGGTCCACAACATGACATAGCTAAAACCTGGGCTATTTTCCCCAGTGTCCAACTGGCTCAGAGTCAGGCTTTGAGTTATGACCCATCATCAGTTTAGACACAAAAAATCTGCCAACAATTCCGGGTGTATTGCTTTTGCAAATAGAGTAATACCATTAGATAAAAAAAATACTCTAACACTTCCTGTGATAGCTGAGAGGCTACAGGAAATATTCACTGTGATATGAGACAGTTACTAAAATTGTTTTAACTGAACTTACCATACAGTCAGATGTTGACTGAATTCCTGACAAAATCAGCTCACTTGAATATGCACCTATGTATGAGGAAGCTGGCTTTGTTTCATTAGCAATGGTTTATGTTAGGACATAGATAGTTCTCATATGGACAAAATTTTGCAGATCTTCTTCCTAGCACAACATTTTTTTTCCCATCTTTTAATGATTTGTTTTGGCTTGCAGTTCCCATAGTGTAGAATTCAGGTTGGGCAGCTGGAATTCTGAAGGGAAAATCTGGGGCCAAATTTCTGCTGTCTGCTTTCTGGTGCCTATGTCAAGGAAGGTCCCTGGATATGTTTCTGCCTCTCTTCCCAACCTGTAAAATGACTGTCAAAGCTTTTGTCTGTCTTAAAAATTATCTGAAGCCCTTGACTGACTACAGAAATTAAAAGGACGTTAAGTTTTCCCTCTGTTTTTAAGCTGGCTAGGACCTGTACTTCTTATGCCAGTCTTTCTTTTTGGTAACTCTTTTTCCTTCTCAGAGTAAGAAGAATATATGAATGATTTTTTTAAAGAAAAATGTTAGTTTCAGAAGAAAAGTTTGCTCTGAATTACAGATTTTCAGCTCTTAAAAATGCAAACTCATAGTTCAAACTGCAGCGAGGCATAGATATCTTCTTTGTCCTAGTTACGTATGCAGATGTTTCTGCCCTTGCAGAGAGGACTATATGTATTTTGAGAGAGAATGTTAAGCCCCATTCTTGGGAGTTTGTTTGTGCGGACCTCTGGAGGTACTTCATCCCTTTCATCAGAGCAGACTTTTGCAGGAGTTCTGAGCGTGCTGGTGGTTTTATAATGTATACAAATGGAGGCTTAGACTAAGGCCACAAGATTAATTTTCACACCAAACTTTAGGCAGGGTCTGAAGACAGATAAAAGGCTGAGTCCCCAATGTACTGAGTCACCTCACTTGTAAAAGAGGCTGGAGGAATCAATAACATATGTCATTTACAGCATAGCAGTAATAGTGGAATTTGATAGTGGCTTTCGGTTGTAGCCTTAAAATTGATTTTTTTTTACCTTCTGTGTATTAAATATGCATAACACTGCAGTATAGGACTGGAACAAGCCAAATGAGGTGCATGATATCCCAGCACCGCAAACAAGTCCCAGTGTAATGTTGCCACCCATTTATTTTAGGTGCTAAGGGCACCATGCCTGGCTCCCGTGGCCCAAACATGCTTGCCACTCTTTCCATATATATTTCACAAGTTCACAAGCCATAGCTGTTAATAATACCAGCAAATTATTGTTTGGGTTTTTTTTTTAAAAAAGCATATTCTTTTGTACATGTAAGCAACATGTGTTTGTGATTGGGGAGTATAGGTATTGGAAGTCATTCTGAGAGTTTTACAATGCTTCTCCTAAAACTGTCTACAAAATCCCCTCCCTCTTCTGCCCCAAGGCCTAAAAAAAGCCTTTCTTTTTTTCCCTTTGATATCCTGACACATTCTCTAAGGAAAGCTCTAGTAGGGAATAGTCCTGAAGATCCAAGGGAAAAGTTCTTATCTATTGCCTCAAGGTACAGCTTTTACCTTCTTAACACCTGTAATTTGATTGGTAACACTTTACAAGATGTGATAAAGACACTTAATGCGATTAGCAATATTTGCATGCTAATAGTCTTTGGTCAGAGTTATAGGCTCAGTCGTTACCAGTAGCAGTTCTTCTTTTCTGCTGCAAGCTGATTTATGGAGGTGTGCAAACTTCACTTTGGACATGCAGTCTCGGTATGAATATGACCAAGTGCATTCTTATTTCATGGTTAGTTCTGTATGAAAATCACTAAGCAGTGCCTCTAGTATCATTATATTATGAAGCAGCCATAGACAAATCGGTCTCTGTGACAATACAAGGTAGCAGTCAAGAGATTTATTGCATGAACTCAACTTGAAAAAAGCACGTGACTTGGGTATAATGGACACTCTTCCAACAGCAAAACTCTGTACTTCATTCTGAAGTTTTCTTGGTTCATACCTTTTTTGTACTGAAGGAATGTCATAATGGCACACAAGGTCTGTTTTTTCCCTAATCTGTCTCCTTGTGTGATTACTCTTTGTTTTCACAAAATGAATGCATGCTGCTCTGTAGTGGTGTAAACGAGTTTTTCCAGGTGTCAGGTAAAACATCAGAGAATCAAACAAATAATAATTTTAAAAAAAAAGAAAAAAAGAAAGAAAATCAGAAACCAGGATCATCTCAATATCCCCTGGGGCTGTAGAGCGTTATCAGCAGGAAAAGGAAATTTCAGCTTGGCAGATCTTGGGGAGAAGAATAGGCCAAGACTGTAAGACTTACAGAAGTTAGGAGCTAGCACTTGGGCTGTTGGTGTTTAATGACAGTCCTGCCAGATTAGTCTTAGTAGAATTTTACACCTACAATACTACAGAGCTAAGCAGGGAGGGATCAGGTCCAGGTCCTCATGTTTGCCAAGCTTGTTTCTACTTTGATCTCCTTTCAAGGCAGCACTTCTCTCTGTGCCTCCACAGTGTGAAATCTCAGCCTCAAAAAAGTCCTTGTACCCGCTGTGGTTGGCTATAGAAGGTTGCTAAGCTCTGATCAGCTCCCAGAGTAAAATGATTAATGAAACAAGTGTTCCTACTCATTCCAGGTGAAATGATGGGTGCCAGCTGGCTGGAGCTCTGCCCCAGGAAGCAGCCAGAGGTCTCCTTCCCATTACCCTTTTTGTATCCCAGCTTCTCCAGTGGGACAGAAAGAGGGACAATGTTTGTAAAGCTCTTCCTGACCACTCATTCTGCAGGGAAGTGTGTTTTATATTTGTGTGTGTGTGTGTGGTATTTTTAAATCTTAACATCAACGATCTTTGTAAATGGCAGAAAGTAATGCCTTAAATACCTGTTCAAAAAGCAACTTTATTATGATCTCCTCAGCAGGGCAGTTGTGCTTTTTATTTCTTCACTTCCATTGTAGAGCATTGCTAATTAAAGATGTCATGTAGACCCACACAGGAAGGAAATAATTTCACAAAATATCCTGTTTCCCACCCGTCAGATGGGAATAGAGTGGGGGGAGAAAGAATGAATCAAAGGATGAGCACAAGAATATAAGTTAAAATTGCAATAGTGACAATGAGAGTTTGTTCTGTTCCACAGGAGCCTGTCCCAAGAAGGGATTCCTGGTGGGACATTTCCTGTTCACATTGTCGTCTTTCTCATGAGAATCCACTCTCAGACCCCATGCCTCCTTGTGGATTGTAACAGATGGTGGCATCCAAGTGGACCCTGACTGAGCCAAGTAAGGAAGAGTCAACAATATGAGACAGTACTGGTAGTGCTGGGGTGTGATCCACAGCCAATGTTCATATTACAAGAACTACAGGAGGAATAAGCCACGTGATTGTGGCTACTCCAGATATAAATAATGCAATAGATCTAAGAATGTAAAGGTACTTCAAGAAATTTCTTGCATTTTGAATACTGCATATTAAATTATACCTATGGCTTCCTGATCTCATGAAGAGATTTTTTGAGAAGTATTAAGCATATCTGATGCTTAACAAGACTACTTAGGATCAAGAGATATTTGGTACTCTGTGCTATTGACCCTGGAATAACTGTTCTAACAGTGCTGATTTTGATCTAGTTTCCTACTCCCATCCCTCCTGAGTGAAGAACACTCTCCGAGAGAGTGTTGAGAAAGCAATAATTGCTGAGCAGATATCGTAAGTATGTTATTGTTCAGTTATGTAGTGACACACTGCACCTATGTCGTGGTACTCCAAGTATCCTATTGAGAAACTGGTAGCATTGGGAAGTCGAGATCCACTATAATGGGCCATTAGAGAAAAATCACACACTGTGGAGTTGGAAACCTTCATCTTTAACCTGATTATTCTCCTAGAATAACTTATTCAGACAACACTTGACCTTATGGAAAATATCTAAGATTATTCTTTTAAACTGTTGGTCCTGTTAATCTTAGTTGATCCTGTTATTGGATTATAAATGCAAATGGTGGAAACTTGCCAGAGGCTGGATTTAAAAAAAAAATCATCACATCCCGGGATTTCCAGTTTTGTTCCTAATGACACTGGACAGAAAGCTGTGGTCTTTGCAGGAACAAGGACTTGGCTATGCACTTTTGCAATAGAAGGTGTGCTACTGCTTTTTTAAAGACCTCTAGTGGTCTGTTTGGAAGAAATTGATGAAGGTTAGAGAATACAAGTTTCCTTGGAATACAAAAATGAAAATACTGAAGGGCAACATAGACCTTAAATTCTTACAACTTTCTGTGTATTTAGTATAATGGTAGCAACAAAGGTAAGACTGCAAGCTGGTTCAAAGACATTTAGATGCTCCCTATTACATCTTAAAGAACAATCACAGGAAAACTAAGTTTAGCTAGAAATGGATAGAGCTCACTCAGAACAAATGTTTCTTTTTCGAGAATTACTCTCCTGCCACTGTTGCTCAGGAATGATTGCAGAGCAGCTGTTCTATGATAATACCCCTTAGAGGTAAAACTGTGGACAGGTGAATATTTTCTTTCCATTTTCATATCAATGGCTAAAACAGAGGGAATATCATAAAATTTCTTATCATATTTAAGAATTACCCATCAAGATCAACATCTCAAAAAGCAAGAAAGATGCTTGTGGGTTGTGAGAGGTGAGAGCAAGAATTACAAAGGAGAATTCCTAGAAACTGTGCTTCACAGTCACAGTGACAAAATTTACACTTATGCTCCTGTTTTGAGTATTTTCAGTTCCAAATCCTACTTGGGAAACATAGCTTAATTTATGTTGCTTTTTTTTAAATTTGGTTTGGGGTTTTTTCCCTATTGACCAATTGTTAACCTGAAATCACTGTTTACATCATTCAGTAGTTTATCACAATGAACACCTGTGTGGGACTGAATGTGATAAGGGAATTTTCAATACATCACTCGTTTCTATTAGCAAGGTGTGAACACACATAGAAGTTACTATCTGTCTCCTATTTAATTAAGATAAAGCGATTATAAAATGGGGTGTGCTCTACCTATGGTCAATATGTAAAATCCCACCTGAAGAGATAAACTGTACATTAAATGTATAATCAATGTCTCAAAAATGTTCACATAGGGATTTTATCATGCAGTCATGTTCTATAGCAAATCTTGGTTTATTATCTTTTTTTCTGTAACTGTTAATGGCCATGCCACAGTGAGTAATTCACTTATATCACAGTTCTTGGGAATTGTGTCTGGACAGATTCTGGTTTTCATACTGGATTAGTGCTTGCACAGATGTATGATTGAATACAATTGTAGAAAGAATCCTAAATCTAATAGAGTGGGTTTGGCCAACCAGTTCCTGAAGGAATCTGCTGAGAGTGGGGTCATCTTTGTAACTTCACTGCCAATAGAATGGAAAGAGGACTTGCCCTTTGAAGACACTCGCTTCAAAATACCCGGCACTGAGGATAACACATTTGAGGGAGGAATAGTCTTTGTGGGCAGCACTGGCCTGGAAGTCATGACACCTTTGACACCTTTTCCTGAATTCAGTAGCCTCAGCTTTTGTTGTTGTGAATCTATACAATGTCTTCTGGAATTCCCTGATAAAATAGCAATGTTACTATTTTGATCAATGTGTCTCAGTTATTTTGGCTTGAAGCTTCTAAACTAGTCTTGCTCTGCACCTCTTACTGAGACAATGTACGATTGATCTGCTCCACTCAAAATGATGTACCTGGGCGCCTGTAGTGTATCCTTCACACAAACAGCTGAAGAACATTTTCTGCATAGAAATGTTGTTAACCAACCCGAGGCATTTTCCTACCTCCATACTTAGTATGCAAATGCATAGTCTGGCTTTTGGATTTGTTGAACACCTGGAGCATCTTACCACTCTTTCTAGAGTTGGTTCTGCTTATCTTACTTTCTCAAAATCTAAAAAAATCTGTTTTATTCCTGCACATGAGACAGGACTTCTCAATGGAATAAAGCAGTCCTTTTAGGATGCTAGTCTGTTGCTACCCTCTGTAGCTAGCAGATGTTTTCCCATACAAAGGCACTTAAGTGTTGCTTCTGCTGAACTGAAAAGAGTGGACTTGGCAAGCTTATTGGCTTAATGAGGTCTGCAAACTGTCTTTGAATCCCATGATGGCAATTGTTAGCACTTTTCAACATAACATTCTTTATATGGTGCTTAAGTGAAGGTCAATAAGACCTAGCTATTAAAATAAATAAATAAATAAACCCCAGACCCATAATTAACAGATGTTTGTGGTCCTGCAATAAGTGAAACTATTTAAACAGCACTTTGGTAGGAACCAAATGCTGAAGTAATCCTTGGTACATAGCCTGGTGGGAAGGACTCCCTCCCGTAGAATAAGTAACCTCTGGGTTCAGGGATCATCTAATTACACAACCAAACCAAAACGTGACCAAAAGGAGGGTGCTTGGAAATACTTCCACCCCTACCAGTGTACCTTAGGGGAGCATCTAGCTTGCAGCAGGGTAACCTACTCCATTGGAGACAGCTGCTTCAAGCTCTGGCACCTCATTTCATTTCCCTCTGCATTGCTTCCACATTTGGGACAGTGCGAAACAGGCAGCATGGAAGGCTGCACTGAAAGTCACAGTATGGTTGTCTCCCTTAAACTAAGGGATGGTGAATGGCATTCCCAGGGAGGAGAAACAGTGGCTTCAAACACCTCAGGAAGCCAAAGGATTTATCTCTTTCAGCCAGATTACTGAATAAAAAAGGGGGAGAACACCACTTCTTGCTTTGTGAAATCTAGCCTTTTCATTTCCTTTGCTTTTACTACATGTGTCCAAAAATGAAGTGTTTCATTTTGGGGGTTAGAAGGAGCTTTTCAATGTAAAATGATTTTTTTTGTCTTTAAAAAAAAACCAGGGGTGTGTGTGGAGTTGTGTCAGTTTAATCCAAGCTTCCAAAATATTTCCAGTTCAGCAGTTACATTGAAAATAAATTCAATTATTCATGCAGCTCTACTCATTTGACATACGGTAGCAGTGAGATGATAACACAATACATACATTTAATTTTAAGACGTTCATTTACACAGTAGAGCAGGAAGTGTCTGCATGAGAATTTATGTTTTAAATTCAGGGCCTGGATTTGTAAGCACACATGATAGACATAGATAATAGAAATAGAGTACAAATTCCACTTAGATTTGAGTTCCCCCTCCTGTTAAAGCCTGTACCTTGTGGAGTGTAACTGATAGTTACTTGCTTTAAGAGTAACAACCCTGTGTGGGCTGGAATGAAAGCTTCCGACAATAAACATCAGCTCTATTGACTTGACTAGCTTTGACCCAAGTATTTGACTACTTTCTGCTGCCGACTGTAGTGTAAAATGAGAGATGCATCTGTACCCAGACTGAGCAAATGAAACCCGATTAATGGCAACAAAATCTGCGGAGACTGGCCATCTAATTTATCCTTCTAAATATAAATGAAAAGCACGTGCAAAATATTGTTAATAAAACAAGTGGCACCTTTGGTTATTTTAAGCCTGGAGTCTGCCAAATGCAAATGCAATAAATAATTTTAGAGAGAGAACTGGGTAGGCAAGTCCAAAATCTGTTTTTGTATTTTTTTAATAAGATGCCAAGAGTGTTTGATCAGCATGGGAGAGCAATTTGTTGACTTACGAGCCTAGCTCTCTGATTACTGCTTACATAGCGCTTTGGAAAGGTTGGCCAAATACCTTCAAGTCAAGTACCTTGTTATTATGAACATGAGTGCCAATAACAAAGAAAAAATAGTCTACATGTCACTGAATAATAAATCATGGAGGCAAATAAATGGCTTTTCTAAGAAATGATCTATTTATATTTCGTCATGTGACATGGGTTTGCTTATGCTTGTGGATGTGATAACACTTAAAAGAATATTTCCTTTTTCTGTGCAGCACCTTGGCATCAGTCATCTTAGTACAACTGCATACTCTGCAATCAGTTTGCAAAAAGGTAAACGACACAGCTGGGGAGATCTGGTGGCAAAACCAATTTTTAGTTTAAGTGATGGAGATGTATAGGTAAATATAGCTGGTCTTATTCAGTAAACTACCTCCCTCACATGAGCCCTTGGCATAATTACTCATGCAGAACAGGTATTCATCCTTTCTAAGCACCACATGAATGAGGCCATGGTAAAGTTATGCAAAGGGAGTATGTATCCAATCTGATAAGAAGTCCCTAATAATTGCTGGTATTTTCCATAATATTAGTTTAGGGCTAGAGCCACAAAAAGGTTCAGGCATGTAAGCTCTGCCTAATGGCCTCTATAGGTATTTGCAGGCATTTGCGGCCAATATTTAGATCCTCAAAACCCCATGTTCAGCTACCGCCTAACCCTGGAGGCGTCTACAGTCTGCAAGTGCCTAAGTTCCTGCCAGTAAAATTCCTAAGTTGCCCGAAGGTCTGCTCCTGGGCATGCCTGGACTGCCTCTGGTTTGTGTGTCTTTTTTTTTCCTTCTCTTTCCCTTCCTGAGCTCAGTAAGCAGACACCGAGCTTGTGTTTAACCTCTGTTGGCGTCCATGAATAAGAACTCTGATAAAGTCCTTTGAAAAGCCCTGACCAAAAAAAAAAACCAAAAAACCCCACCGTGGTGGCAGAAGACCAGACTTCCAGGTCTTTCCTTGCTTTCTGCAAGAGAAGTGACAATGCCACTCATTGCTGGGCTCCAAACAGAAGGCAGGGATGTTTTTTCTAGTCTAGGGCATGAAGAGGACTCCCCAGCCAAAGCTGATGTTCTGTTGTCAGGTATAGACCTGCCTCTCTTAGTTGGGTGAGGGGACATCCCTGGAGCTCCGGCAAGCATCCCTGTGCCCTGCTGCCCAACAAGCAGTGCCATTTGACTTCCTCAGAAAACAACCTGGGGTGACCTGCACCCTCTCCTGCCTCCAGCCTGGTGATCTGGGCATTTGGCTGGAGGCTGGGGCCATGCATCCATGGGCAACTGAACTGGCACAATCCCACTTGATTGACACAAAGGTGATGCCCTTCTCCCTGCCCATTAGTCACAAGCCCTGCCTCTCTTGTGGCAGTTTTGGCACCACTGGCCTCTGCTGAGGCAATTCAACTTCCTAAATGCCAGAAAGGTTTTTTTTTTTTTGGCAGACATAGCTTTATACAGGTTTAGTGAGTTATGTCATCCCACGAGGGGATCCAGCCATACCCACAGCTGGCTGAGAAAAAGCAGCGCAAGCAGCTCTGCTGGTGGTGATGGACTATGTTTTTCTTTCTTTTTCACAGAAGCAGCTCAGTGTCTGACCTGTAAAATCAGCCCATGGCAATTTTGTACAGGACCTGACATTCATGAGCAGGGGCTACCTTAGGTACCCTACACCAAAGGAAGGTGAAGACTGACATGAGAGCCACTTTGTTGCTAGCAAAGAGGGAGGGTGATTACTTTCAGAAACACACATTAATTTTTCTACTATCTTTTGAGCTGCCTTCAGGTGACTTGCATGAAATCAGGTGTGGCAAATGTGCTTCAGAGTAAAATGAATCAGGTGGAGGCCTGATGGAGGCCTTACCTCTTCTTGTTTTTCACTTGGTCAGATGAGCTTTTGGAGATCAACAACACAGCATATGCCAGATGTAGCAGGTAAATGATCCAGCAGAAGGGAAGTGCAGTAAAGAGTCAGAGCACAGCTAAGGCTGGGAGGGAGAAGCAAGAGCCTGTGGCCCTCGGTGTGCTTGCTAGCTTTAACACTCTACTGCTCTGCAGTAAGCGGTTACCTCTACCTTCTCTAGTCAAAAAAAGCTAGAGAATCTCAAAAAAGTCTTATTTGTGTCTTTTCTGCTGGACTTCTATGTAGGACAGCTCAGTCTGGACCTTGTCTATACTGGGTAGGTATAGCTGAGCACTAACATAGAATCATAGAATCACCAGGTTGGAAGAGACTGGATCATCAAGTCCAACCATTCCCACCAATCTCTAAACCATGCCCCTCAGTACCTCATCCACCCACACCTTAAACACCTCCAGGGAAGGCGAGTCAACCACCTCCCTGGGCAGCCTGTTCCAGTGCCCAGTGCTCCTTTCTGCAAAGAATTTTTAACTAATGTCGAGCCTCAACCTCCCCTGGCGGAGCTTAAGGCCATTCCCTCTTGTCCTGTTCCCTGTCACTAGGGAGAAGAGGCCAGCTCCCTCCTTTCCGCAACCTCCCTTCAGGTAGTCGTAGAGAGCAATAAGGTATCTCCTCAGCCTCCTCTTCTCCAAGCTAAACAATCCCAGCTCTCTCTTTCCCTGGTACTGCGGTCAGACTGAAAGGCCTGTAACTCCCTGGATCCGCCTCGTGCCCCTTCTTATAGATGGGCACAACATCAGCCAGCCTCCAGTCCAGTGGTACCTCCCCAATCATCCAGGACAGCTGGAAGATGATGGAAAGGGGTTTGGCAAACACATCCGCCAGTTCCCTCAAAACTCTTGGGTGGACTCCATCAGGCCCCATAGACTTGTGGACGTCTAGCTGGGCAAGCAAGTTTCTAACCACCTCCTCTTGGATCGTGGGAACCTCGTTCTGCTCCTCCAACCCCTGGGGTTGTGTGCAGAGGGAACAGCTTTCCTTACTATTAAAGACTGAAGCAAAGTAGCCATTGAGTACTTCAGTGCATATAGCACACCTAGGTGGAGTTCAAATGCCTTGCTGACTCAGACGTGGAACTGAGATTCACCCTTCTCAAAGCATCAGGACTCTTTGGTGTAATGTTATCATGCACAGGTAGGTGGCTGCACAATCTCAAATCTGTTACTGATCTTTTATCTCTGTGACAAAACAATAGAAGAAATATTGTCTGTGGCCATCCAGACTTGGGCCAATTGTGCACATACACATCCCTTTCATGTGATCATGGTTCTGGTAGCATTAAAAGGCAAATCCACATCTTTCCACCAGGTAACCCAGTATCAAATATGTGGTGTAGGAGATGTTTGGGCAAGCAACTGAGGAAATAACCTGGCATGGCCAATGCAGTTTAAGTTACTCAGCAGTTCTGGGTGGACAGAATGCAAGTATAAGGAAGGCAGGACTTGCACCTTGCACATGCTGGTGGCTCCTTTGTTTAATACCAGCTCAGCTATGTGACATCTCTGATCTGGCCTCAAAAACAAATGCTTTATTCCTATGATTTTTCAGTCTGTGGTCCTCCTTCCATAAATACCACGTCTTAATGCATGTACTGCTACTGAATAGCAGGGTAATGCACCAACTCCTTCTCTGTCTCATGTATACTTACCTAAAGATCTTCTATCAGCAGTGGATGCTGGACCACCCCTTCTGCATGTCTGTGAATTCCTACAGCATCTCCAAAGGCAGATCCCTAACCATACTGGCGGCGGGACTTGTGGGGGGAAGCTTCCAGCTGCTACAGTATTGCAAAATGCTATTAAAAAGCAGTGTGTTATATCTCCTGAGAAAAGGAAGAAAACTTTTCATTGCTCAGGTGTCTACTTCTAGCTTCTACAATATGCTGGGTTTAAACTGTCTGGGATGCTTTGCTATTTGCATATCTCACTTGGATTCAAACATGGTATATATAAGCTATGATTTTTATCGACCAGAGAATTTACTTTCAGATAAATCAATAGTGTTGTCAGCTTCTGCCTCTTACAGCAGTTTGAATTTGAGATGTTTATTACTGAAGGTCTCTGGTGTTCCTACTCTCCCCCAGCTCCCTGCTCTGCTACTTGTCCTGTGAGAAAATGTGTCCTCCTGGTAGTGCCATATTAGAAAGGAGGGGTGAGTGTTTCCTGTCTAGTGGAGCTATCATCAAGTTTCAGTGCAAATAAAGCTGAAAGGGTCTGCAGATTGGGAGGCTTTTCTGGTGAGACTTGCCCTGTACATTTGTTTTTATAGTACTATAGTTGCCAATCAAAGAAGCAAGCAAGTCACCACTTAATCCAATGCAGACTAAACAGCATGGGGACTGGTTATGGGAATTTGCTTACAAAGAAATTTCCTGTTCTGTTTGGAGGCCAGTCCCAGTAAAAATAAGATAGAGGAGGGATTTATTTGGTCCCTCAACATGTAAGTGTGGAAATGATAATCTCAGTTCAGCATGTGAAGAACACTGGCAGGAATCTACAAAGTGCCCACAGAGACAGACTTTTTCTCCGTTACGTCAAGGGGAGGCAGCCTTTTAAACTGACTGTCTCAGTTTTGTCTTGGTTGTCTTAGCTTTCAGATCATAACAAGGGTGTAGATCCTTGAAAGACAAATTATAGCAGGTTATTCTTTTGCAATCATATTGTCAAGATTCTCTTTTTAGCAATGAGCTAGACTGTTAGTATGTTTCACAATCTCATTTGCTATTAGTTGTCCTGAATTTTCATGCAAATGAGGGAGTAGTCAGTCAAACAAAAATCCAGTCTCTAGACTTAACTTTGGAGATTAACTAGATCATTCAATAACTCCATCTGATGCAATCACACTCTTCCAAATGGGTAGAATAGGGCAGGCTTGTAATTTGTATTGCCTTGGGGGATTCTGGGACATGTTTTTTATAATCATACCATCATATTATGATAGATGGTTAGAATGAAGCTGAGGTCAAGTGTCACAAACATAGGATGCTTCTGGGCAGCAATGGTCAGTGCACAAAAGCAGCACAGCCTGGGAACATTTCCACGTGCGAGTTTGCTCCTCCCATTACACTCAGAGGAAGCAGAGCTGGAGCTACTTTTCTGAAGGGGATTGCAGAAGAACACACTCTTCTTTCCTAATTCTTAATAAAAGTTCTGCAAGAATAACTGCCAAGGATGGTCCAATTACATTAATGATGCAATATTTTGGCTTGGAAATGTCCTCTCATCAAACAGTGATGATTTGCATGCAAGTAAGTTGGTGCACTGGGAGGGGACTATAGGTAACAAGTAGTATGGTTAATGAGTGATACAATTGTTCAGTTTATTACTCATTCATGTGTCTTCCCGCTGCTTCTGAAGAAAAGACCAAAGATGAGCTTTCCCACTGCCCATTCCCAGGATGGAGTATGTGTGGTCCAGGTGGAAACAGCAAGGGTGAGAGCTGCAGATAAAGGGCTAGATAAAGGTGAGAGCAGTTTTTTGGTGAATGGATGTGTTGGTACCCAGAGTTACTCCTGCTTATGATTTAACACAGAGCAACAGGAATCAGTAAAGTCATAAAGGCCACGGAAGTGCATTTACACCAATGCATGCATCATGGGCAATAAGCAGGAGGAATTGGAAGTTATTGTAGGGCAAGGAGACTATGACGCAGTTGCCATCATGGAAATGTGGTGGGATGACTCGTATGACTGGAGTGCAGCTGTGGTAGTGTATAAACTCTTCAGGTGGGACAGGAAGGGTAGAAGAGGTGGTGAGGTAGCCCTCTGTGTTAGAGGGTGCTTTGATACCCTTGAGCTCAATTATGATGATGATGGGATCAAGAGCCTGTGGGTTAAAATTGGAGGAGCCCACAAGAAGGCAGTTGTGACCATTACAGACCACCCAGCCACGAAGAAGCAGCTGATGACCTCTTCTATAAACAACTGGGAGAAGTCTCAAGATCACTAGCTCTTGTCCTTGTGGGAGACTTCAATCTTCCGGGCATCTGCTGGAAGTACAATACAGCAGAAAGGAAGCAGTCTAGGAGGTTCCTGGAGTGTGTGGAAGACAATTTCCTCAAACAACTGGTGAGTGAGTCAACAAGGGAAGGCAGCCTCCTGGACCTGCTGTTCATGAACAGAAAAGGCCTTGTGGGGGATGTGATGGTTGGAGGACTTCCAGAGGGCAGATTTTGGACTGTTCAGAAACCTGGTTGACAAAGTCCCATGGGAGACAGTCCTTAAGGGCAAGGGAGCCCATGAGGGCTGGGAGCTCTTGGAAATCCTAGCAGCTCAGGAGCAAGCCATTCCCATGTTGTGGATAAGAAGCTGTCAGGGGAAAAAAAACCAGCTTGGTTAAGCAGGGAGATCTTGAGCGACACCAAAAAGAAGAGGAATGTCTATGAACTTTGGAAGAAGGGACAGGCATCTTGGGTGGACTACAGGGACGAAGTGAGATCATGCAGGGAAAAAGTCAGGAGGGCTAAAGCCCAACTAGAGCTCAGATTGGCCAGGTCAATGAAGGAACAAAAAATCTTTTTATAAATACATTAACAATAAAAGGAGGATCAGGGAGAATATTCAGTCCTTATTGGATGCAAATGGAACAACAGTGACAGGGGATGAGGACAAGGCTGAGGTACTTAATGCCTTCTTTGCCTCAGTCTTTAATAGTAAGGAAAGCTGTTCCCTGTGTGTACATACCCAGAAGTTAGATGAGCAGAACAAAGCTCCTGTGATCCAAGAGGAGGGGGTTAGAGACTTGCTTGCCCAGCTAGATACCCACAAGCCCATGGGGTCCGATGGGATCCATCCAAGAGTATTGAGGGAGCTGGTGGATGTGCTTCTCCTTTCCATCATCTTCCAGCCATCCTGGCTGACTGGG
>WAAB01023178.1:0-57297 GCA_013389865.1 Piaya cayana | reverse complement strand
TTTAAAGGATGGGTGGATGAGGTCCTGAGGGACATGGTTTAGTGATTGATAGGAATGGTTGGACTTGATCTTGTGGATCTTTTCCAACATAGTGATTCTGTAAAAAAATAATAATATTGTCATATAAATTATCTTTGCATGTATACATTAACTTGATTACTAAGTGTTGATTTGTCTAGTTCTTTGTTGTACCAAATCTTCTATTCCTGTATTAGGATATGAGATAAAGTGCTTCATAGTTCTCTCTCTTAATCTTGTGGCCTAGGTCCCTTTTTATGACATTGATCTGTTTGGCATGTCTTGAAAGCATTCTGGAAATGTCATAATCTCATCTATCCTCATTTTAGGTTTCCTCATCTGAGAACAATCACAGTTTTAGCCAAATACACAATGTTGTCATGTGGAAAGAGCCGTGTCATATCAGTACTGACTACTGTGGGTGAATCTAACTGTAGTAACTCAGATTTGTTAGTTTTTTCCATTTGAAATTTCTGGTTTTATGCTTTGTGTACTAGCTTTTTTTTGTTGGTTTCCTTGGTGCTTTTTGGGCTAGTTGGTTTGGTTTTGTTTTTTTAAGTTTCAGCTTCAGTTTTGCTAAGTGTCAATTAGAGTAATTTCCCAGTTCCTCTATAAACTTAGATGTCCTGGGAAGTTAATTCAAACTTCCATCTACAGAAGAGGTTGGCTAACCTGGCTAGTGGTGACTCTGCTCAGGGAATTTCATGCTCTCTGGTGGATAGAGTTATTTAGGAAAGTTTCTCTTCCAGTCGCAAAGTAGGGCACCACTCACAGCTTCACCAGCCTTCCCAAATTCTGACAGGAGGATTAAAGGTTGTGCACATCTTTAACCTTCTCAGTGTCTTTCTGTAGGAGGATGCAGAATGTGGTTTTGAACTTGTCAGTTTGTTGGCTTCATGATACAAGTGTAATTTTTGGAAACTGTGTTTGATACATATCTTGGAGCATTTGATTACTGATTTGCTGTTGATCTGCAAGCAGTTTCTTTCATTTAGAAATTATAAGCAACACTGTTACTTTGGAGGGTAATTAATTATGGCCTCCAAAAGATACTCTTTCCACAAAGAAGTTATTATTTTAGAATTTAAATTTTTTTCTGTCATCTCTGTCATCTCTGTCTCCCCATACCTACCTATCCAAAACTGAAGATTTTGAGGGTACATTCATTTACTGTCATCACTTATGCTGGTTTTATAACTTAGCAATGCTTCTTATGTTCCAAACCCACATTTTCATAATCTGTTACACTACTAGTAGAGAACACACTGATTGTTGCTTTATGGGTGGTTTTTTGTTGTTTTTTGGGGGTTTTTTTTCAGAGTCTCTTTACACATGCTGGGACAAAATCCATTCCTCAGAATGGCTACCTGATTTTATTTCTGTATGGTTTTCAGATTTGGATTGATTCAGGTTTTTTTAAGAAATAAGATATTTCACCATTGCTCATTTGTCACCTTTAAGGGACTTCAGGGTCTCCTCTCTGTCCTTGCTGCTGCTGCCTTGGTCACTAGCCTACCAAACCAGGTTACCTTTTTATGTCTCCCTGTCCCCATGAGTCCTGGTGGTGCTTGGGAGGGGGGCACTGAGGATCATCCAAGGGTGACGAACATCAACCCAGAATAGTTTGAGGTCCAAGAGAAGGTAAAAATGCCAACTTCAGTCCAGAGGTATGGCTGGAATTCCCACCTCACCCTAGGCTGAGAAATGGAGGCATCAGTACGTCCACTTCTTCCCCAGGCAGGGATGGCAAATACAAAGAGCATGGGAGGCACGTACCCCTGACAGGTTCATGGGAGATTTCTGAGGGGGCATTTGAAGGTTCACTCTGGCTTTTGGCAGAGGCCAGCCCTAGCCAGGTGTTTGAAGCAAAAGCTGGCAGTGTAAAGCCCTTTCCCAGCTGCAGTTCAGTCTCCCCACATAATGCTCATCTTACTGCCCAGCACCAGTGCCCTTTGCAGAATATAGACCTCCGTCTTTACTCTTCTCTTATATAAAAGCCATTAGTGTATGTATTAAATGGATTGCTTTTGTTTTTTTCTGCCTCACTACACAGTTGAACTTTGTCTTAGCTGGCATATAGTTCTGTACAAACTAACAATAAAACTTTAACCTCTGTATTCATTTTTTCCCGAAGTGGTACAGTCTCTAGGTCTTTACAGAATTTATTATGCTTTCTTCCATAAGGAACATTTTCTCTTTCAACTTTTTGTGCACTTGAAGTAGCAAAATATTTCACGCGATGTTTAGGAGCAACAGTAGCTATACAGTCTTTTTTAAAGAAAATCTCTTTTGACAATCTCCATAAGCTTTTTAATATATTTGCTTTGAAATTATTTTGGATTCACTATATGTTTTCTACAAATCAAAGCTGATACAAATCATGTGTTGTATTAAGCACTTGATCTCCCCCCAAAAAATTCAGCTACTTTTTACTCAATGGCCTGTCCAAACAATGAATTAGTTTCTTCATTAACTGGATAACAAAGGCCAGTTGCAACATATGTTTTTTTTCTTTTGAAGTGCTCTCTTAAAAAAACAGCTTACATTCAGATGTTTGCCAGTTTAAAAAAAAGTTTCCTCTGAGTGAGATGTACCTAGGGAGTTCTGAAAGATTTTATTATTATCACTATTGTAAATTTAGTAACACATGGAATCAGGAACCCTAGTAAAACTCTGAAATGAAGGAAACGTGAAAAGCAGCATGTTCTTCTGCATGTATTTATTCATAATTCCCTGAAATACATAATTCTTTAAAATATCTAAAATAGTGGCCTAGGCTACTAATGAATGCTAGAGAATGTACATATTAAAGGTTTGATTCTTTGGATCAGAATTTCAGCTACATGGAGAATTATGCAGAAATTAATACAGAAATTATTGGAATAAACATTGTTTTCAAATGTACCTCTAGAAAATTAGGCTCATAGATGTGATTTCTCTGTCAGTTTTCAGAGGTCTATTCATCTAGCAGAATGGGAAGAATTAAAAAATAGCACAATAAATGTTTTAAATAATACCTTTTGCCTAAGGATTAAAAAATGTGCTACAAAAGGCATTAGTAAGCTGCCTGTCAACAAGGAAATATTTATGATTTTCTGTGTACATTAAGGTGATGAAGATGTAAATAAGAAATAGGTGTCAATCAAATATGGACATTATTCCAGAATAAAATAGGATGTTAAAGGGCAACAGATTTTGGAGCAGCTGTCCTGTGACACATAGTAAAAAAATAAGATTTTTTTCTGGCTTAGTTCAAAGCAGTTTCAAAATTTTCCCGCTATATTGTTGGAACATGTTCTGCCACATCTCTTTTGCAGGATTTCTGTATGTGAGCAACCCCCAGTCCTGCCAAAATGTTCTGAGACCTGGCTTATCTTTCATATGAGAAGGGATAGTGAAAGCATTATCTCTCTAAAGTTTAAAAAGGGAGCAGTTAAAGGTATTTAATTTAACAGTAGTTAGAAAGAAATTAAATTTAGTGCTCTTGTTTGGTCATTCATAACAGAAGGGTTAGAAAACAATTCACAGGCTTGAAAGGCACAGAAGTCTGAACTGCTAAAAGACTTTGTTCTTTTTAGTAAAATACAAAAGTTATATTTTGAAAATACAACTCTAGTAAATTGTCTCATGACTGAACAGTGAGACAGATCAATTATAATACTCTTTGAGTTGGTTGCACCACTTAAAAGCAAAACAAATGTGTTGGGTAAGTTATGAGTCAGATATTATCTGTTGAGTTGCTTGAACGGTGGAAAAGAGATTCAGCAACAATTTCTTTGAAGAAAGCCCCTGATTGTCATGGATAAATCTGCTGGAGGGAAGGGCTGCTCCACCACTATGTAGCTAGGAAGAAAGCAACGTGTGAGCATCAAGTCAATAGCACCTCATCAGCTGGGGCACCCTAGGATGGGAAACAGACTAAAGCATGGCATATCTTATCAGTTGCCATGTATGTATATGTTCCCATCAGCTCTAACTTGGCAAGATATGCCCAAACTACAGCAAGGGGAAACCCAAGTGCAGGCATCTTTTTGGTTCCAGAAGCCCTTACCGAACACAGGGTTGAGACTACCCATAAAGTCCACTTTGGCTCATGCTCCAGCGTATGGGTGATCAAAGGTCTTCTAGAAACTACAGATCACTAGGTAGAAAGAACAGATTTTTCCACTCAGCTTGTTCTGACTCCACAAGACTTCAGGTCTTCTTTCTGCCCACCTAGCCATCAGAGGTGGAGAGGTGTCTCAGTGTCCCCCTAACAGCTACAGGCTGTCTTGTCATGAATTTCAAGAGGATATGTTTTGCAATATTTATGCTGCATCCATGGACCTTACTTCTTCCATGGGAGAAGCTCAGAAAGTCCACCATTTGCAATCCCATAAAATCTGAAGGTCAAACTACTCCAGACACACAAGGATGAAGGTAGGGTGGAGGTGCGACCCAGTCCATATCTGGGAGAGAAAGATGTAGCCTTTTTTGGCTTACTTCAATTTAGAGGTAATAAAACTACTGAACTATACTTCAGTGTTCTCCAGTGCTTCTTGAAAGAACCTAGAGGGGCCAAACTTCTATGAGCAACTCAAGTAAAAGATACTTCTAAAGAAAAAAAAATAGTAGTAGCCAAAGATGTACTTAGTACTAATTTATTTGCATACCTTTTTCTTACTGTAGTGAAATCATGTCACATCTGGTTTAGGGGATACTTTTTTCAATATAGTAGTTCCTCTTTTTTCATTATTTAGTTCGAAGTTGAAAAGCTGTATTATCAATGGAATAGAGGGCTTCTGATATATTTCAGCGGCACTAAGTATAACTCATATCTGGCTACTTTTTCAACTTTGCCTTTCTGTTTCCTTGTAGGTGCTATTTGTTGTGAGGAATCACCTTTAATTTTAGGGAATAACTGGATTTAATGACAATGTATATGCTTTTTTAATATGAAATTCTTCCTTTGTTTACAGTACCATAACTCATAAAAACTTCAGTTAATGTGCAAAACCAGACTTATTTTAGAACTCATATCTGAATTTTGGATCTAAGTTTAGGTGAAATTTCTAGGAGGATTTTATTTTAAAGCTACTGCTTTTGATTGGAGCTATGAGTTTAAATGCCATTCAAAACTTTTAAACAATGAGACATGCTTGAAGTTTTGCATTCAAAATAAACTTTGAGGATAGACTTTGGTTGTTTTCTTCCATTGGTCTCTCCTCCTACCTGAGCTCTCAGTTTTGGGTCTCAGTGTTTTAACACTAATGGTGACTAAGCAGGCATTTTCACAATGAGGTGGTGTAATAGAAAGCAAAGAATGGGTTTCTAGGCAAAGCAGTACTGTCTCGCTGGGTGTTTGAGAAAGAAGTAAGGTTTGAATGTTACATGATACATACAGGTATGTACATATTAAAAAACAGAATCAATAGAAAGTCCGCCTTCTCTCCCTCCTTCCTCAAGAGCTGAAAGGCTGCTGATACATGAATGCAAAAATGGAGAGACTTTTAATTACAGTGCTTGTGGAAAGCAAATTACCATCTGTTTCAATACCATCTCTGATAATAAATACCATTTTAATGTTAAAACTACTTCCTTTCCTATCATGTTATTCTTTACATCATGAAACAGTCCCAGCCTCTTCTCCAATCTCTTTAGACAGGCTCATCTGCTTTTACAGGGGCAGAAATTATAGAATCATAGAATAACCAGGTTGGAAGAGACCCACTGGATCATCAAGTCCAACCCTAATTGTGACAGAAGCTGTGTCAGATAGTCATAGAGCAGGGCAGGGGCAACACTGGGAATGTGTCCTGGCTCCATGGACCCTTCCTTCCCCTCACCCCAGAGCACATGGCCTCTTTCACATACATTTGGTTGTGTTTTCCTTGAAGGTGGGCCGTAATAGTAACAAAATTGCAGAGAAAGCAAAGTAGGCACACTACAAATAATATTTTGACCTTTATCACAACCCTCGGATCTTGTGGTTGTGATAAAGGTCCTTTAATCATTGGGACTGTGTCTAAATAAAATTGGGCCAGGGAGCACATTTGAGTGCGGAGTGCTGAGCATCTGTGCTACTTAATGAGTAGGTTCCCTAGTTGCTTTGGCCTTTGCTAAGTGGCACTCAGGGCAATGCCTAGACCTGCCATAGGGAAAGTATAAAGCAGAAACCAGTTCCAGTAGGAAATATAAAGAAGACAGAACCAAGTTTAAATGCCTCTTTGCAGGATAGAACTACAAGGTCCAACAGGCTTTGCTCCTCCCAACAGCTCTGTGTGCTTACACAACATGTGCATCAGACTTTTGTGATGAGTCCATTCTCGTGAATTCACACATTATTTCAGGCATATACACACCAAAATTTTAACTATGTCTTAGGGCCACCATCTCACAACATAAAGTATAAAGGTGGGGTGATGGGAAAGACCAAGTCCAAATGCTGCTTGGTAGCCAGATGGGCCACTTGGCCTCCAGTGCAAGAATACTCAATGGAAATATTTGATACAGCCTTAGAATCCAGCACAAATAAGTTCTTCCTACTTTAAAGTTTTACTGTAGTAATTATCACTCTTTTTTTACCTAATTTCTTTAGAATTTTAAAAATCCTCTGTGTCATGCTAACAGATCTTTGTAGAAATCTGCACAAAACAAAACAGTTAATGTAAGACAACAATTAATCTCCTTTCCTTCCAACCATGCAGCATAAATTGTGTCAGAGTTTCATTATAAAGTTCTTGAAATACTCTGTTCAATATTAAATATTTTACTTAAACATCTGCAAAACAATAATATCAAAGAGTAAAATTTAATGTCTCCTGAGCTGGAATGATAAAATATTCAAAGTATTTTTAAGTTGCTCTACCAATTTTTTGCCCTGGCATTGCTAGAATGTCTTTTAGAACTCAATTCAGAAATATAGTAAAACCTCAAGAAAGCCTATAGCAATTTCAGTCCATTAACACATAGTTTAGAAATACCAATTGTCTTTCGTCATTCATGCAAAGCGCAGTTGTCACGCCATTGATTTATAGGTTGCAATGAATGCACATGTCAAATAGAAAACCAGGGGTGTTGTGGTTCTGAGGTTTCCTCCTATTATCCAGGAAGCATCTTAAGAAAAGCTGCTCCTGTACTTACAGAATAACTGCTGTTTCCAAGACAAGACATGCTCATCTTCACCTTTTACAAAAAGGTAGAATTGCATCCAGCATGTAAATGTGCCAGCATCTTAGTCTGGTAGTATATTCATACATACTGGCCTCCAGCACATGCACAGGCTTGGTACTTACTTGGACCAGTGAGTTACTCATGTGCATCTGAAGGTAATTGAGATTCTTTTCTGTGGGTTTTTTTCTTGGGAGCCAAAAAGGTCACATGAACTAATGGGATTTAGTAAAATAGCCTGGTGTTATAGAATTTCCAAACCCTTTTGCCCAAAATAGCCCTGTAGCTTCCTAAAACACATTTTCACCATTTGGAGTTTAAAGCTTGCCTTCTGCTTCACTGCTGTACCAGAAAGAATATATTAGGTTTGACTTTATGTTCAATCTTTTGGTGTACCCAGCATATGATTAGTGAAGCCTCAGACTGAGTTGAGGGTAAGTGCTGAGGACTTCATAGACCTAGGCCCAAATAACAGTTAAAAAGCTCCCTAACACAACTGATTCAAGGTATAGTTTGAGGTTTGGCATTCCCGTAAAGAACGCTTCATTAAAAAAACACACCTTTAATGGGAATACTTGGGAAGATTGAAATATGCTTTAATCAATCCTAACAATTTATAAGGGAATAAAAGTAAGTGAAAGGCTGTGTCTTTTCACCATATATTCCAATTCCACAGAATTCAGTCTTGAAATCCACTTGAAATCCCAAGTGACAGGGGACAGGATGAGAGGGAACGGCCTCAAGCTCTGCCAGGGGAGGTTGAGGCTGGACATTCGGAAAATTTTTTTCCTGGAAAGGGTCATTGGGCACTGGCAGAGGCTGCCCAGGTTGATGGTTGAGTCACCTCCCCTGGAGGGTTTAAGGAACAGGTGGATGAGGTGCTGAGTGACATGAGTTAATGATTGATGGGAATGGTTGGACTCGATGATCCGGTGGGTCTCTTCCAACCTGGTTATTCTATGATTCTATTCTATGAAATCATGTGAATCAGGTTACCTCAGAGGCAAACATGCCTGACCTGAATGAACGTGCAAATTTCAGTTGCATTTTTATTACTTCTAGATATTTATTTATATTTCTTTGTTGTCTCTATGAACAATTGTTTAAAACCCCTGACACATCAGTTCAAAAAAAGAGAGATGAAGATTTTTTTACTCTACGTTAGTTCAATGCTAATGTGTTTCACATAAAGGGACATGCTTAGGTCAAGACTGCTATATCACATTAAGGATCCAAAGCAATCTGTAGTTTTACAATCTACAATATCAGCAATCACAGTTTACCTCACATGGAATATATCAATCAGATTTTATTTTTCTGTCAGTGTGCATGAAAATTAATTTCTCTTCAAAATGTCTTGGAGACAGCAATTTTAAAATGAGAAATAAAACAGCAAACTGTTCTTGACTTTGATTTTTCCTTTCAAATATAAACATTAAAGCAGAACAGGTAGAAATTGTTTTACATGTTTCAAAAGATCTTACTATGTTATCTGGCACAGTAAGTCTGTTCTTTTTTGACTTTTTGATCTGGTCAGTACTAAATTTCACATATGTTGGAAAAAGATGAGGAAAGAGAGAGCATTAAGGCTCTTTGCCATCAGTAATGCAAAGGTTCTTTGTTTTGTAGAATGCATTTTGAGACAAATGTAAATATTTTTTTAATGGTGCAATTACCACTGCAGTGTCTTAAATGCGTTATTCTACAAGAAGTTATTACTAGAATTGTGAACTGAAATCCTAGGGCTGGTGTTTTGCAGGAAGACACTGTGGTGGATCATGGTGTTGCCTCCTAGCCACAAATTTTCAAAGACTTGAAAAGTTTCATCTTGACAAATGCAACCCACATCATCTGCACTCATTTCTCTAACCTGGCCTTTCTGCAAATGGCAGATTTATTTATGTGCAGGGAAGGTGCTAGGTTAGATTAGAGGCCATTTTGTGATTGCAGCATTTAAGTCTGCTATGATGTACTTTTACATTAAGCCCAGATGTTATGTAGTACATGTAATATAAATAAAATAAATGTGTTTCAGGTTGTCCAGTATTGGATTCCCTAAGCTCTGAGCAGATGCCTTGGCATGAAGAGCAAAATGATTTTTTGTGAAATGTGATCACAATGAATAGGATTTTTCAGAGGGAGAAGTTATGTTTAGCTTTGTTCTGATGACTATTTAGTCCACCAAAGACTCCCATCAGCTTTGGTGGAAGCAGAATTAAGTCAACAGAGAGGCTTTCTGACAGACTGGTCTCAAAGCAGTAGCCATTTTCTGTGACTGGTCTAACCTTTCTGCTTTCAGTCAGAACTGGTTGTCATAGTCTGAGTTGCCTGTCAGCAGTCTAAGGGCTGCTCATTTTGTGGGATGTTCTCTGTTACTTGGAAATAGAAAGTGCTATATCAGTCTCACCACTTTTTCTGTTGTTTTTTAAACTGAACCACTGGAACAGTGGCTACTGCCCATGTGAACAAAATTTTCTTGCAAGCATTGCCCAGTCTTATGGTTTGTTATAATCCATTCCCTGATGCATTCAACCTAGTGTGTGTATGGCCCTTTTTTTTTTTTTTTTTTTTTTTTTTTTTTTTATTTTTTTTTTTTATTTTTTTTTTTTTTTTTTTTTTTTTTTTTTTTTTTTTTTTTTTTTTTTTTATCCGAACACCTTGCAAGTGTCTGAAAATAGAAACAAAAGCAATATTTCTTTGGGTCGTGCTCAAACTTATCCATCAATGGAGGACATCAGTGGGCACCAAGCCCACCTGCTAAGTTGGTGATGTGCATACTCAGACTTTCCTCTGGATGAGTGTAGGTGGAAAAATCAGCCTGTGTTGGATCTCAAATATCGTGAGATTATAGTGTGAGCATCACTCCTGAGTGGTGCTATTTTCTCATTTAACAGAATGAGACTCCATTGCTTCTCCTGTCCCAAAAAACTAAGCAAAAGTACATGTACTATCTTCTATTCTCATCAATAAGGATCCAGAAAGCAGGGTTCATCATGAATTCAGAATAAAGGTCAAATTCATTTTTTCATCTGTGCTGTCAGTGTCTACAAACTGTAAAGCATCAAATCTATTCCTGAGTGTTTATATTAGGTTCTGTTTAGTAGACTGCACAAGCAGTGCTGCTCCTTTTGCTCTCTGGGTTAGGTTAGTGTTTTGAAAGCTGAAGGCTATCATGAGCTGTGATGTCTGCTTCTATGATATGTGGCTATGAAGTCAAACAACTGCATCTTGCCCAAAATGTTTTGCAAGCACGGATTATGTAGACAAATACATTTTCAGGTTAAAAGAAAGAAGGCTAATGGGCTAATGTGCTTTATAATGCCTTTTACAACCGTACTTGAAAGTTGTTTTCAATTCAGACTCAAATAATTTGAAACCTTGCTTAACATTGTGTAGGGGCCAAGATGTATCAAGGTCTAGAGGCAAGACTTGGAAAAGTTCACTGCCCCTTTTTAATAATTCTCAAATGTTTGAATGTCTCTGAAGGGCACTATTTTGAATTCCTTTTTTTTTTTTTGCCACTCAGGCTTTCCTCAAAATTCATATGAGTCAAAGTAATTTTGGAGAGTCTGGAAATATAATCATAAGATATGGAAGGATGGTCACATAAAGCATTCTGCTAGCTTGAGTGAGACATGAGGCAGTATTTTCAATGTGCCAGTTTGAGAAAAATGTTGAAATAATGAATGGAAGCTGTTCTTGGGTTTTATGATTACTATTTACACTTATTATTAGAGTGCATACCTTTTCTGTGGCAGCTACAGAGGAGGACACATTCAGGATCTCCACCTTGCCCGGGACTGTACAGAAGTATGCATCCTTTGTGTTAGTCTTTAATCTAACCTTAGCATTAAAGGCATATTTTCATGAAACATCAACTCTTTATCCTTGAACACCTGTTAAAACCCATAGTGTTTTATAAAAAACCTAGCAGTTCAGGGGTTATAATGCAAAATTTCAAGGATGGCAAGTCTAAGTGTTCTCTGTTTTTACCAGAAAGAATTTCTACCTGTCTATGAGCTATCAGCTGCTTACTAACTAGATCTTCAAGGCAAATATCTTAGCCAATACTTCAGCACTATTTTCCTGTTTCATGTCTGAGGTTGGCCAGGCAACTGCATCATATGTTGTGAACTTTACTATGATTGGCTCTGCATGATCAAGGCAGAGGCTCTCTTCACCTGCCTCTTCCCTTTTCCCCAGCAAATCTGTGCTTGTCACTGTTGATGCCAACTGTTGCATGTTGTGCCAAAATGCTTTATCTTTACAAAAGCGATAGAAATGCCAGCACAGCAGAAGTCACTCCTGTTGCCATTAATAATGCTTTTCATGTATTCCACACTGCTGCAGATAGTTATTTGAAGTGCAAATCAGAGGACAAGAGGTCATTTTGGTGTGGTTAGTTTGTCTGTGTTCATACATTCCTTGTAAATTCAGATTGGAAAAACAATAAGTCCTTATGCTGTTTCAGTGATCATCGTCATTCAGGCATGAGGCTGAGAATCTAGACATAGTAACCATGCCCACCCAGGAGAAGTGGGCTCCACTGTCTGTGAGGTCAGCTTGAGTATCTACCACCAAAGCACTGAGACATAGCATTAGACACAACCAGTTCCTAGCAAAGCATATCAACATGTACTGTAGTACCTGGGTGAACAGGGAAGAATTATTGAGATATTTCATTGTGGTTATGAACTTTGTTCTATCAGTTTGTTTTATGCACTTCTTTTTTTTATAAGAGGAACATATAGATGCCTCCTCCTTGGTCTGTTCAGCTAGAGCCTGAGGCCTTGTAGACCTGCTGAGTGCTTCTCCTTACAAGATGATTCAATAGGAACAGCAAATGCAGAGCGTTTTAAAAAATAAGACCTTTCCCAGAAAACAGCAATAAAGACCTGACAATTTTGAAGGCTGATTTATTCATTAAAGACAGAAGAAAATGGAAAAAAGAAATCAAGTAGACTCTACCCCTAGTGTGCCAACACATTGTCTGTGATTTCAGCCAAGTAAGCGGGAGAGTATGTTTCCCTGAAGCTGACTTAGGACAGCAAGAGATTTATTACCATCTTCAGACAAAGTGGATTTGAATGAGCATCTATGAGCCCAGCCATCATTTGAATATGACTCAGAGCCTGCTGAGCTCAGAGGAAGCCTTACTGACCCTTATCAGGTCAGGTTCTCCTCCTATTAATGTTAATGAGAGTTGTGCCTGGATTTAACCTAGGGCAGGTTCAGGCACAGGCTTATCATCTATAGGAAAAACTCCCATGTGTTCATATGCATTTTACTATAAATACAATACAAATATTAGTGAGTGGTTTAATTTCTGCATGTATTTCTCATCCTTCAAAAAACGGTCTTATTAGACATATAGATAATAAGCCTTATTAAGAGACACGTATTTTTGCAAGTGTATAAAGAACCTACTTAAGTTATTCTGCCCAGAATATTTCTCAATTAATTGAAAAGAAGGGGGGATTACAGCCCCAGAAGATTTTTGTCCACCATATCCCAGTGCTTTCCTCCATTTCAGTGGTAATCATGGGTCCCAGCTGCCGAGGTGTACTTGATATTTTTCCCCAACAACATCTGGTTTCCTGGCAGAACCTTCCAGACTGTTGCAGTGACAGCTGTTAAGTCCCATGGAGCTGTTTCATGCTTCAGTAGCAGCACAGCTTTGCTATTCTTGATCTGTCAGAGCAACCAGGCCCACATGGATGCTGTTTGCCTTTGATCCTCATAGCTTAGCTTTTGGTCATTTTCTGGTTCTTTGTAGAAGCACAGATCTCTCGTTGAGGTTCTTGGGCAGCAGTTGTAATGCAAAAAATATGTCAACAGTCACTACATATTTGTTGTCCTCTTTGGTGGAGACTCCTGGCTCAGCCCTACTGATGGGCTCTTCAAATACTAGCGCTACTTTCCTTTCTTAAAGTCCACGTTGCCCAGATAAAGGCTCAGGTCCTTACCCCAGCCATGGGCAGCCACAGAGGGAGGGTCTCTTTTTCTGGGTGCTGGGAAGCTGAGGTCAGACTGAAATGGGACTTGCCTGGGGATTTCGGCTAGGAACACTGACAGCAGCAAAGAAGGGGAAGTAAGCCAGCAGCTTTTTTTAAAGTAGACAGACACACGCAATGTATATGTTTATAACTGTGTATGTGTACGTTGCTATGGCTAACTGTGCACTTCTTCTCTGGTCTCCTGAAGGCTTGGGTCACCTGTCCTGTTGCCTAGGTCAAAAAAGAGAGTAAAAATGGCTGAATTTTTCCACTTCAGACCTTGACTGGGTTTTTTTTCCTCTTTGAAAGCTTCAGAGGTGCATTTGCAGCTTCTCTTTCTTCACCACCTCCTGTTTGCAATGAGCTATAACAAGAAGGGGAAATATTACTAGTAACAGGAGCACTACTGGGTGTGGAAGAAAGGGTTAAGGGAGTCGAGGTTGGAGAGGGAAGGTGCAAGGGATTGGAAGCAGAGCAGCGTGGAGAAAAGCCAACAGAGTTCTCAAGTAGAAAAAAATCTCACATTTTTTGCCAGTAACAACTGACGTGTCTCATACCGTGTTTGGAAATAGAGGCACATGGCAGGCAGCGGATAGGACATGCTCTACTCTCGCAGCCCTACTGTGACCAAGCAGTTAAAATAAGAAAAACAAACTTTATTCTTCAACCATTTAGCTGCCTCTGAACCCTGTTACAAACCCTGTGCACAGCAGCCTTGTTGAAATCTTTCTCTGACACAAGTTTCTAGTCTGGCTCCAGTCCTCCAAAATAAAAAGTCTGCTTAATTTTATTTGAAAAGTCCCTCAATTTTGAGCAATTTCTTATGCAAACAATGATTCCAATAAAGTTTTGAAACTTCCCATGGAACACATCCTTCCAAAAGTATTCTGGTCATGTCCTTTGCCTTTGATGGAAAAAGGCTACAGCTGTATAAAAAATACCAGTCTGATTGGGAACATTATTTGAGCCAACCCATATGCTAGTATTAATCAGCACAAGTACACTGAACTGGCTTAACTTCTTCTAGGAAAACATAACCTAGAACTTGGTTCCTCACCATTGCTCCTAGAATCAAAGATTTATAGCAGTGCAGTAAGGATGCTAGAGAAATAGAGCTGTGTTTCAAAGTTTTGCTTGCTAGAACGTGACATGCCTGTGTTTTCTGCAGGGGTCCAGAAACCTAAAGGTTATGTTCTTGAAATTTGGAAGAAGGTATTCACTACCTTTACTTCTTCAGCTATGTAATATGTAATATGTAAACATTCACACATCTACGTATACAGAACATGTCAAATAGGGAATGGCAGTTGAAGAAGTTCGAATTTGCAAATAATATTGCAAGCTGGATGTAGCTTTTACAAGTGATGTCACACCTCGCTTTAATCTACTTACTGTCATTAGCTTGGTATTAATGGCCAATTTTGGCAGGGCGGTGCTTGATCTAATTAACCCTGTCTCCATGTTGGCAGTTGCTACTCTTATGGCAGTGAATTTTCCCCCATATTCTGCATGTTGAGAAATTCTGGATATAGTGTGGGCTGACTCAAGCTATCACTCCTCGGGAAGAGGCACACGTGTTTCTGTATTACAACCATTTTACAAGCACTCATGAACAAAGGCAGAACTTCATAATCCGGAGGTCATCTTTTGTTATCTCTAATACTCAAGTAAATAATTGTACAACAATTATATGACTGGTTTTCTAGTTGAGACAGAACAAAGCTATAACTGTGGTTTAGATGAGTATGATATTGCTTCATCCTGTACAAACAAGCTGCATAGTGAGCAACGTAATATTCAGAGAAAGTAGTTTTTATAAATGAGAGCAGGAAAAAAGGTTGAATATGGAAAAGTTTGTTACATTGCAAATGTCTTATTATATTTACAATGCTGTTGTATTTAATAATAAGAACAGTTTGTATAGAAGCAGGAGGGAGTATATGAGTGTCCCAAGTTATGGTAAAACATGGAAGTAAATTGTTTTTTCCACGCCCAACCAATTCTAAACCTGGTCAGAAAATTAGAAAAAATCTTTTTATTGCATTTGATTTATTCTTGCAATTTCCTAGGCTATCCTAGGGTATTCTGATGAAAATTTCTTAGGAAAGAAATCTCTCCTTTGAAAAAATTATTTATGTAAGGCACACAAATCTATGTGGAGGTATATGTATTTTCTTTACATGAAAAAGAAAACCAGCAGAATATTAATTAAAATATCCTGATTATTAAAATGCTCTAATCATTACCACAAACACTGGCCCTGGTTCAGAGAAGTGTTTAAATACATGCAAGTTTATTGTTTTCAGTCTTGGGGTTTTTCCTGGGTTGCAATATGTGTGCATAAGCATTCTTCCCAATCTCAGATCCTCTCCTTGAATTAGCATTGGAAAAATCTTGTCTCCACATGCAAAGAAATCCAAGGCTTATAATACAGGTTCAGTTACAATATACAATATCTGTAGTCTAATTCTACAACTTCTCAGGGATTGTAAGACCAGGATATTTTCATATTATGCAAAGCTGCACGTTTAATTCACTGTTGTTTTAACCCCCCTGGAAGCTTGAGAATGAAGTCTGTTTCCTTGCTGCTGTAGAAGATTTTCTTCTCTATTGTGTGAGTGTCCTGGGTTGTTATTGTAGGGTTGTGATCTCGGCTGTTTGGCTAGCTGTGCTTTTTTTTTAGTTTTAGTTCAGTGAAGCATTTGATCTGAAACAAAACATGCTATATGTGAACCAAACTAAAAGAAGCTCAGATTTACCACCTGGTACCACTATATCAATAATGTCTGGATACATTTTTTTACCCCCTATGTCAATATTTTCTAGACACATTCCCCACACAACTAATTTTCTTCCGGTGGGGTTGCTTTGGTCACCGCTAAGCCCAAAGAAATAGGCTGAAATGCATCTTTCATGGGAGTCTGGAGATAAAAAGTAAAACTCACAGCAATTTCTGGATCAGATTGTGATCACATTGAGCACCAGCTGAAACCATTGTGACTGAACAAAGCTTTTGAAGGGACTTGCTGAAAAGGAAACCCCACAATCTTGTAGAATAGAATCAAAGAATTATAAAGATTGGAAAAGACCTCTAAGATCATCAAGTTCAACAATCAACACCAACATGCCTACTAAACCACGCTCTGAAGCACCAGCTCTACAAGGTTTTTTAACACATCCAGGGATGGCAACTCCACTGCTTCCCCAGGTAGCCTGTTCCAACACTTCACCACTCTTTCAGTGGTTTTTTTTAGCTATTTTCCACTCTAAGCCTTCTCAGCACAACTTGAGGCCATTTTGTTTCATCCTGAAATGGACTCGTCTCTTCCCAGATAAGTTACATTCCTACTGGGTTCACGATTGAAGAGTTCAGCATGATTACAGGCCTTATGAGGAATAGCTGAGAGAGCTGGGGTTGTTTAGCCTTGAGAAGAGGAGGCTGAGGGGAGACCTCATTGCTCTCTATAACTACCTAAAAGGAGGTTGTAGAGAGGAGGGAGCTGCCCTCTTCTCCCAAGTGACAGGGGACAGGACAAGAGGGAATGGCCTCAAGCTCCAACAGGGGCAGTTGAGGCTGGACATTATGAAAAAAAAATGACACTGGAACAGGCTGGCACACCTTCCCTGGAGGTGTTTAAGGCACGGGTGGATGAGGTGCTGAGGGACATGGTTTAGTCTTTGATAGGAATTGTTGGACTCAATGATCCAGTGGGTCTCTTCCAATCTGGTGATTCTATGATTCTATGATGGCGTTCTTATTTCTCCTTTCAGCTGGCCAAAGCTCATCGGTCCCTACCTAAATAAAGAAGGGAATAAAAAAGGACGCGTGTCCACGCCAAAACACCCGCCGGACACGTTTATCCCGCTTTGGGATTCGGGGGGCGGCCCCATTCCAGCCACCCGGGCCCCGGAGGGCTCGTCTGCCCCCTGGCGGCTGCTGGAGCCCCGCCCGCCCGCCTCCAGACCCTTTGCTTGGTCGAACGGAAGGATTCTTTTTTAATGCTTTACATATATTTTATTTTTTTAACGTTTTATTTTTTAACTTTTTAACTTTTTTACGTTTTAATTTTTTAACGTTTTAATTGTTTAATGCTTTAAAAATTTGTAATGTTTTAATTTTTTAATGCTCTAATATTTTTAACGTTTTGACTTTTTTAATGCTTTATTTTTTAATGATTTAGTTTTTTAACGCTTTATTTTTTCTAACAGTTTTTAATGTTTTATTTTTTAATGCTTTTTAATGCTTTTTAAAAACACTTTAATTTTTTTATGCTTTAGACATTTTTATGCTTTTTTAATGCTTTAATTTTTTTAACACTAATTTTTAAATATTTTTAACACTTTAATTTTTTTAACACTCTGGTTTGAACACTTTAATTCTTTTACACTTTAATTTTTTAACTTTTTAACAATGACTTTTAATGCTTTTTCAACACTTTAATATTTTTAACACTTTCTTTAATGCTTTAGTTTTTTAATGCTTTAACCTTCTAACACTTTAATTTTTTAACATTTTAAATTTTTAATGCCTTAATTTTTTTAAATGCTTTAACTTTTTTTAGCACTTTAAGTTTTGTAACACTTCAAATAGATTTAATACCTGCAAAGAAAAAATTATTTAAAGAATGTAGTGTCTCTAAGCTGTGCACAGAGAAGGTAGCAATGCAATACATGAATTCCCTTAAGAATTCCTCTTACATAAACTCTATCATCGCTTTTTTTTCAGGTGTTCTTTGAACACACAGCAAAAGCAAGCACTGGTCACTTTTCAGCACGCCTAACCTTTTTGACTCTCTGAAACAAAAGCCTTTCAGATTTTCCACAGGTATGGGGTTTAGTTTTTATAAGGACACAAAAGAAATTCTGTCATTGGAAATTTCTCAAAAATTAGATTATTCCTTTTGCAAAGTTCATATCATTGCAAGCTCCTTGAATCAGACAAGTGTTTGGTGCCTAGAAAAGGAGGAAGTAGAGTAACATTTAAAGCAAGGAAGAAGGAAAAAAAGACAAAGAAAGAGAGGAAATGCAGGAAGAAGCAATTTGATAAACACATCTTGGTACCAAGATTTTTCTATGGATGCATTTTGAGCAATTCCTAAGAAAGGCTTTGATTCTGTCTTTTTTTGCCCAAGTCAGCAATGAATGAAGTTGCCCTGTCTGTTAAATAGTTCTGGCATTATAAAAGTGCTTGCAGATCCACTGCTGCTTTGATACACAGGACCTGAACTCATCTTACATGTCTAACAATTGGGTTTTTTCTTCACATGCAATAGTTTCAGTGGATTTGCCATATAGCTTACATGATGTGTGTAGAAATCAAAGGAGAATTAGGTCTTTTGTTTAATTTTGGTTTTAATAGAAAAAGTCTGTAGAACTTAGCTGAAGGCAGTGGAATAACAGTAAATTTGCTTTGGTAAGCACAACAGCAGCATGTTATGTGCCATGCAAAAGGCATCTCTCAGTTCTTTTTTTGATTTCCATTCAGGATTGCCAGGATACATAGAGTACATGTAAAGGAACCCTCCCTGATCTGAATTAGCAGTGCCAAATGTGTTGTTTCACAATGTCCCTCTTATTTTGAAGGGACTTGCTGAAAAGGAAATCCCACAATCTTGTAACAAATATAAAGATAAGTAGCATTCCTACTGGATTCATGATCAAAGAGCTCAGTGCAGTTGTATTCCCACATTCTTATTTCTCCTTTCAATGTATTCCAAGCTCTTTTCCCTTTTTTTTTTCTTTTAGCCTGAAAGTGTTGTATATTTTTCATGAGACCTTTCTGACCAATTCCCACTAGATCAGGAGATTGAAGTGAATGTATCTGGCTATGTTACAACCTTCTCCTACTGGGCCATTTGCAAATCTCTGCATTTTTCATGTGAAACTTCTAATTGTGTTAGAACTGTAACATTGGTGTTACCTTATTTTTGTGCTGAGTTTCCATGCTGCCACAGCTGCCTCTCTGACTGAGAAGCCTCTCTGACAGTGAAGCAGCAATAGGTGCAAGGTGCAGACTGTGATCCAGAACCATGATGTGTCAGCCCACGTAAGCCCAACTCAGGTTTCCACCCCCTTGCTGATGACATTAAAAAGCTTAAAGTGTTAGGCACAGGTTCCTGCACAAAGTGCTTCCCACTTCTTAGGTGCTTCCCCATTCCCCGGCCAAGGTGTTCTAGGATGCTTTGTATACACCCTGCAAATACTGCTGCCAGTTCCAGCAGGCTCTAGGGTGAAGCTACCAGCCTTTGAGGGGGGGAGATGCAGGACTGTGCATATATTCCCACAGAGGTGTAAAACTATTAAATTAAAGAAGCCAAAACATCAAGCAGAGGTTGGGACTTTTTTACACAGTGCTTCTACCCTTTCAATCATTATTCATGCCTTCTCACCAGTTCTCTCATCACCATGTGCCTCTGCAGCAGTGAACTCAATGTAGTGCCACCTTGAGATAATTTAGATATATTCCAGAATTTGACTCAAAACTATTTGAACAGCTAATCGGAAAAGTTTTCTTATCGGTAATGGTACCTTATCTTTTTTTATTTGTTCTTTATTAAGGGATGGAGAAAGATTTTCCGTTCCAAGTTATGGAGTGTCATTCTTTTCTCATGGTATAATTTGTACTGAATAAGGATGAAACTCAGACCCTTTGGGTTTACCTCTGCAAGGACCCCCAGCTGATGGGTTCCAGCTTGGTACCTGTAAAGTAGGTAGTCTCTCATGTTGGACATGTCTTATGACACTCACATTGCACAGATATAAAGGACATCTTTGGACACTAAAAATTCTGGTTTCATGGCATCTGCCTGTCCTTTGAGTTTGAAGTATTATAATCATTGATTTGTATTGTTATGATTGGATTTTGCTTCACAAGGTAAACTTAAATCCATGAGTCATGCCTTTCTTTAGGCAGTAGGCTATAAAGGTGATAAAGACAGTGTAATTTCATTTCTGATGCAGGCAAAGCTCTTTAGCTTAAACAAGACTAAAGCATCATTAGTAGTATAGTTGAGTAGCAGAGGGTGTGGCTAGATGTAAGATAACCTTGAAATCCTTGTTAGGTTTTACCAAAAATCGTGTCTGATGAAGCTCTGCTCTCAGGAAAGTGGAATGAAGGATAGAACCAAAGCTAACATGGTTCTTTCTCTTTGTTCCTTGTTTTAATCATGTCTTCAAATAGCACAACTGTTTTTTATTGTTCTCTCTTGTAGGCAGCAGAAGGGCTTTGGATCTTTAAAAAAAAAAATCCAACCCAGACAGTTTTAGATGAGAATCTATGCAATACAGTATGAAGGAGATCAGCCTTGGCTGACTGAAGGTGATTCCCTCCTGGCCTTAAAAAGTGTGAGAAGTTGTGTGCTCCTAGTAATTTCTGATGGTGTTGATTAATAAAGTTAATAGGTTTTTTAATAAAAAGATACAACCACTGGAACTGAATCCACCACTATTTTAAAAGATTAAATAGATACTTATCTTATAAAGCTAGAAACTGTTTGGTTGGTAGCCATACAATTTACAGGTCTTAAATTAGCCACAATGGAGCTGCTTAATTCCGTGATGCAACGGAAATATTTTGAGGCTTACAATGAAAAAAAATTAATAAAGCCTTGCAATATAAAGACTGTAAAGTTCAAACAAGAATCAAGAGTGCAAAGTTAGATCTGTATTTCTATGAAATTTCATAAAATTGGATTTTACACTGTATAATACAACCTGCTGCTTACAACTGAAATAAGGGACTTGGTTTGATGTGTTCATTAAATGCAAAATATTTGTGGATACTTGTGGCAGTTAGGTGTTGCAAATACAGTCGTCAGGTTGAAACTGAGCACATAAAAACGTATTTTAATAAAAAATACAGTCACCTTGGTACCTGAATCAATTCTTACTGTATTGTATGGCAGACACTCTAGCCATTACACTGTAGTCACAGCTTAACAAGAAGGGAAATTTCAGTGCACAGAATTAGCTACAGGAAAGCTCTCCTATTATTGAATGAATGCAATAAAGACACAGCAAAATTTACAAGGAAAAATTTAATAAAATATAGACTATAAAAGCTTCAACATTCTATGTCTGCTCCGTAGCTTAAATCCAAATCTTTGCATTCAAAAGTCCATGCAAATTGGACTGAATTTACTTTGCTTTTTCCTTCTTAAGGAATATAAAGTGAGCCTAATAATTTGCCTTTATTTTATCTATAAATGGTTTTCTAAATGGGAGCTTATTAAAAAGGAGGCAGGGTTAGGCTGTCCAGGATGTTAGAGTGATTACGTCTTGGCAAAACGAATACAGGCAGAGTCCAAGGGCCTGACTTTTAGCATGTAGCCAACACCCTGGATTCCTAATCAGCTTAAGAAATGTATGGACAGTGACAAGTGGACTCTATCTCAGTTTTACTTTTGTCAGTCCTGAAAACTGACAGCTTTTGGTATATTATTTATCTTCGGCTGTATAGAGGGCTATTGGAATTGCCTATACCTAGCTCTGCCAGAAATCGCCAAGTTTCTCTGTTACATTTCTGCATTAAAAAAAGTTAATTTGGCTAAAATTTTTTTCTATTGTGAAGTAAGAGAGAGGGGGGAAAAAGAGTTTTGAAGGGAAGCTATGCCTTTTGTCCTTTTTCCTAGGAAGAGTTCGTAACAGGTAGGGGACAAAAATGGCTGATCTCCAGATAGTTTTTAAGAGGTCTAATCCACAGACACAAAAACCAAAGTTTCATGTTGTGCCTCTTAGACCCACAACAAATTTAGCCAACTTCAGTTTACCAGTTGGTGTGGTAATGCTTTTTGTATTGCACTGTGTGACTGTTCATCAGTGTGACTTAGGCTAGAGCTGGTTTTCGAGAGCAGAATTTGCCAGCTCCTACCTGTGCACTGAACCTGTTCCCAGTGTGCAGCTGTGGTGCAGTCTTCTCCTCTGGCATCCTTAGGAGGGGATACACCAGCACACAATAACTTGTTGATTGTAACATTGCAGAAACCCAAGCCTCAACTCCATGTTAACATCCATATGTATACAATTCTTGAGGGAGAGAATAATCAGGAAAAGCAACAGCTACATCTACATTATCTCAGAGGAATCTGCATTCCTATTGATGATTCACGCTGAGTTAGATATCTGATTTCCCATGATCACATAATTTTCTGGAGGACCTATATGTCAGGTAATTTTTGCCTTGTTCATACCAGCACGAGAAAAAAAATTGCCAATGCGGGAGGGTTAATATGTTAGGGGTATTGATCTCACTTTCTAATCCATGGGCCCAGGTTTCAAGGTCTTCTTCCTGGAAAAAAGCCTTGAAAGTCAAAGGCAACTTTTGGCACAAGGGAGACGTTCAGTGTGAAGTGTTTTTTACAGTTTTGTTTCTGCAGTAGTTTATAGATGAATGGGGGAATAGTGACAGGGGAAGGCCTGTTACCTAAATGTAGACTGGTGCAAGCACTTATTTCTGAGCCTTATCTGCTGTTTCCTTGCATCCTTGTTATCCTACAACCCATGGGTGGTCCACAGTGAGTTTGCCTGCATCCTCTGCCACTAGACAAAGTGACTTCTATTTACTTTAAAACCTGTGGTGTTGGTGTGCCAGCATAGTCAGTGACTGAGGCAGTGATTGAACACAGAAGTATTTTTCCCTACATTTATGAAACATAAAGATATTTGTTTTGATTCCATCACTGTCACCTCATTAGGCACCAGGAAAGTTAGGTTATACATTGAATCAGTTTTGCACTTGGTTTTGTTTACTTTTCATAAATTAACATGGTAATTCACTGTAATAAAATTCTTTGTTTACAGAAAGATATCAAAAAGCATCGTCCATTATTCTCCTTAATGTTACAGCTTTAGCTGCAGCAAAAAGCTTTGTTTACATTGCAGCTGGATGGAGCACTTACCACAGAGCATCACATCCCAGATATGCCTTGCTTTAAGAAGCAGGACAGAAATGCCAAAAAAAAAAGAAAAAAAGAAAAAAAAAAACCCAAACAAAACCAGACCCTAAAACCTGCAAACCCTAAAACCCACCTCCTTAATTAAAACATCTCCCATCTTACTGAATTACTTATCATAAATTCAATCTCCTTCTATTTACATTCCTTTTTCTTGATCTAGCAAGTAGCAATAAGGTACGCTCTGTAGGCAAGAGAAGGCTGAGTTCTACTAGCTGCAGTGTGCAAGTAGGCTGTCCATAGCCATTAGACCAACAAACATCAGCAGTGAAGTCAGCACAGAATTTGACCAGATCATGTGCTTCTGTCATTGGCAAATAACCGATACTTTATTGTTGCCAGCTATGAGTTCACTGAAGAGAAAATATAATGTGAGCTGCCCCTAATTTATGATGCTGCTCGGCGTTTGTCAATATATTATTTTATTCTGCTATATGAATGCTAGGGACTTGCAGACTATAGACAAAATTATCCAGTTTACTCATTTCCCAGATGTGCAAGTGAGGTATTGAGAACAAAAGCTCAGTTTAAGCTTCTGTTTCTTCTTTTCTTTCTCTTTACTCTTTTAGGATTGTTTATGCTTGTATGAGCTGCAGGGGGACTAGAAGTGCACTAGCAAGGCACAAGCCTCCCAGATATCTGTATGCTTTATCTGATTCTCCTTTGAACTTCTTGGGGGAGAAGGGGAAGGTAGTCAGAGGAAGGGAAGAATCTGGTGTGTTAAAAATTCTCTACTGTGCTTTACAGCAGATGACATTCTGGCCTGTACTTGCCTCAGTCTCAGATAAATTCATCAAACAGAGAACGCATGCTGATGAAAATCCAGCCATGTTTTGCCATAGCGTACAACAAAAGCATCCGCAAGAAGAGATCTTCTGTGCAGTAAGCCCATGATAATTTAAAAAGAAAGTATTCCTTGCTGGGTGTTAAAAGGGAGTTCAACACTGATAATTTAAAAACCAGGAGGGACATTTTGAAAGTCTATTTTCTTTGATAGTTCAGAGCATTTTTGCAGAAGTTTTATGAGCATGTGTGGAATATATACTGTTAGGAATGTATCAAAAAAATCTTGCAAGTTTAATTTTGGAGATTAAAGAATAATCATTATGGCATTTAGAAATAGGCTAACAATTAAACCTTTCATCTAAAAGATACAGAAATCTTGTATCTGTTGTGTACTCATGGATGACATCATGATGAATAGTAAATTTTTTAAACTTTAGTATTATCACCCATTCAAGTCTAGAGGCAATAAATTTACTATGTTGCAGAAATCAACAAGGTACAGAAAGATTTATTACACCATTTCCAACATGCGATTTGTGGAGTACTGGCAGTACATCAGTTATTTGCTGGCCTTCCTCACCCAACACATCGGACTGCAGTGACTGGAACACAGAATGGATCTAAATCCTACAGCAGACAGGAGTGGATATAGTGGATGTGGTAGACCAACCTACCTCAGACAGGAGTGGATATAGCGGATGTGGTAGACCAACCTAACTCCTGCAGTGCAGGCAAGCAGTTGAACGGTAAAGGGTAGAGTAGTCACAACAAACAGATCAGAGATCTTCAGCCAGGATAGGAAAAGCATGGAGCCAGTATTAGGTTATTAGGAAGGAACCATACCCAGCGAAAATTCTCAGCACAGGAAAGAGGTTAGTGTTTTGGCAACTTCTTCTTGTGGAAGGAGCCTCCCTGCTCCAAGCGTCATGTCCCCTGGCTGGCCAGAGACATGTTAGCAGGTGGATGGCACTGTCCTCCTCCACCTTCATGGTCCCTCACTGCTCTCCAACTTACAGAGAGAGACTAGTCTTGCCATGAGGGCTTCTAGTTGGACTTTAACCCAAATCCACACAGTTTATGGAAAGATTCCTGCTAAAGTCAATTGCTTTTAGGCACTGGAATATGCTGCCCAGGGAGGTGGTTGATTCGCCTTCCCTGGAGGTGTTTAAGTTACGGGTGGACAGGGTCCTGAGGGACATGGTTTAGTGTTTTGTGGGAGTGGTTGGACTCGATGATCCAGTGGGTCTCTTCCAACCCGGTGATTCTGTGATTCTGTGATTCTGTGCTTTGGTTTGAGTCAGTGCACAGAGGTAGTTTTGAATTTGGGAAGTTCAGAGAGTCCTCAGCTTCCACCAGGTGTCAAGAGAGGTGAGGTGGATGGTAACAGTAATGGTAATGCCTGTGAATCTCCAGAGTAGCTTTGACTTATTCTCTACCTTCCCCTTCCTGCACCTTAGGGGTTTTTATGGAAAACATTTGTAATGTATTTGATTGCGTCTATGCAAGGGAGAATTAGATTGGCATAAAGGTAAACAACTGGCAAATTATTCATAACTCAAAATCTGCCTGATGTCTTTTTGTTCCAAAACTTTAGAAATTAGAGACTGTTCACCAGATGTTATAAAAGAAATTACTAATTTAACTGCTAAACTGCTAAAAGGCTCACTCTGGCAATATTTTCCTGTAGAAAATGTCTGTATCTTGTTAAATGTTTATTGAATACTGTAATTATATTACATTTGCTGTTAAATGATATTGATATTTTTGAATAAAAAGAGGGGGTTTGTTGTTTTTTTTAATCCAGGCAGGATCTATAATGTGAACATCTGGTTGCAACCTAATGTGTGGCACTGAAACAAAAAAAAATCTCCCCACCCTCAAAGAAAAACGCCTTCTGCCAAAGTTTTTCTCTGTGTATTATTTTTTTTAAGTAGCCCCGGATTTTGCAGCACCAGCTATGATTAAGTACCAGAACTTTCTCACTATCAGCAAATGTTTAAAGGCAAGTAACCAGCAAAGTTTCAGCAAGCTGATGGCTGGTGAAATAAGGATATATTTAGCAATGAAACAGCTGTTTCTTTAGCAATAACCCAGCTGTTTGGCCTAGAGAATACCTGTTAGAGTTATTAATCATATTAAAAAGTAGGGGGAAAAATGTGACTCTGGAAGGTGTGAAACAGATATTTAAGGGCGCTTTTTTTTAAATAAAAAGGTGACTTTGTCACTATAAAGAGTGTAAGAAAAAAAAGGAGGGGAGAGTAGTTGGGAATTTTTTAGAAATATATTGATACTGAAATAGATGCACTTAATATTGCTGTCAGCTACCAGTCAAGTTTCTTTTTCTCATTTAGTGGACTATGCTCTCGTAAAACACTAGCAGAATGCTTTGTATCATAGCATTTTCCATATCCATTTCCACCCTTAAGTCTTCCTGTTGAATTAGTGGGAAAGGTTCAAATGTGATGGTGGCTAACTGTACCACTCAGTATACATTTATTTTTTCCTATTTCCTACCAGGTAATGGAAGACAGAAATCTGGCTCCCTTTGACCTTGGGATGTATCCATAACTGAAAAGTGTGATTTCTGTTGGAGGCTAGAGTAAGGAATATGTATAAAATTCTACCATCTAGATAGAATGCTAAAGACAGACTTTTTTTACAGGGTTTCCCTGTCACACAGTAGATCAAGAGAATCAGACAATTACAGTTGCTTGCACTGAACAGATGTGAAACAAAACTCTAATATCTTAATTGCAACTTGTGCCATTCACAAAGGTGTTGCTAGCTGGGAACACCTTCAAAAGTAAAAGTTTCCTTATATGTAGGTAGAACCTAATCCCGACTGCTGTATATGCATAAAAATTAATTCTAGTGGTTCCATTGTTATTGCAGGTGGTCCTATGCTGCACAGCTGGAACCACCACAATAAAGACCTATGTACATGCAAAGCACATGCTCTTGGACAATGCATTAATTCACTACAAAGTGGCCAGCTAGATTTCTTTTGGCTAGGTTTTGGGGATTTGCTGACTTAGGGTATATGAGTTTTCTTTTGCTTTATGTCTCTTTAAAGAGTGAGTAAATAGAATACAATTCAGATATTTTAAATTTCTCAGACCTGAGCTGCTTTTTTACATTGGAACTGAACACTGCAGTAATTTTTAAACAATGCAATATTTTGACCTGTCAAAATGAAATGCTTCATTTAGGAGAACCTGAATCAGAGAATAAAGACAATCGAGTTAAGTTATATATTTTTATTTATATATTATTTTTTAATAAAAACATCCATATGAACAGAATGTGTCAACAATGAAAATAACTCAGACTTTCATCAAATAAATACTTCATGCATTGAAGGCTACATGGATTATCATAGCTAAAATCTGCTCCCATTTATTGTAGTTTACATTTTTTGTATTAGAGTAATCTGCCTGTTGTACTACAGAAGGACTTGAGGATCTAGCACCATTCCCTTCCAACCTCATGTGAATTAATGTGCACGCTTTTGCCCTGAGGCTAGATGTATGTCCCTTGCCTCATCAGATACAACTTTCTATTGCAGACCTGTGACTTCTCCACAGTTGAGTAGGTTTTGGGAAGGGGGCAATTAGGAGAGTGCCTCATGAGCCCTTTTTTAGCCACCATGAGCATTAACCTGTAAATGACTCCATGGAATCTAGCAGATATACTGCTTCAGCAGCTAAGCATATTATAAAAACGTCCTTAGACTTAATAAATATTATGCTGAGCCTTCTTCACCACTCTGGAACAAATGTAGATGTCCATTTATTTGTGGAGATGACGGTGTGTAAAAAAGTTCTCAAGAACTTTTTAACTAGCTGAGTCATTGCTTAGACAAAGGAGAATTAAGACATTTGCCAGTATGCAAAAGAAATCTGACAAACAGGCTGCCAGCATTCCCAAAGGAACTATTCTCAAGGGCTGTTCTGTCTTTTTCATCCATCATATGGAAAACCAGAAGCATATACTGCCATACTGATGAAGCTGTTTGCTTCTCATGGACTGAACCTCAGAACCAGAGGGGAGAGTCTGTTCTCATCTCCCTTCCTGAAGCTGGATACTCTGTAATTGTCTGGCTACACGTCTCTTTCAAGAGACAAATAGTAGAAAATGTTACAAGGTATTACTGCAACATAATGTTTTTATCATCTGTAAAATGCCATCTTTTCTGAAGTCAGGCATTCCAGAAAATGAGCACTATATTAATCCATGAGAATAATTTGAAGTAATTAATTTATCCATAGTTTCAGCCCCTTTCTCCCCACAAATTTCCAGGCCGATCGTGGTTGGAATGTCATTTTGCAGAACTTTATATTTGTGCATTTATTTCTAATGCACAGCATTTGCTATCACCTTCTTTTTCACTCATTGTTGCTGGCTGGTTGAAAGCACTGTTTCTACTGTCTGGCTGGATCAGTGCACAAGAATTCCTTGTGAACACATCTCTATTAATTACATTAGAATGAGAACAGAATAGTGTCCTAACAGTGTACATTTTAAATAAATAGACTGTACAGTAGTGGCATTTATTATGTCTTTGCCTCTTCACCTGAATTCTAGCAATGTTTTATTAGTGTTTCTATTTATTTATTTAGTTTTACAGAGCAAGGATATAAAGCTAAGCTTCAGGACAGGAAGCATTGTTTTATATACAATTACCAAGTGCAGCTGAATCCAAGGAAAAATACACTCAAAAGTATTATAGAAGATGCCAACTGTTAGAAGTTGGTGGGTTTGGTTTTTTTTTTTTTGCTTGGATAGTTTTTATCCAGGTATGTTTTTCTCTTTATGAAGAATTAAAAAATACTTGCTTGAGCAATGCCATCTGCAGGCTTTCTAAGGACAGTGATTTTGTTCTTGCAGGTCTCCTTTCTTCAAAGACTTAAATCCATCCTAAATGTTATGCTTTGAATTTGATCCCAGATTTAAACAGGACTGCCCATCAGTCATAGGCAAGCAGTGGGGTTGCAGTGAAAAGACCCTGTTTGCCGTCCTTTACCAACATTTGTATTAGACAGATACAACATCCCATACAAATGTGTATTGACCAGCAAGGTGTCTGTCTGCTTCCTAACTTCCCACTGCTGCCATCGAAGTTCTTACCAAAAGCAGCCCAAAGTACATGACACTCAGAAAAGAGAAGGGAAAAAGTCCTGTCTCCTTCATTCTCTGGGGACAGCAATCCCCAAAGTTCTTCACAACCAGGAATCATAAATGAGGACTCCTCTTGAACAGTGCAGGTGGCAGACAGGTTTTGTGTACAAGGCCGTCAACAATTGTAACCTTGTGGTTCAAGTCTTTCCACAGTTTAGCCTGATGCAACTGCATGCTCTAAATCTTGCTTATTTTTCAACTCTTTTAATTACTCTAACAAAATGCAATAACTCTCTCTACACACCTGTCCTTGGGAATACAGTTAAACCATCATAGTTACAGCAACACTTATAAAATAAAATGCATAAATAAAAAATAGCACATCCATTTTTTCTTTTAATTTTCTTAGCAAGTTGAAGAGAAATGGCAACACTTTTATAATTTGTGAGTACCAAGAGCAAAAGCAGGATGTAGAAATGCTGATGGTCTGATCCCTAAGTGGTTTAAAAGGCAATAAAGAGATTGTTTCTTTTAAGATGCTGTAGTCACTTTTTTTCCTAACTCATAGTACAAATGTCTCATAGCACTCATATTTTTACATGGGTTTGACTCCTTGAAAAGGTCCTTTTAAGGCTTCATTGTTCCAAAACAGCTTTCTCTTACTGCTTACTCATTCTTGGAAGAATCTTTTTCTTCAAATAACAAAAAGTAAAAAATTAAAGTCAGTTGCTGCTCTTAGCTCTCTTAGCAGCTATATCTGTGAGCTAGGATGACAAAGCCATGCACGTTATATTATTGACTGCATTAACATTACAGTGTTAAAAGGAGAAAATTATACACAGTCCTTGAAGTCAACAGAAGGACCACTGGAAGTCTAGAGAAGGCCAAGCTGTCCAATGATTTTCAGTTGTTTTTTAGGCACTGAGACAGAGGCAAGTTTGCATCTGAAATGACAGGCAGTACACAGAATAAATATAAACCAGCCATGACACCAGAAAATGTGGATGAAAACAACTCTTCCTGCTATCAAAGCTTGTTCTGGGAGAACATCCTGCTGAAAGTCCACATGTAAGACTTGTAGAATAGGGGTCACTCTCTCCACCGCCATAGCATTTGCTGGGAAGGCAAAGGCAATTCAGTGCTTTGGGTCTGTGATGGAAGTAATAGGAAGCTGGTGGAAGTTTGGGATATTTCTTGAGTAAATAGTCTCCATGAAAGCCAGAAGAAAAGGGACTTTCTGAAGGCACTGAAATCAGTTTGGCAGAGAAATTGTCTGAAACTATCTCTGCTTTGGATGTAGCAGGTGTAAACCAAACCTACAATAAATAAGAGGTCTCTGGGTCAGGCTAGGTTTATGATGCAGCTGAAGCACTGACAGATAACCTAAGGGTAGAATTAAAATAAAGAAAAGAAGTCTGCCTTCTGTGGTTTAGGAACTTCAAGTATGAACACTAAGTCTGACCTAATATTAACCCTGACTCCTAAGGCCCCTTTCCAACCAAACAGTTCTGTGGTTATAAATATGACTTCTTACAGTATATTGTCTTTTGCAATACTGGTAAGTTCTAAAAATTTCCACATTAGAAACATTTTGCATCATGAGGCATTTTTTGTTCAGCAGCCTATAGGATGGTGGCCTAGGCACTAGCTTAATCAAATCCTATTTTACTATTTTGTTGTGCATGCTCCCTTTTGCAGACTGTTATTTTAAGTCTTGCAAGCAAGATAATTTGTTTCTGCAGCTTATCTCCTCTTTTCTCCTGTTCCTTTTACTATGTATTGTATACGCATGCACAGAATAAGAACCGCTTACAATTCTTCATAGCTAACATTATATATAGAGCGCTATCCACCAGTTATGCTCTTTCTTTATAGAAGCACAATTGTAGTCTTGAGAAAGCTAATGCTGAGCCCAATTTATTTCTTTCAAGATTTGGAAGGACGTATGAATCATCACAAGGCAGCTAGTAAACACCGTATTAAGCTTGTATCAATGTGAAATAAATGTTTCTTTGACAGAGCCATCAGTCCTCAAACCATTATGCTCACTGCTTATCCTCTAGCATTGCAAAGCTATTTTGTTTAAAATACATGGAAAGCTATAGAAGTGCCTTTCACCTTATAGTGGGATATCTTCAGGCTCTTATGCAGGAGGTTGATCTCTTGTTTACAGCATGGGGCAAGAAGATAGAAGAGCTTGCTTCATTCCCAGCCCTCATCCAGATTTCCTGCAGGACTTAAAACAAGTCATCAGAGGCAGTGGACTGGAGGGACAGTGGAGAGAGCTGGCCAGAACTCAATATGTACAAACTCCACAAGGGTAAGAAATAAGAGAGGCAAGATTTTCTCTGCCGTAGGCACCTACTCTCTATGCCTTAAGGTAATTGGATGTTCTTTACTATTTCTAAAGATGTTATTTAACTATCTCATAGTTATATCTCTATAGTAAAGTAATGCTTTCTAGACTGCATTGCAATTCTGTGGCTTTCTGTAGATAACTGCATGTGCTTTTTCCTTGTCATTTTTCCTCCCTTCTTATTCTCAAGTTATCCAGGAAACTCTAAAGAATCTTTAGACCTATCACTCTAACATTGTCTGGCATCAGAAAAATAAAACACCTTAATCCATCAAATTAACATTTCACCAGTGACAAAAGAACTGTATTGTTATCAGAAATTTGCATACTTAATTCGTTGTTATTACTCTTTTAAATAGGGGTAAGGTTCCTTAGTGCTTTTATAAACCTCCAAATGAGGTTGATTTCTTCTGCTGAGAGATTTAATTGTTGGTATATGTTTTCCATGGGCATGATGAAAGCTAGCTAGAATTACTGCTGAGTGAACTAGAGCAATCCAGGATTATGATGAATGGGAGTAGTGAATGACAAGTGACTGATGCAAGCAAAACATTGAGTTTGAAGAGCCTGTAATTAGAGGGACATGATACTTCAACTGAACACTGTTATGTCAAACATGGGACAATTACAATATTTCTCTTTAAGTACTGAAAGCTTTTGAGTAAGAAATTACACGATCAGAAAATGGTGTGTGGTTCTTACACAGCAAGCTAACTCACCCTTTGCATAGCTTCAGCACAGCAGGTCTCATTTCTATCAGGGCTGAATTTGGCAAGTGAGAACTAAAACACTGGAAAATGTTCCTTCAGAGCTTGAGCTAATCCTAGTAACACAAAATCCTGCCATCCCATTACAAAAGTTTGGTCTCGTCACTAATCAATAAGTGATCCTTTTCTCCTACAGTTTCTCATACCTGCTTGGCTCCTCTCTGAAATACCTCAGAAAACATTGCCCTGGGCTCAAATTGCTGCCTGGAAATCACTTACTTGACTCCATGAATTTGAATCAATAGTTTGTTTTGTTTATTGCTCTGTTCGGTAGAAGATATGGCTTACAGGCCAGAGGGTGGTTATGTCAGGATATGTCAGGCGGCAGCTGGAAAGCTTACCTCTAAGGGTAGTATTTACAGAGCTGATGATTGTACTTAAAAGGATGTGGCCTATATACAGGAAATCATGGAGATAAAGAAAGTCTGTTTTTCTAGTAAAAGTCATTTCTATTGAAATCTAAGAGTTTCTAAGCCATAACTCAAACCTGATTGTGAGCAAGAGTAGGTTATAAAAGAACATCACCTCTAGAGGAGAAACCAAGCAGGTCAAAGTCATTGACTTTAGAGGAGATGGAAAGTGGACAGAATATTGGGTTTTTAAGGCAGAACATTGGGAGTGTAGATCTTTACCTCCTGTGCAAAGCAGTATGTATAATCAGAATACTGGTGGCGTATAGTGGACCTTAGGTTCACCTCAGTCCTCATTTCCTGAGGTTCTTTTGACATCACTGAAGTGTATTAAAGACAATCTTCTCTGGCAGTATTTCAAGAGAGAAGGGATATTATGAAATGTAGCAAGAGCAGAGAAAAATAAATTATCATCAGTAACGTCCTTTTAACATTGTGTGTGTAAAGGGGGAGTGTGAGTGTGTGCACACATGTAAGTAATCTGGATTTAAACTAATTTTTAGATTAAATGCTGTCAGATGCACAAAACAAACAGAAAAAAATGTTTCTGGTCTGTGTTGCCAGCATTTGGGTAACTTGGCTGGTAATGACTGTACATAAAGAAAAATATTAGAAGAGCAATTCACATTGGTACTGCTCCTTTAGGAGAAATAACTAGTTACTGGTTGTGGTGTTTCATACAGGCTTCGTTACATGTCTTTTCCTTTGCCTCTCTAAAGGAAAATAGATCAGGCCAGCACACTGTATATATTAGCCAGTTAACATACTGGGCCATACTTACACTTTATTGTAAATGTTTTTGGTACTTCTTCTTAAGTCTGTGTTTACCTTGGGTATTTTCTTAGTTCACACATGTGAAATAACAGCTGGGGCTTGCCAAAATATAGCAGTCAAGTGCTGTACATGTAGTAGCTTTAAAACTAACACAGGTGTCCTAGATCCCTTACACAGAATAAACAGAAGCACACTATCAAGACGATGCCTAACTCCCCTCTTCTGGAAATGACGTGTCTTGAAATGCTTGATCTGACAGTTGCTTTGGTCTCTCAAGAAAGATGCATCACAGGGGTGAAATGCTGTTGATTTCTACAAACAAGTACACCACCCTTTTTTTTCTTTTTAATAAAATGTAGTATCACAACACAAAATAACTGATTTCCACACTTTTTTTTTTTTAAAAGGCAAGTTCATTTAATGAGCTCAGTTCACTCCTGGGTCACACCAGGACTGGAAGGACAAGACTTCCATAGCTGGAAAGACCACCCAGAGAGGCGGAAGCTGTACTTGCCCAGGAGGGAGGTAAGGCAAGAAAGTCCCAACAGTTTCCCTCCAGAGCCCAAGGCATGAGTACCAACAGCATTACCAGCAGAATCCCAGGGGCCCTGACCATGCAGAAGGGGCCTGTTTCTTTTCAGTGTGAGTACACCTAATTTCCTTTGTGCTAGCAAGCTCTCAGGGAACAAGAAAATACAACTGTAATGAGCCGCTCAGGTTTTTATGGTGGCTTTTTCTTTTGTTGAGATTTTTGTTTCCATGATTTTATATTGTGCTGGTATTTCTATATCTGAAAGAGAAATAAAATAGGATATAGTACAGCAATGACAGCTACTCCACACAGAGGAGGAACTTAGCATGGGTTTGCACAGCTATAGCCAACACTGAAAAATCCTACTGATAATGCGCAGGAGGAATGGGAATTCAGGAAAAAATTATGGGAATATTGTTCTCAGAGTAGTTTTCACTCCACAAAGATGACATACATAAAACTGATATGTCCATGGGGACAGCTGTGCCATCTTGTTTGTTGCCTAAGTGACAAGAAGTAGACAAACAAACCTAGTCATATAAAAGAAGAGCAGCTGGTTGCTTCTGCCAAAGCAGTATTGCTTTGTAAGGATACCATTCAGAATAGAATCCAAAGTATTATAAGTGAAGACATCCACTTTGCCAGTTCACTCAATAGGAAGTTGCATTTTGCATAGTAATTTCATTGACCTACCTTTCCTTACAAACATGAATGATTCATTTTGTCTGTAAGGATAGAAATTAAGCTGTCAGAGAAGAATCATTAGTACTCTGGAATCAAGGTACTCAGTTTAGGAGTTTGTGAAACTGGACAGAGATTTCCAATACTAAAAAAATACATAATTTTGACAAATGCGTTTGCATTATCAGCTCTAGCATCCTATATCTCATGAAAGCATCTCAGCTTTTTCTGTCATAAAAATAAAAGCTGGGAAATTATTGCTAATTACATTATGAGAATGTTTGCAATAAGAAGTATGAAAACTATGACTTTAGAAAGGGTTGATTATGTAAATATCCAATGCCAAAGTCTTGTAAGCCTAATCTAAACTAAACTTGAGGTGTTGCCCATAGCTGCACTAGGTCTCTGTGCCTGGAAGGTAGTCTGCTTTTTCCAGCGTATCAGTTGATCCAATGAAAGATACTGCTTCTCTTCAGAGCTTGCCTTGCCTTTTTTATAGATATTGCAGCTCAGTAAATCTTACTGACTGTTTTGTCTTGACCTTTCTGTAGAGGTAAAAGTGTCTTGGACTCAAACCTAGATTCCTGAATACCTTTCTTGCAGATAATGTAATGCATTAAGTTTTCCACATTGTGCCTGGACAGGACAGGATTAACGCAGCATTAGTTGATTGCAGGAGGATCAAGGAAGCGGATTAGAGCTGCTTCACAATTAATGATCCTAGACGTAAACTGCCCTACTTGGGGACATGAGATGAAGAAAGCAAGATTTAATGAACTGCTTTGAGAAAGCAGCAAACCTGGTTGCCCAATATATTCCAGTTATCCCTTGGGATGACCATATTTCAATACAATGCCAGCTTTCTTTTTAATATGATCCCTGATATTTCTTTTAGGCCACCTGAAATGTCACATTTTTTTCCTTCATCAATCAAAATATATTTTTTTTAACTGTGGGATGTTTGTTCAGTAGAGCTTGCTGTTTTTCTTTCATTGATTTTCTTTTTAACATGCAGTTGTTGAAAACTTAATTTTGAGTTTAGTCAGCTTTGTTCAAGATGCATAGCTGTTCCAAGTAGAATTTGTGGTATGTTTTCTGCAGTCCAGTGTAATGGACATACAGCATGATGGATGATGTTTGGAATGAAAAGCTGAATGAATGCAGGCATTACCAAAGCTGCTTTCTTGATCTGAAAAGAGAAATCCCTTTCTTTGTTACTTTTTTATAAGGAATTTATAGCAACACATGGTTGGAAAAAATCCCTCTGAAGAATGAACACTATTATAGATTTTGCAGTAAGATGTGGTTTGTATTTTTTTTCTTTTGTATAAAATCCCTGTGAACATAATATAATTTTTTAAGTGCACGCGTGAGGTTTTTCTATTTTGGCATTTTGGTCACTTATTAATCTTTCTGTGCAAAATGAGCATATCTTCCCCAGCCATATTTTTCTTCTATCTGTATTAGTGTTGCCCACCCAATGTTAGTAGCAAGCACTTGTTATTACTACTTTGTTATTCTTTCCTAAGAAAGCCCATAAAGACCTCTAATGCCTGACAGATTAATTTGCTGCCTTTGAAAATTGCATAAAGTGACCCTAATGCACAGTGTTAAGTTTTCAGCAAAGTAAGAATGTTTTATTACCATCAGGAATTCTCCTGAAATTCAGCAATTTGAAGATTTTCTCCTATTCATAGATGGGCAAAAATGACTGCCTTGTGTTACACCAGCGCCTAGGAAAATGTGAGCCATGGGCAGGAGGACTCTGTGTTATGGCAAAACCAGATTTTAACTGGCACAGCATACAAGACTTTGGTGGGAATGTTTTGTCACTACTTCATCCTCTTTATCTAGTCTGTCTGCTGCACTCTTTTCCTCTGGGGATAATTCAGAGCAGAGATCTCAACTGATTGCCCTTTATCAGTGGTAGAGGAGAATATGCTCTCAACATCTACTCAGTGTCAAGCATTTGAGAGCTGCTGTGTTTGTACCATTGGAAAATAAGCTGTAACTGCCTAAGCACCATGACAATTTGGGTGGACTTTAAGAAACAAGGAATTGTGGAGCACAAGCAGCTTCTCATACCCACTGTGGAGAGCAGAGTAAAACAAATTTTAAAACAGATTTACATCCCTGCCATGCTGTTAGCAACTGGCATGCTTTCAAGAGGATATAGATGATCTTCTTTAACCAACTATTTTTGATCTTATGTCTAGATCACTAAGAAAGTACGTATGGTGTCAGTAGGTCAAAAGTCATAGCATCAGAGTCTCTGCATGCAAAGACATGGAAGACTGTCCAGGACTAGAAATCACTGATCAGAAGGAATGCAACTTTGTAACTGCAGGATAGTGACCCATAGAAACCAGTACATAGAGTTTATTTTCTTCATTCTCCTTCTCCTTGTGTGGGTATATTTGGCTATGAAAAGCAGTGTAGTGTTTAGGGATAAAAGATACTAATGAAGTGGTATCTTTCAACACCACACCAATTCACATGTTTAATTTAAATACTGCTGTTGTCTACCCAGTGGCTTAACTAGCATTTTGTGAAATTAACATAGAAAAACTGCAAGTCCCTGGTCTAAAACAATAAAACAAGTTGGGTTTTTTCCCCCCAAGAATATTCTTGTTTCATAACTTTGAGAGGATAAATTCTCAGCTAGTGTAAACTTGCATAGCCCCCCATTCCAGAAGTCCTCTTCAGCAGCTGAGAATCTGACCCCAACAGCTTTATACTTCCTGCTTTAATACTGTTGCCTGGTAAAGAAGTGGTAACAGCCTTACATGTAGGCAAAGCATTAGATCATAAGGTCTCAGAGGTCCTGGAGGAGAAAATACGTCCTTCAAAGCAGTTTGAAGGTTGGCATAGTCAAAGCACACTGATTCAACAGCATAACCTCAAAAATACAGTGATAAATAGGAGAGCTAGTTAATAGCTTCTTTCGTAATTACTAAGCACAGGCAGATTTGGCCTTCATACCTCCAGAATAAGTTGTTAGCCAAAGTGATCACTTTGCCAATAACACAGAACTCTCCCAGGGAACAAATTGTCCGTGTACTACCACTCCAACCTTCACAGGTTGCCCCCTCACATTTCCACTCTCGTCTCCCTCTGTCTCTCCTGGTGCTAGCTGTCCATGAGGGGCAGGAATTCATGAGCTGTCCATCTCACTCAAGGGAGGGTCATGATGAGTGGGGAGCTTTCCAGGGAACCAGTACAGATGGCTTACCAGAGCAGCTTCTGTCACTGGTTTCAAGACAGTACCCCTGCTTTCCAGGAAACACATTTCTAGCTCTCATGTTTGCAAAGGAAAACCTTAAAACCTGAATTCCCAACAGCTACAACACCAGAGGATAAATGAAAGGAATCTCATTTTTTTTAAGTCAAAGCTGCTTTGGCTTTACTTTCTTGCTTTTCCTCCAGGCACAGCTGAACTCCAGAGCTGCCACTTTCTGAACAAGAAGCAGCCACCAGGGCCAGCAAGTGAAGCTTGGCTGAGCTGGGTCTCTCCTCTTCCCTCTGCCCACCCCCCAGCCTGCAGGCAGGAGATGGGGTAGAATTCCTCCAGCATCATCCCACAGATGCAGCTTGTTGAAGCAGAGGATGGGAGGAGGTCTAGTGCAGAGCTGTGCACTCCGGCATGTTAGGGACTGCACAAATGTGGCTGCATGTGCTTGCCATGTCATCAGCCATGAGAACCTGTTCCTTCCCAGACGTTCTTTTGTCCATAGATAAGTAAGCCCTACGGCTGCTTTCAGAAAAGGCTTTCAGATGTACCCCCGAAAAGGATAAAGGAAGTTTTGAAAGGTGGGATCTGAGGAGAGGAAGTGACTCATGGGCTCAAAGAGAGATGGGAAGGGAGAGACAGCCGGCTGAAGCAGCAGAAGCGATCCCCAACTGTGCCGAGTCGTGGGAAATGGGGTTGTTAGAAAGGAGCATGAGGCTGGGGAAATCGAGCTTCAGGAACAGCTTCAGTCCGATGCTTGCCTCCTGAGCATAGTTTTCTTAATGCATCCCACCCATAACCAGCTCCCAGACTTATGAGGGTGCTTGGCTGCACTACACATGTGGTTTGGAGGTGGCTCCAGCTTCCCTTCCAGTCAGCAGAGCCCCACAGGATCTGTGGGGTGCCAGCCACTGTGCTGAGAGTGCAGCACACTTAGCATACCAGCCTCACCTTCACCTGCTGCAGGGGCCCATCACTGCCCACTGCAGCACTCCAACCATGGCTGCAGCCCCTCGTGGGACTGGAGGAAGGAAACGTAGCTGAACTTTAAGTGAAGAACAAGAGATTTTTGCCTTCATTTTGCAAATAGCTGGGGTTTGTCACTTAAAAGGAGATACAGCAGAAGTGGATTGGGTTTTATGGGGTTTCACGAGAGATGTGACATGAGAGCCATGTTTGAGACTTTTGCACTGACCCCTTGCAGATCTTCTTTGTTAGGGTGGGCTTTTGTCCACCAATGGGATATCCTTATTTTAAGTGACTGAGGCATGAGCTGTTTTCCTACACGCTCTTCTGCACCTTGTAATTTGTGTAGCCTCTGGTAGAATGAGTTTTCTCTCCTAATGAGGAAGCTCTAACAGTCAGGACTTTGTGAAAATTAAACAGGGAATTTCCTGTCTTTCAAACAATTTCCCCCCTTAATTATGATGTTCTAATAATATCATGATTTTTTTAATTAACTGATCTCTACTTGATCTGCCATGTGCAGAGCAGTCAAATAATAAATTGGCTGCAATTCTCTTCTGTGTCTCCTAGAAAGGACATGAGGCCAGAGATAATGTGATGCTACCTTTTGTTTCTTTACTTTATTTATTTGTCTTTAATGAGTTGTCCTGTGGATCAACTAAGGTGGATCAGATGAAAGTGCTCATTTTGAGTGTTGAATTAGACCCTTTTTTCGTTACAGAGTTACAGAACTCATTTACCAATGTAGTTGAGATGTGCACTGCAGGAATATCAGTAATCCAAGTTTTACTGGATTTTGCTTTGTGACATTGACAAGCCTATTTGTAATGTGTGTGTAAAAAGAATTGCATATTAGTTAAGCATTTCAGGCATTGTATAAAGCATTTTCTTACCCAGAGGACTACAGAGCTAGAACTGGGAAAGAACTATTTCATCCATCACTGAAGTCACAGGAGTGGAATTACAACAAATGTTAAGAATTTGCTGTAAAAGCTGAAAATAACACTCTACTATTACATATGTAAAAGTTGTAGGTAATTGTGTTCTGTGTGCACCTCCAGAACCAACATACAGCTTTAGTCAGTTATTAGTTGAAGCTTGGTTTGGAAAATGTTGCAACTAAAACCTGTGACTATTCATCAAGGGAAAGATGTATGCAAGATGTCTTTTCTTCTACTGCCCAGAAAAAATGTAGTGTGTTGTAGGGCCTTTCCTGAGAGTTAATAGAGGTTAAGATTAAGTTCTTGGCTGCAGCAAGTGGAGTTCATTCCATCTTCATTAATTTTCCTTGGTTGTTTAAAGAAACAGTGTTTTTATCTGTCAAGTCTTGCTAGCAGATCTTACCTTTGTCCATCTTTCTCTTAAGTTTTTCTGTACTTTAAGATTTTATTTTTTTCCTGTATCTATAAAAGTAGGATATGCACCCTGAGGGTATTTACCAGGCAAGGGCAAAAAATTATATGCCGTATGTTGTATCATCATGACAAACATCTTGGGCTTTTCCTAGAATATACTTTTGGTTTAGTTAGACTCCACTAAACTTCTGGAAGAACCTTTATATCAGGTAAATATAGTAAGGAAACATGATTTATACTTGATACTTGTAGCCTTCTCTGGTAACTGTGCCTAATCACTGGGTCCGGTAAGGCCATTTGGACTATTTGCACAGTTCCTCGCTTATTTTGTACTCCAGTCAAGGTAACATTTAGATAGATCCATCACCGGCCAGCTGATTTAGAGACAAATTGGTAGCAAGCCATACAGTATGTCAGTCCAGATTTTGAAGCACTTCCTCATGATAGTCACTGCTATCACTGACATTGTAGGTGGAGACACTTGTAGGGTAACCTTCATGATACCGTGCTCCTCATGCTTTCATACCAAGAATCACTTTTTTCTCATGTGATTACCTTAGCCATCAGCACTTACAAGGAATTAGATCCAGACAATCGTGTAACATAGCCCCTGAGGTCAGCTTGTAAATAGTATCACTTTATGTGATATTTTTTCGTGCACCTGATGATGTTACACAGATGTAGCAGCAGAGATCAAAAGTATGTTCCTAAATGATTATGTATTCTATGGTATTTGTCTGCCTATATAATTTCATCTTCACCTCTAAGATGCCTCTTTTGGCATACTACAGCTGTTATGAGTTGTATTAATTATAGTCAAGACCAAATTTAAAAGGCTATTTTAGTATAGTTCTATACATATTAAGTGTCACTCTCCAGAACTTTTGCATCTATGTCGATCTTGGTAAATCAGAAATTAGCATATTTCTTTGAAATGTAAAGACAACTTAATTCTTGCTCCATTTTTTCATTGCCAGGCCAAACATGCCTTTGCTTATATTTATGAGAGGTTACGGGCTCCCTCTGGTGGTTTTTGAAAACCAGAAAACTAATAGAGAACACGAGTTTAAAAAGGAGCAGTTCTGTGCATAAGTTTTTGTTGATTGTTCGCAGAAGGTTGCATGCCTAATTCTTCCTGTGCCTGCCACCACACTTATTTTCAAGTTGAGCTAGTTTTATTATTGAGGCATTTTACTATGGTAGTGTATCCTGAGAGACGATAAATGAATATTGATATAGTAGAGAACAATTAGATAGATAATTCTGCTAAGGGGATGTGCTTTTATTAAAAGTTTTACTAGCAAAATCTGTATGTGTCTTTTAGTTCTTCACCTCCTTCTTCTACTAGTTATTCCTCTCCTACATTGGATTTGAAATGGCTCCATAGCTATTTAATGTAGAAACATATTGTTAAATTACATTTTTCTTGGTAGCTACTGTGAAATTTAATGATAACACAAATGAAGAGTCAGACTCCACTCTTAAATAGCCAGTTTCTCGATATAGCATTTATACCTGAAGGTTGGAGGAGATATTGATATTGATGTCAACATTGATATCAACAATGAGTTTTTCTCTCTCCCCAAGTTCAACCACACCTATATGCCTTTTGCTATTGAAAAGAGAACTGGTATAGGAATGTTCCACATTAATTCACAGCAAATTACAAACATACAGAACATGTAAGGTGAAAATTGTTTCTAATCATGTTCTGCTTCTGCAGAAGTCAGCACTGTTTTGCAGGTGGTCTGGCAGCGGGCTAGAATTTCAGTGCAGGCATCCTTGTGGGGGCCAAAATGCAAACTTTGCATTTGGTTTTGCTGGTTTTGCATCTGCTGTGTGACTGGTGCAGGAGCATTTGGGCAGCCAGGTGATGATGTGAGCCCAGCAATATCTCTATGACAATCTCCTCAGCCTTTCCTATGATAGCACCCCATATTTTTCCCAGGGTAGTTGCATGCCACTAAGGAGAGGAGAATAGGAAACTTCCTTTCATCTGCAGGAGTCCAGAGAAATTATGGTTGAACTTATATAATTTCTTATACTGTCTTCCACAGTAGAAAAGCTTTGTTTCCATTTTATTTGACATAAACAGTAATTGTAGGGAGGGCAAGAAGGGGGGTTGAGAAAGTTTTACCTGTGCAAAAGTGTGTGGTTGTGTTTGAAATACCTCTGAATTACTTTAATTTTTTTTGTCTGACTAAGTTGATCCTTCTGTCCTGTTTGATTAAAAATCAGGAAACAAACCAGTTGCATTAAAATAACATGACTTCCACCTTTTTTATTTTTATTGTATTAAGCAGATATCAGATAATTTTGTCACTAGCCATAGGAAATTGCCATTTAATTTAATATTAGAGTTGAATTCAGAAGAAGGCTCCAAATCAGCCTATGTTGTGTGATAAGGGATGAGCAAAATCCTGGTCCCATGACAAAAATGGCAATGCTTCCATTTCATTCCATGGAATCAGAATTTTTTACCCAGATGACTTGACTGAATTATAATATAGATAATATAAATAATATAAATATGATAAGATGATGATGATGATGATGATGATTATTATTATTTTATATTTCTAACATCTGTAGGTAGTTCCTACGCTCCCCGTTTCTGCGAGTAAGTCTTACAGGTATTATGTACATATAATTAGGATATTTGATTGGGGTTTTTTTCATAATAACTTTTACTCCACCTAAGGAATTTGTTCAATATGCAAAGTCTCTGTCCTGAGTGCCAGCAAAGAACTCAGTCCTGCAAGGTGCTGAACACACTGGCTCCATCCAGCAAGACACTTAGGCATGTCCTTAGTCTTAAACATGAGTCTGATCCCCAGGACTTCACCAAATAGAAGTTAAAGTATCGTGCAGATGCAATCCCCAAACCTCCTCTCCACTGGTCATCTGCAGAGCTTCCATAGTTTTGTTATAATAATATGGTAAGAATTAAGCCAGTGGCATTTAAGGTATTGTTTTAAAAACATTGCACAAAAATGATACATGCTATATAGTACAGTAGATCAGTTTTCAAACTGGTAAATGAAGTCTTCTGCAAGCTTCAGCTCCTTTGTTTTTTCGTACAATAAGGAAAATTCTTGTAGCATCTTACGTGGTTTTAATTACAGTATTTGTGATTCTTTAAATATTTATTCTTCAGCAGTTAAGAAACTAGGTGAAGGGGAACTTTAGAAACATTTATCATGGATCAAGTGTTAATGTGGAAAGGAAATGAGGTGCTGTATTCCCGTAAGGAAGAAGCACCTTTTCATAAAATCTGTGGCATCGATTCAGCAGAACATCTTGAATCACAAGAATGTTTGCACATATTATTCAGCCTGACACACATGTCCAAGCTCTGTAAAAGTTGTCAAGATTCCCCAAAGTGCATAAATGCTGCCCTGAATTGGTGCCTATTCTACTTAGCTGCCCACAGATCCCCTTCAGTGACAGATGTGTCATTCAGCATTCACAGCACACAGTGCACCAAAGACAGATGAGTACACTCTCCCTTCATCACCTGAAGGAGTTTTTTTGCTTTGCGGTGAAATACCACCAGGCAAATTCCATTTGATTAAATAATTATCACATATGGCCAGAAAAAATGTACCATTAAGTGTGAAAACAATTTAAAACTCTCCAAATTCCTTCCACTTCCTTCCTTGCTGTGTTAGCTACACTTTCAAATTTGTTGACTTGAAACTAAAAAGGTTCTAGGTTAGGTACAGCACTTGGAACTTAAAATATTCTCTGTTGATTACAATTTGTGCACAGCTTATTCAAAATAGCTTCCCCAAGAAGAGGTGGAAAGTGCATCACTCAATGGACCTGAAGTTGTTTTCAGCACATTGAATCCCATAGAACTTTTCCTAGGGAAAGGCTGGAACTGCAAGGAGATTGTTTCTGCCTCCTAATGCAAATAATTAGGATCTTTATTCATGGCCCGGTTTCTCTGGGCTCTATCTGAGCAGAATTCCCAGTGACTTTAGTGCAATTAGGACTGTTAAAATGACTCACAGGATGGTTTTCAGTTCTCTGAACGGTGACAATGAAAATAGTGTATAGCTTGTAAATAAAAATGATCAATCAGACACTGACATAGCTGTGATTTAAATGAGTGCCTGGAGGTCAGGGCAGCACAGCTAGGCACCACTGTCTTCTTGCTGTGACATGGGATCATGCCTACACTTCTAGTGAGTCAAAAACATTAACAACACTGCCTGCTGATATTAAGATGGACACAAAGAGAAATCTTGGCCCCACAGATTCTGGTGGAAGGCCCACCATCTCTTCCTCACTTCCGCTTGTGGCTACACTTGTTTTGTGTGCTCCTCTGCCAGCCACCCTCTGTAAAGACAGCTGGGGTAGTACATGGGTCTGGCTGGTATGATAAGGGTCTCTGTGGGACTGCAGTGCCACACAGTTGGACAGAGTTAAACAGGAGGACATTTGTAGGAAGAGGGTGGCTGGATTCTTTAGTTGGATTGGTCTTTGTCTTCAAGTTTCTTATTCATTTTTTTTCTTCAAGTTTCAGCTCTTGCTTTCAGAATGAAGGTCTAGCCCACAGTCTTCTGTCATTAATGGGAGTGCTTCCTCTGACTTGTTGAAAGATATGTAGCATTCTCTTTTGTGCTTTTAGTTTTTTATTTTGTGAAGTGCTTTGTCCAACACAGTCCTCAGACACCTAACAAATACCACTTCATGTATAAAGGTCATGCCAAAAGAAAAGTGTTTCATTCTTGATGCTGAGCGCATCTGCTTGATTGGACAATAATTTGTATTCAGGGCAATTTACACTGAAAGTGGCATCACTCCACCTTGGTCAGTATTTTTTGATGGTATTACTCCAGATAAGCCTGACCTGTTGAAATGTAATGTTTCTCACACTAGTTTCCCAAACTCATGAAGCTGTTGCTGTTTCAGGTGGCTTAAAAATATGTGCACAGTTTGTACTTTGAATGTTTAATAAGCTTAAAACATGGAATATATAATGCAGCTTGAACTTTCTAGTGTTATTTCATCACCGAAAAAGCAAAGTCTTGAGGCTCAGCAATTGCCTTTGTCAGAATGTAAATTCCAGCATGTAATACCCAGGCTGTATGTTTCAGGAAATCAGTATTAACCTATTAGCATGCAGTTTTCCTTGGAGAAGAGCCATCTTCACACTGAGCCTGTATTCCTGCTTCAAACCTTCCTGTCACTGTTCCGTATCCACAACCCAGCCTAAGGCTGCCTTTGACGGTTCTCCAGCCATTTCCTGCATACTGCACTAGCACTAATTGAAAATTTGGGTGGCCTTGCTTATTTATTTTCCTGGAATGTAGTGGGTTATATTTTCATGGCACTTTCTCAGCAGTGCAACGTTTCAATTTCAAAACCACTGCAATATGAGGAAAAGTACCCCCCAAAATTAAAAAAATAACAATAAAACCAGCATACCTTTGATTAATTTTTACACTAGTTCTTTTGTAAAAATATATAATGGAAAATGGAAAAAGAATCCAGTGTTGCTTTTGTCTCTCAAGATCAGAGGCAAGAGCAGCAATTTAAATACATGTAGAAGATGATCACACGCAGACACAATGAGGCATGAAACTTAAAATGTATAGATGCCATGGAAATGAAAAGATAATATAACATGTATTCTTTGCAAGTCTTGCAGAGTTCAATAGCTACAGAATGTGTGTGGAGGGAAGAGAAAAGCAGACCCTCTGCACTCTAGGAAAATTCCAACTATGTCTGGTTGTGCCATTGGTACTAGCGCCGTACTTAACCTCCTCGAGTCTCTGCAGGAATGTAATTCTACAGTAGTCAGAGTTAGTGTGCCATTGTTACCTGTGTGCTCGGGTATGTGCCACATCAGATTTCAAGTTTTCATCAACCATTTTCCCCAATAACTCCCCCAAAATTTCAAATCTACATTTTTTTTCTCTTCTTACCTAATTACTTTGGTTTATTGTGATTGTTTTGCATGTGAAAAAATTCAAGGTTGCTGTAACCAAGTCAGTGTCAACAAATAGTACCCTGTTTGTTTTTTCCTAATACACTAAGTGCAACTATTGAAGTCTTTTGGGAAGGATGTTTTGTTCTCTGGAATGCAAGCATAAGGAAATGTTTAATAATAAATATGGCATTAAGATGCTGATTTGTATCTCAGAAATTATTTGGGGGAAGAATGAACTGAAGATGGGAGGGTTTTTTTACAATACCTATAAGCACACACCTTAAGGATTAGTGAGCTATTAGAATTGATAGATGCTTCAGGATGGAGACAAAACTGGAGGCCAAAAGGAAAATAAATTCTAAAAATTAGAAAATATATGCTCCTAGATCTGAGTTTTCAGGATGCCATTCTGGTATTTTCCCTATAAATCTAAAATTTGGAGACTTTTTAGTCAAGCACCAAACATTTCTATGTAAATGTGTAAAATAACAAAATAAGCAGGGATGGGTTTGGATATTGTTGTGTATTTTTATTTTGTTTTGGGGTTTTGTTGGGTTTGTTTGGTGTTTTGGTGGTTTTTTAACAGAGAGAATCTTAAATCAAAATGCCAGTCCTAACATTCCCCAATTTCCATTTCCTCCTTTGAAAAGTCTAAATTTCCCCACTAGAGAAGTTCACACTCAGAGTGGACCTGTCCAGCCTGTTCCAAATCCTGTTTCCAAACTCCCACAGTATACATTTCCCAGAAAGAAGGTTGATTTTGGCAATTAAAAAGTGCCCCAAGCTAAGGGCAGTGTAGCAATTGATCAAAGTGTATCTTGGATGTGTATATTGTGCCTTGTTAGAATTAACAGCAAATTCTGGTTCAGCTGGATGTTATAAATTCCCTGAAGTGTAACACCAGTGGTGAAATGAACACTTCCTTTTATATTTATGGCTGGTTAATTTTGCCTTGTAAATGTGAGTAGTAATCAATTAGGAAAAATGAGTTAAAATGGAAGATGGCGCTCTGCTGGTCCTATTTCTCCCCAGGCAGGGCTTCTGCCCCTTGTTGAGAATGCAGTCACACTGTCAGCTTGAGTTTCGGCACAACTGAGGCACAGCATGGAATAAGAGGGACTGTGTTGCAGGCATAAGCAGTACTTTTAGAAGTGGGTTTGCTCCCCATAGAGGAAATTCTTGGTGTAATCACCGATCATAATCTGCTATAGAAGATCCTTCCTCCAGGCTTTTCCTCTTACCACTGGTGAAGACAGCATCAAGGGATGTTGGGGTTTGGTGTTTATGCTCTAGAGGAGACAGCAGATACTTCAGATGCAGGTTGGATCTCTTACAGTCCTGAATAATGACTAACGACTGTCACATTCATAAACGACCACCCAGGTTCTAACTTCTGATTTTGATTTTGTATTTTTTCTGCAAATACTCCTCTAACGAAAGCAGCAGGATTTCTGTTAGATCATGACTGATGTTGTCTTTAACAGCAGCTGATGTCTCTGGGAAATGGAAAAGGGAAATGGAAAATTTCTAGCCAGTTTTTGCATGCCATCTTTATTCTATTGCTAGAAATATTCACACAAGCAAAAAAACCCCAAACAATAATTGTCCAATCCTGCCACTTGCTTATAACTGAATAATGACACAGGCCCTAAGCAGACAAATTCAAAAGTATCAGCACAGAAGGCTAGCCAGTACATAGCAAGAGCCAAATACAAGCCCGATACTGGTACTAATCTTTGCAGAGGGCTATAAGGCATGTTATGACCTTGCTTAGTACATCCTGCCTCTTAAGGAAGGATTGACTATAGCATCAGGAATAGCGTTGCTCCTGTAGGTTCTTTATCTAGCCAGTTCTTGAAGGCTTCTAGTGAAGGCTCAGTCCATTTTGTAAACAACATGTACCAGTATGTCATTGTTCCTAGTGTTACAATCCTTTCTAATGCCTCACCTGAATGCTCTTTGCTACAGTACGGAAAACTGACTCTTAACATTTGCTCTGGGAGTTTCAACAGGCTTTCAGGAGTGGGTAAACACTGGCCACACATTGGATTTGGATGTGCAAAACACAATAGATAATATTAAACAATGAGTAGAAACAGGACAAAACATTCATTATAATTGTATTCAGATATTGACCATAACATATATTTTAAAATGTGCATCTCAAAGTAGGTTCTGGAAGTGTGTTTGATGAGCACTTAGCCCTTTTTAAAGAAACAGCCCTGAAATCTGTAATGTGCTTGAGTAATTTTACTTCTGTTACCACTCCTACTACCAGAATAGGACAAGTCACGCAAAGAAAATGAGTCAGGGTATTAGTTATGGACAGAATGGGACCAGGGTTGTACAAGACTTGAGTCCAACAGGCTACTTAATGCGCACGCTTAATTTTAAGTATTTAAGTTCAGTTCTTTTGGTAAAGTGTATAATAGAACTGACTGTATTAACTGAAGTTAATGAGAACGTGTAAGTGCTTTCTTGGATCACAGCCAGAGTGCTCAGCACATTGCAGGGCTAAATACAGATTTAACAGTCTAAATTTAGGCCCTTATGTTTTAAAACACTGACCAACATTCTTTTCAGAAATTTCTGTGGAAATTGTTGTAGATCTGAAGTCAAGGCCAAACACTTCTCTCATGTAAATGGACTTCTCTGGCTAAAGACAAATGCCAATAAGTAACATTAAAGACTAGAACCACAGTTCATTGAAATCAACTATTGTCATGTATTTAATGAGTTTCAGATTAAGCTGTCTGATCTGGTACCTTTGATCACACATTTAGGCCATAGATCAAAATCCACATTCTAATGTTAATTGCTTTTCTGATATATTAAAATAATTTTTGTCTCTAAAAGGAAGCTCATAATTATGTCTTAATTGATATAAAATGCAACCTCTTGCTAACCGCATACAGTTGTGTTACTAATTTGAACATAAATTATCTATAAAGTTAATTTTTGAAAGAACAACTTTACTTGGCCCAGATTGCATAAACAACCACTTTTTGCTATTCTTGTTCCCTTTTCCCTAGCCATTTTTTGTAATTTTCCCTTTGCTTTTCACTATAGCAGAATGAGAGATTAGAAGGATGGGAGGAAGAAGAGACACAGATAGGGGTTTAGAAATAGATAGAATCTTTATTTGCAGTGTTAAACACAAACCCATATGGATCATTTCCTTTAAAATAAATATGGTTTTGCAAGTATGTGTTTATGTGATACACTTATTGAGTTATCAGACCTGACTATTGATTATTGTGTATCAGTTGTGAAAAATAGTCACCATTGTACTACGTATTGAATGGCAAAATGGATCTGTCTCCAAAATGTGCCATGTTCCTGCAAGAAATTGCACATACACATGAAATTACAAGCTGGTAGGCATTCTTGAAAGTAAACACTGGAAGTGGCAAAACCCAGCCAGCCTTTGACTCCACATCACACCTTCCCTCTACAGATATGTGTCAGCAAAGCCACTGATTGAGCAAGTGTGGGAAATCACCTGTTTCCACCAAAATGAGCTTTACTGATAATTAAATGATAGTTCTTTATCACTCCAGCTGATTTTCACAGGTATGCTCGCTTTCAGTGGAGGGGAGTAGGGGTGCTCAGACAGCGATGAGGTGTCCCATCAGTACAGTTCAAAACAAGAGATCTGATTGCTACCTTCAGTCAACGTGATTTCAGAAGTTTATGAAAAAAAAAATAGCTAATGAATAGTTTTCCTGTTTTCCCCAAAAGCATGAAAATGAAAGCAGTTGTGCCTGAGTTTGGTCTTATGGAAAACAGAAATGTAATTTCATGTAATTTGAGGGACAAAAGCTGTCAAATGGTCTTTGTTTGGTTTTTTTTTCTTTAAGAAATGTGACAAAATTTTAAGTTGGTTTATGTAAAATATACTCAGTATATAAAGGTTAATTCCAAGAGTATTTAAACTGATGCAACTTAGTAGTGACACCCTTGACAGAGCTGTGGTAAACAGCATTCAGTATTTTTAGCTGCACAAAGTAATTTAGTAATTTGTTTTGTTGGTGCTGTTTAGAGAAACAATGCCTCTGGGTCAGCAGTGCACAGATTGCTTGGATAGGCTTTAAAAGGGAAGCATCGGGTAGTGTTAGCCAAGAAAGTAAAACAGTGAGAGAATTTTGTGTACTGTTGGAAATGGTTTAAAGTGCAAAAGAGTAATTTTTCTTTGATGTGGAAAAAATGATTGTACATGTTCTGGAAGAAAGCTCAAAATATCGTGTGCATTACTTTATATGTTGTTTCTCTTAAAGCATACCAGAAATCATTAGAGGGAAAACACTGATCAGTTAGTTGTTTCTTTCTCTCTCTCCTTTCAGCTAAGATAAATATATTTCACTTCATAGTTAAGGGTTGTGACTTAAACTCCCAGAAAATGCTATCGAGGTCAAATAACTTATTTCTGTACCTATTTATTTAAATAAGAAATAGAGGTGTAAGATTTAAGTAGATTACTTCTCAGATGTTGGTTTGACAAGACAGATTCAGATGATTTTCAGTTTAGAAGGAAGGAGAAAGCAGCTGGTCTTGGGAGCATAATACAGCACAGGAAATCTACTTAAAAACTGAAATATCTGTGTGAATTTTTCATAAAACCTACAGCAGCTGTTAGAAGCCAGAATCTGCAGGAGTGTTCCATCAATGAATCAAGAAAACAAAGGGAAGTGAATCAACAAGTTGGAGAAAGGTTGTGCAGGGATTATAGATTTATTAGAGCAGGCAAGGGCAGGTTAACCTTCTTGGCTTTCTTCCTGGTTCCACTGCCACAGCTTTGGCAGGCTACTAATCTCCAGTTCAGAAGACACCTCTCATGGTCATGGAAGCAGATGTCTTAATTTCAATCAGGCTTCAAGTTAAGTACACATAGGGAAAAAAAAACCACCAACAAAAACGAGAGGCTCAAGGTAACTTTGGTTTGTGAAAATCGTCAATCAAACCATCTGCTAGCATTAGAAGACAGACAATTAACAACGAACATGGATTTATCAAGAACAGTCTGTTAAACCAATCTGATTTCCTTCAACAATAAGTTAATAGGCTATATACAAAGGGGAGAGGTATTAAAAAGTCTCAAGAATAAGCAGAGACAATATGATCCATATTGAAAATCCCATGGGATCAGAACAAAGCAGGGTTGAGGAAGAGTTAGCAAAATGGGGACACTATAAGAATGGACAGATGGATTAAAAGAGGTTCCTCAGAGGTCTCTGATACTGAGAACAGAACAGAGATGAAGCTACACATAGGGACAGAAGGCATGTACAGAAGGCATGAAGAGAGCAACTAAAAGCATACAACAGAACAAAATTGGAATTCAGAGGGATTTTGGCAAACTGGAGAATTTAAGAAAAAACACAAAAGATAATAGGTGCAAGTTTAGTCTATTAGATATAGTATCATAAGTTCCTGAGATACAGGAAGAGGAAAAGTAAACAGGATTATTGTTGTATAGAAAAAAATGTGGAGTGAATCACAGGCTAAAGTTGAGTTGGCCCTGTTATGCTGCTGTGAGAAGGCAAACGCCATAAAAGGGGAGTAGAAACAGGAAGATGGCCTGCAGAGCAGACAAAGCAGGTATTCTGCCCTGCTAATCCATGGTACAACTTTGATTATAGGGACAGAAGGCATGTTTTTTTTTCTTCCTGACCCTTTCAAAAAAAAAAAAAAATAAAATAAAAAAAAAAAAAAAAAGCTTTTCACCTGAAGCATATTTAGCTTGGGGCACTGCACTTCCAGAACAACATTGAGTGACTGGAGATGAATGCAGTGGAGATCAAGCTCAATTACCAGTCCAGAAAATATTAAATATCAGGATACTAATGGAACTGTTTGAATTAATGAGGAAAAGAACATACAGGGGACAGAATCTTTAAGCATCTAAAAGGCTGCTACAGGGGAGGAAGCAAACAGTCGGTTTTCTGTGCCCAGCAAAGACAGAGCTTTCACCAACAGACTAAAATTGCAGTATGGGTATATTCAGAGTACACGTTAGAAAAAGACCTTTAGTGATAAGGATAAACACTGAGAAAGATTGCCTGAGGAGATGGCAAAAGCACCACAGTGGAAAGTCTTTAAGAACAAGATTGAAAAAACAGTTATGTTACAACAAAAGAGGGGTTGATCCTGTCTTGGGGCAAGGGAAAGGTCTAGAATGGGTGATTTCTTTGGGTCATTTTCAACCTTATGCTTTTTAACTTTTTTTGTTGTTGTTCCCTAGATTTCCCTGGTTATAATCTTCACCTCAAAAATTCAAATGGAAGTAGGTAGAGGTCTGGTTTGGACATCTGCATGTCAAAAGAAATAAGGTGATAACTGTAAGCTTGAAGGCATTCAGAAAAGAGTAGTTCTGGAAAGGCAGCTATTCAGTGCAGAATTAAAGTTTAATCCATATAGTTTATCAAGAGAAGGTGAATGAGTAAGTCTGCTGTATTTTACAAATGTGTTCAAAAGGGAGATATTTCTGTTAACAAGAAACAGGCTTGCAATGGACAGATGCTGCAGCTAGATGGAAATAACTTTTCAAACAGTATTTGTATTTCTACAAGTTTTTTTTTACATGTTAGGGTAACCATTGAGAAATCTTTAAAAAAGCAGTGATGTGTTCACCATTTCTCCAAATTTCTAAAATAAAATGAAGGTGTCTAAGAAACAACTAAAGAAAGAGCTTGGTGTGGGAATGTCTGGAGGAAATTCTACAGCTTTCAGTATACAGGTTAGACTGTTTTGGTTTTCAAATCTGTTTACCCATGTTTGCAGAGAGATGTAATGTTTATAGGTCACTAACAAATCTGCATAAATGGAATAGAAAAGCATATGAATGACCAATTATTCATGACCTCTATGAGGTACAATATGACCAGGGTTTGCCTGGTCATTATATTACAACTTGTCATTTCTTTCCTCAGTTTTAACAGCATAGATTACTCTTTAACAGCATATGGAGCTCCATGGAGTAATATATTTATATTATCAGCATTGTATGTGGCAGAAAATATATACTATTGTTACAACCCCCTAATTTCCCTTATTTGGGTCATAACAACTATATGTTATGGTATATATGTTATAAGATATATGTATGATATATACATATAATAACAGCACTAGTTTTCCTCCTTTTGTTGCAAAGAGATGTGTCGGGCAATGTTTCTCTTCTTCAGTGAGTCAAATCTACATTTGGCCACTGTCAGCTTTATTTTGGAGACACCTGAAAGGTAGGTGATGACGTGGTCACCACACATGAACTGGGAAAACCACCCACTGCAGATTCAACAAAATACAGCAGACAGGAAGATCTTCATTGACAATATTATTCAGGGGCCCTGTAGATCATAAGTCCTGGATGCTGCTCATTGTAATAGGAGAATTTGACGATGTGGATGCTTGTGATGAACCTACATGCACCATCTATAAGGCTTCTGTTGTTGCAGTGTTTAGCCTAGTTGTGCTGTTCTGACTGATCCCCCAAAATCAAGGTCTGGATGAAAACATTGCTGAGCAGCTTTTGATTTAACTTCTCAATGGGGAAGCCAGGTGATATTGCACCTTTTTCTCACTTCAGCTAACATTGGAGGGTTGTCTCTTCTGAAGTTCGAGCTCCTTCTTAATAATTCACCTCTTTAGGGTATTTGTACTTACAACAGAGGTGAAGATGAGGCCAACTCCGCAAGAAAACTTCAGTTTGGCACTGAAGTTTGTCACTTGAATTAGATCTAAATTCATGGTTGTTTATTACAAAATCTTTTGGGCAGACAGCCCCTTTTACAGGCCTCTACTAGTTAATGGGCTTTTGGGGCACACTATCCACCCCTACAGGGCATTAGACAGGGCTGAGACCAAGGTATAGAGTGTCTTCTGTGATACAGAAGGTAGGGTCTTCTATACCAACCAAACCTTTCAAATCTGAGGTTTTATCTGGCACATGCAATGACAGGCTTTTAGTGAGAAAATGCAAACAAACTGTCATGGAGAGAGCGCATCATTTTGAAATGGGTGGCAAAGTTACACATTTTTTTCTTCTCTTTTCTTTTTTTTTTTGTGATGACAAATTTTCTTGGAGGACTGGAAGAGCTCTCTTTCTGTACTGCATTTAGCAGAAAGGTGCAGAGCCATTAGCAACAACTTTGTATATAATTAGATAAAAGATAGGTACTGGATGCCCTCATTTTTCCCCAGAGAGATGCAGTGTAACATTTTATAGAGCCTAGAGGAGTGAGTCAGAAAAGCCCTGTTTATTCATGTAAGAAGAAATTACAGTCTGCTACATTAACTTGGGTGGCTTTGACCTCTGGAAAAAAAAGTGAGGAAAATTTTGTTTCTTGATCATAATGCTTTTTATAGTGCTTAAGTTCTTTGAGGTTTACAAAAGGTAATTTTCTTTCCTGCTAATGCCCTGATTTCTTTCTAGTTTGGCAAAACTGAGCAACAGGTTTTCTTTCTGTGTTTTTCTCTCATTATTTTTCCTCTTCTTTCCATTAGGATTTTGTCTGAACTTGGCTTTTGCAAGTGAATTTCACACAGCCCCAGCAAAAAGAGAAAAATGAGATCTCCTGACCCTTTCGAAAAGGAAAAAGAACCCATGTTCAGCAACCCACTCCCCTCACTATCCCCCAGCACACAGGCAAATAGCAGGTTTGGTGAGAAACATTTTTGCACTTTCACTGGAACAGGAGGACTGCTTTGCATTGCTCAGTACTGACCGCCTGCTTGTGCCTGGGCCTTTCTCCATCACCCTTCCTTCTTCCATCCACCATGGCAAGTACCTCCAAGCCCTCCCTGCACTCCACAGCACAGTGCCTGGGTCCCCCCACTGCTGCTGGACGCGCTTCTGTGTGCAGGGGCATTGATAAAGTGCTCAGGAATGGTTTTATTATCATTTATAGAATCACAGGATCACAGAATCCGAAGTTTGGAAAAGACTCTTAAGATCATCAAGTTCAAATGTAAACCTAACATTCCTAAGCCACCACTAAACCATGTCCCTAAGCATCATGTCTACACACCTTTTAAATACCTCCAGAGATGGTGTCTCAAGCACTTCCCTGGACAGACTATTCCAGTGCTTCATTTCCCTTTTGGTAAAAAAATTTTTCCGATTTTATTTTTGTTGCCATAGGGAACAACTAGGAAATCCATAGTATATTTACCTACCTTGTATGCTGAAGCATTTTCGTGTATTGAAGTGATGTTTATTTAAACTTCTGGCATGATCTAGTAAGAATGAGAGGTTACTTATGCCATTGTGCTGAAGTTTGGCAATGACGCTCAGGGTGAAAGGTATCCACGCCTATAAAAAGCAGCTTATCTGCTGGGAATTAAAGAAGTAGACTTGTGAAGGGTCGGGTGAGGAGAAGTAGTTCTGAGGAAGATGAGTGGAAATGTAGAATAAGGAATATATTATAAGTCAGGCCTGGAGCTGGTGATACGGAAGGAATCACATTAAACAGAATCATAGAATCATAGAATCATAGAATCATAGAATGGTTTTGGTTGGAAGAGACTTTAAAGATCATCTAGTCCCACTCCCTTGCCATGGGCAGGGACATCTTACACCAGATCAGGTTGCCCGAAGCCTCATCCAGCCTGTGCCAGCACCTCACTACCTTCACTGATAACTAATTTAAAACTCCCCTCTTTCAGCTTAAAACCATTATCCCTCATCCTGCACCATTACCCCTCCCTGCTAAAGACCCTCTGCCTCACTTTCCCACATGCTCCCTCTAAATACTGGAAGGCTGCTACAAGGCCCCCCCGGAGCCCTCTCTTTTCTAGGATGAACAAGCCCAACTCTTGCAGCCTGTCCTCGTGTGGGAGGTTCTTCAGCCCTGAGATCATCTCTGTGGCCTCCTCTTGACTCGCTCCAACAGATCCATGTGCTTCGTGTGCCAAAGGCTCCAGAACTTAACAATGTGCTACAGGTGGGGTCTCAGGAGAGCAGAGTAAAGGGGGAGAATCACCTCCCTTGCCCTGCTGGTCACAATTCCTTTGATACAGCCCAGGATACAGTTGCCTTCCTTGACTGTGAGTGTACATTGGCATTTATTGTTGTCATTGCCCTTGTTAATGTCACCACCATTACAATTTTATTCTTCCCTTGCTCCTTGGCCATGAAGAAACTCATTCCCACTGCTTCCAACACCTCTATCAGTACCTGAAGGCAGCTGCAAGAAAGCTGGGGAGGGACTTCAAGGCCTGTAGTGATAGGATGCGAGGGAGAACGGTTTTAAATTGGAGAGGGGCAAACTTAGATTAGATATTAGGAATGAATTCTCCACGGTGAGGGCAAGTAAGGCACTGGTACAGGTTGCCCAGGGAAGCTGTGGATGCAACTGGAGGTGTTTAAGGCCAGGTTGGATGGGGCCTTGGGCAGCCTGGTCTGGTGGGAGGCGTCCCTGCCCATGACAAGGGGGCTTGGAATTAGACGATCATAGAATAGTTTGGGTTGGAAGGAACCTTAAAGATCCCCCTGTTCCAATCCCACCTGCCCTTGGAGCTCCCATCCATCCCAACCCATTCCATGACTCTATACCTGGGGAGTAAGGTCAGCAGGGCCGCAGCGCGCGCGGGGCGGTGCCTCCCCGCAGGGGTAGGGAGGCGTGGCTTCCCCCCTCCCCCAGCATCGCCCCATCGCCTCGATCGCTCTGCGCTCCATCGATTCTCTCGGGCAGCGGCTGGTGGTGGCTGAGCGCGCCGTGGTTGCCGGGACCGGGGCTGCCCCGGGTACCGGAAGCGAAGGCGGCGGCGGTGCTGGCGGGCGGGTGAGTGAGTGACAGACAAACAGACAGACAGACAGACAGCCTGTCTGCCTCAGGCCTCCCTCCCGGCTCTTTCTCCCTCCGGGGCGGAGGCCGCCCCTCACTCCCTTCTTCCTCCTTTGCTCCCCGTGTGTGTTTGGGGGTGCATCCCAGCCCCCGCCCTGGGAAGCGCCGTCGGTGCTGTTGTTCGTGGGTTCCTGGGGCGGTGCCGCGGGTCTCCCGCCGTCCCAGCCCCTCCTCAGCCTCTTCGGAGCCACTTGCGGTCTCGCCCCGCCCCCGCGGAGCGTCGGGACCGTCCCAGGGTCGAGGGTGGGAGGCAGGGAAGGAGGAACCAGCTGCCCAGGGAAGTAGTGGAGTCACCATCTCTGGAGGGGGTTGAAAGATGGGGGGGACGAGGTGCTCGGGGATGTGGTTTAGTAACGAACAGGTACGGTGTGGTAAAAGAAATAGTTAAGTTTTGTCTAAGCAACTGAGGTTTCTTTAATGGGTAT
>WAAB01023177.1:137514-175066 GCA_013389865.1 Piaya cayana | reverse complement strand
TTTTTTTTTTTTTTTGGCAGTGTGATAAGAAAAAGCATTTAAAAAGCACCTAAAATTGTAATTTTCTTTTTAAATTGAGGAAGTCTATATTATGTTTATTAGAAATGAACAGTACTTCAGTAATATTATTGCATTTAGTAACAATAATGACATGCTTCTGTTTGATGGCATTACAAGGCTAACTAGAACATTTAGGAAATTGGTAACAGGCAACTTCAGCTTTCATCTCCAAGATACTTGTTCAATGTTGTCTTACTATGAAATGCAGGTGAGAGGCTTTCTCAGCTGCACATAGACTGCCCTGCAGCTGCAAGTGGATGGATGTTTACATTTTTAAGGGCTGTTAATACTAATTGATATAGATAATAAGAAAAAAAAACCTACTAAAAAAAAATCATTTATAGTCACCAATTTTCTTTTACGTCCATGTGCCAGCTTCCACAAAAACTGCTTAAAAATGTTTTTAAGTTATAGAGAACAAGTTTTTCTTAAAATAGGGTAGATACAGAAGGGTGGAGATTATCTCAAATGTGTCCACAGTGATTAAGATATCCCCCCCCTGGGAGGCAGGAAAATCCATGTGCCTAAGTGGACCACGTCTCTGGAGGTTGGTTTCCTACATCTCAGGTGGTGCCTCAGCAGGACCATGCTGCTCCACACAGCCCATTTTGCTGGGACACTGTAATAACTGACTGGCTCAACAGCAACAAGGTCTCTCTCCTATAGACCTATCAGATTTTCTCACTGTGAGAGCTTAAACTCTACAATTACTTAACTTTTCCATGTCTAACTTAAATCAGTGTGAAATGTAAAGATTTTTTAAAATATTAAATATTTTCATAGGGCAGGGGGCAGCCTGTGTTTCTAAGGGGTTGGCTTCTGGAGAACTTGATAGGAAAGCCCAGGTAATATAAACACGACAACCAAACATCTTCACAGACCTCCATTCATTACCCTTCTTCCCCAGCTTTCTTCTTTGAAAAAATTCCATATCTCTTCGCATCCTTCATCAGCTTACACACTCATGAAATACTGTGTCCACATGCAGTATTTCACAAGGATTTCTCTATGCTTTCAATAAAGCCAAGTCTTTATCAATAAAATAAAATATATTTTCAAATACCTGATAGCAATAACCTAATTAGTTTAGGAGAGTCTGTTTCTACTTTGTAGCTGTATTTCTTTGCTAATTGGCACAAAGTCTTTCTGGGTTCCTGACCCCAAGGCGTAAATTGTGTGGACAGAGTAGGGAGGAAAGTTAAGCACATGAAGACTTACATCTCAATGGCAAATTTGGGAAGGACCAAGAATCTCTTGCAACCTTATTTCCTATGAGTTTCTGATGAAGAGAATTACAACGTGCGTGCACGTCAGTTCAAATCAATACAAATTGTACTCTGAAAGCTGGCATGACTTTCAGGTGTACTTTAGTCTATCACTTTGTACCTATCAGTTATATGCCCAGTTTCTTAGAGTATCTCATCAGATTCTATCCACAATGGACAGCTAAGGATTTGTCCTGGGCTAAGATAACCTCTTGTAGAATAAATCATCATTTTCTTTTCAGAAGCGAGCTCCACAACACCAAACTAAATGTAAATGACAGAAATGATCAGAAATCTATAATATCCCATGATTACCACTGAGGTTTGTTTAGCGCAAAAAAATCTAATACTACATGATTAAATTTTTTGGTGTTTACAGATCATACCACGAACTTGCTCAAACATCAGAAAATAAGATTGACTCTTCGACAGAAAACTATAAACCAATGAATGCAAATCTATCAACTTAAAATGTAACAGACTGCTTTGTTTGTTATGGATGTGGATCTCAAACACGATTTGTGCTCAGACAACTGCACAGCTCTACAGCATACACATCGTTAACTGGCTCCCGTCTCAGCTAAAGTGGTTTAATTTAATATATTTATTCTCATGCATAATTTATTAATATTTCTTGCATAATTGCTACATTTTTTAAGAGTTTAATGCTTTTAGTTCATCTGTGCAGAATGGTTAGAGAATTTAGGCATAAAAAGTCATGACCATACGCGGAGAGAAGTCATCGCCAAGGTTCAGACTCTAGACCCACCTTATGTGAGCAAAAGGCCGTAGCTGTCAGCACACTGAAGAGCTACAACATCATGTGAACTACTACATAAATTACCCTAAAACAGTGCCCAAATCAGGATGACTTCTTCATTTGAGCTTAATAGGTTAGGCTTTCTATACTTTGATTAAACCCGTTTTTAAACAAACATATTAATAAAACAACCTATTAACCAACAAGCTAATTTGAACAAGCAAGACCACGAGAGTTCACTGTCTATCTGACACTTTCTTCATTATGATGTGCACTTGTTCATAAACACATCCATCCACCATTAAAATAGCAAGCAATCACAGTCAGTGCCTTTTAGCACTAAAAGCATTAGTCCCTGCACTACTGCAGAATGAGGCCACAAATTTACTAAACCTGGCAGACATTGACTAGTCTATACTATAAATATTGCACTCTATAGTACTCATTTTCATGACAGCTTTCATTCCTGGACTTCCCCAATTCAAAAAAAAAAAAATGTTCCGTTACTGTGGAAGAAGAGATTAAGTTTTGGTGAATGATGTTACTTCTTCAAGAGTCTGATGAGAAAGCTGTCACATCTAGAAAAATGGATTAATATTCAAGATTTTTTAAAAATCCATGAAATCTCTCACTGCTGTATTTCAAGAATACAAATAATCAAGACTAACAAGGTGCTCTCCTTCAGGAACATTTCACTCACCCTTGATCAAATGACTGCTGAACTTAGTTTTCCATAATAGGTTATTTCTATCTCTGCTTGTGCTGTCTTAAAGAAGACAAAAACTTCTGTCTTGCCTGTAAGGTTTCAAGAAACTTGCAGGCAAATGAAAAATTCATTTAGATTTGCAATCAACTCACTTGGGGAAACCACAAGACACAGCACCACGTACACTGTGTCTCAAAGTGCTCAACAGAAATACTGAGCAGTGTGCTTCAAAAGGAGTCTAAATCAAGATTCACTGAAAAACTGAAAACTGAAAGACAGTTGATCAAATCTTCTGCAGTAAATGCTAATGAATAAATGATAAGCAATAGAGTTTACTTCATTTTATGGAATAAATCACATAAATAAATCCACTGACTGTCATGTTCCATGAAGAAATATATTGGTCCAAGCTAATAATGCAAGTGTGTCCATCTTCTGAAGCAATTAAAAACTTGCCATCTAAAATGCATGCAATTTACATAGAACGTATCTTCTATTTTCACTGAGGATTTTCTTTCTAAAGCTATTTCTTCCTATTTTCCATATTGCTTATTAGTTGACTCTGGAAAAAGTTCATTAACACTCCTGAGATCAGAAGAATCATAGCACAAATATGTCATTTAATATGTTTCTAACATTTTACATGAGATTACAACCTTCCCTTACCTCCTTGTGGCAGTGAAACATAAGCTGCCTGTATTAACATTAAAGATTCACACAAATCTTCAGCATTGGCTGCTTCTGTTGCTGCTGTCCACAACTGCAACTTCCTCTGGGGTTTTTTACACCCCCTTTCATCTCCCGACCTAGAAGCCAAAATGAGCCTAAACTGATAGATCTGCCCCTGTCCCATCTCTTTTCATATCATGCCTTCACGACCGCAGAGACCAGTTCTGGCAGGAAACTCGATCATACCAAAAGATGTCACCCCTTATGGTTCCAAAAGTCCTAAATCATCATAACTACATTCTATGCTAAATTAGTATTCCCCTAAAGATGCTGAACAGCACCAACTGCACACGAATATCAATGTATCTCCTAAATTCATGGATGCCTGCTATGCCTTAATCTTTCTGGTTCTCAAAATACACTCTTTAAACATCTTTTTTTCATTTTTAGGGTTTTTTTTTTTGTTTAAACTCAAAAATAGAAGCCTTTCCTAAAATTGCAATGACACTGCTACAGTGATTATACAACAATAAATGACCACAAGAGACAAAATAAACAGCAGCCAGAGGCTAAAGCGGAACTTGTCAGAATCAGCCAATGCTGCAGAGAAAGCTTTGGCTGTGCTATAGCTTTATTCCCCGATACTGCAGATTCAAAGTTTCAGGCAGAAATTAAGGTTATTATGGCAATAAGGAACACTGAGTCTATTTTAAGTTTGCAAAAAGTAGTAAAATGGCAAGTTTGGGGAGAAATAATCTTGATGACTCACACAAATGTGTATATTTATCGACATCGTGTTTCTCATGCACCCCAAATGCCTCCACTCATTCTTACTTGCCCATATTTACTATCTCTCTTTGGCTGTTACCCAAAGCAGGAGGGTCATGACATCCCCTTCACTGAGTCATCCCAGGCAATACAAACGTACATTGCATATTTCGTGCACCTGATGTACATTATGCTGAAGTTCTGCGTACAAAAGTACCTGATATGCATATTTTAAAAAATATTTATGAATGTGTTTAATGGTCTTATAATAGCATAGCTAATTATCAATATTTTTTTTAATATTACTGAAGTGTCATTAAACGTTCCTCAATGACAGGCTAAGACAAATGTTAGGAGACAGTTGTTATTAAATATCTTGTCCAGAATGTTGTGAGGATGATGATGAATAGATGTTTTCAAGTGTGTAAAAATATAAAGTCTCTTAGTCCTTAATAGCCATAAGGATAAAATAAACTTTTTATGGATTTTCAGAGATAATGAACTTACAGGCAGAAGAAAAATTTGCATGCTGTTTGTGTTTGATGCATTGCTTCTTGAAGGAGCATCACAATGTAATTCTACTGTTAAAGTTACTCCCTCTCGATAAATTACGTTGTCATGACATTTAAATGAAGACAAAAAGAAGAGGCTTAAAATTAAGGCATCTTCATGAATATTTTGTTGTAGTAGATTAATGGACATATCTCAACACAAGCAAAATCAATAGTTCCATTAAAAATGTAGAGGAGAGAGTTTCTGTTACCCTTTACCTGACATCTACTGTGCTGTAGATTACTTCTGAAAATATACATATTTAGTAACGCATTGAAAAGATGTTAAAATTAAGCCACTAAAAGTCTTTGAGTCTGGGGACCCTTTTTAATAAGCTCTGCAACACCTCTTCAGAACTTCAGTAATCCAGGCAAAAGAGACTGCTAGTGTTGCCTTGTCAAACAATAATCAATTCACAAAATGGATCTGAAAGCAAAAGGAACTCCACAACATCTAGTTGCATCTAACCAGCTCGCAAGAACCAGAGCTGCAAAGCATTCTGGCCAGCACCAAAAATCAATGGGATCAAAGGTTGTGCAGCTTGAAACCACCATAGAGCTCATTAGGTCACAAATCACCTTCAAACAATCCATGTTTCAAAAAAAAAAAAAAAAGGTTCTATAGTCTTCTGTTTCTCACAAGAGTGACACACCTGCAAAACCGCTAGAGAAATTTCACTAGAGGGAAATGGGCATTAAAAAAACCCAAGCCCACAATTGGTAACATGTTTGCTTCTCCCCTTTTTATTTTTGGCAGAGCTGTGGAATCAGAGCAAATAACACAGGAGACCCGATTACCTGCCCATAAGTGTGTGCATGCACATTAACCACCAAAAGAAGAACCATAATAAAGAGCATTTGGTATACATTGCATGGGATTGTGGGGGTGATGAGTCCTCACCCGTGGCGGTTCATGCTCCTGTAGCCTGTATGAGCCTCTCCACTTAACTGTGGCTCCATGGGGGACACAAACCTTTATCCTGGCCTGTTTAATCATCCTTCTCCCTGCGCATTCCCTATGTTTCCCAGGTCAGAGTCCTGCAGAGGCAGCTAAGTGCTAACAAAGTGGCTAAGAACTGTGCAGTGAAGGTAAAACCCACACCCTTACAGTGATTCTACTATAGTGATTTCCACCAAATACTCATTACGTACCAAAATTTACAGCTATGACTGCCATGAGCCCTCTTTTTCCTCATACTCCCTGTCCCCTTCCTGCTTCTCCCATCTCCAAATTTTTTATCCATTTCCTTCAACTGAAGTTTCCCAGTAGCCTTCTGCTCCCTCACAGTTACTATATTTAGCCACTAGAAAAGGAGCGAGATCTTCTGTATTCTTTTAATTTAAGCACTCAGCATCTTGGAAGCTGTGATCTTCAGCCATCCATTCCTCTCTGCTCAAGCATACCAGATTTCTGAAATGCTCTTCACTGCACCCTGAACCCACTCAGGCAGCCCTGTCTGCTCTGTCTATCACAAAGGCAAGTGCAGAGGCAACTCCCCAGAACAGTTGATTGGTGTGGGATCACCAGCACCTTTGCTAGAGGAGAGGAGCTCAAACGCTCACAACAGGACGTGGAGCAACAGGTTATGGAGAGCATTTTATAACACAAACTTCTTGAGTGCTTGAACAAGTTAAAATAGACCAGGGAAATTATACAGCAAACTCCTGTCATTGTCACCTCAGCAGCACAGTTGAAGTTTGCCCTCACAAAAAGCTGCTCTCTCTTCTGCAGCAGAAGGGGTAGAGAACACAACTTTATTTTCCTGGCACACCACTGCTGGAAATCCACTGCACGTGCTGAATGACTATGCTGCTTTTTATCAGTGTCTGGGCTGCATGCAGGGCCAGGGGAGCAGTTGGTGGTGCAGCCACCAGAGCAGCCAGCGAGGGTCGTGCCTGACAGAATCATCCAACAACTGCTATTGCAGCCAATAAAATAAGCATACACTGGGTCTGCATTTATTTCTGCTGTTTCTACCACACTTTATCCATCTCATAGCTAAAGGTTCTGTTACAGAAAAGTCCATAAACATATTTCACTTGAAGTACAAATGCAGCCCATTAGTTTCCATCAGGTCATACAGGTGTTGAATTAAATATATATATATATTCAACACCTATATATATATATGTCTTCAACAGCAATTGTCAAAGCATCCAGGAGAGACGCAATCTCTCAGAGAGCACCTACACCTAACATTAAAAAGATATCAATCTATACCTGATGTTCTAAATGCTCAGTCACTCATAAATAATCAGACCAAGTGGAGCTAAGATTCAGCAACTGGTGTTAACCAGCATAAACCAACTCTAGAAATCTTGTGTTACTGATAGGTACTACAGCTCTGAGTAACAGATTTCTTGATTTTACCTACAATCAAGGACATCCGTTTTCTCTCTGTTCATTAATGAAAGAAAATTAATTTATTTTCTTTTTTTTTTCTTTTTAAAGTGATCCCCAGAAGAACCCTGACTTTCAGGGATGGCTGGTAGACTTTGTGCATGAAATTCCCAGCCCCATCTACTTCGGCCACTAGTGAAAGGATGGAAGTGAAAACTTAGTTGCTGAAGATACAAATGAAAATGGTTTCTTCCATTTGAAAGGATGTGGAATTTCATACTAGATCGAATTTGACACCATATCACTAAAGTGAATATGATTCACTGTGATCTTCTTGCCATTTAGAACCAATGGTCCATTCATGTGTAAATGCACGGCTAAAGAAAAAAAGGCACGACAAAGTAAAGATAGACTGTAATGTCATCTGTATCCAAGCAATCAGTTTCATTGTGTCCCCGCGATAAAAGGAAAAGTAAATATTAAACATAAAAATGATTACATTTTTATAGTCGTTCAGGAATGTAGTTTTTATTACAAAACACATTCAGTAGCTAAATTTCTGTGAGTGCAGGTCATATCAATCTATTTTATATAGACCACATGAATAGATTACAAAGGCTGACTCACTGTTTAATACCAGATCACACCTACTATGCAGACAAAAATTAAGCATTCTTGTAATTAATAATTTTAGATAATTTTACACATATCTGCCACGAAAAGATCCTAGACCAGGAACCCTTTGATGGGATATTAGTGCTGAATATAGCAGTGAAACAGTATAATCAGCTGTGAATTCCAGGTGTCTTTCGAAGAAGAAAGTATGGAAAAAGCTTTAAAAAAAAATCCCTCCTCGTATATCTCTTAAACCAAAATCCAACCCTAGAATTAACCAAATTCTACAGCACCAAGAGAATAAGAAGCTACTGACGTGAAGAGTAAATTTAGAATAAAGTATGGAAAAAATAAAGATCATTACTCAAATAAAATAAGCATTGTGGGACAGAGTACAAATAAATAACCTGGAGAAAATGCCATGTCAAGAGATAAAAGCAGAAACCCCCAAACTGGCACATTTCCAGCACAGTAGATGCTGACTTGTTTGCATACCCAGGTGTGAAGATGCTTAGACACCAAAGTTTCAGTTCCCCCTCCATGCTTCACTATAAAGAACCCTAAATTCCTTCCTGCAATACAAAACTTTCCACAATGTTCTTATTTTAAAAAGTATAAACAAGCTAGGGAATCGCTATACAGAACTGAATTATAATGGGCTATAAACAAATAATCTTTCTGCTTGCTTCAGTGGTCTTTAGATGAGGTCCTAAGAGCATCATCCTGCAAATCCTTCCCAGACTGGAAAAGCTCATTAAACTATAATGCTAGGCATCAGCTGGTGGGCTTTTTCACAGTATTTTCTACTGGGTAAAAGTAAAACAAAATAATATTCTGAACTCAGATAAGGTTGCTTATAATCATTACTTTATCACCATTTATAATCTAGACATGATTTTCTAGAAAAGACGACATTCTAAAATGTACAAAACTGGTGATTTCAGTACATGTTACTGTACAGTTCTATCTGGATATGATTGCCATTCGCTTTATACAGTTGTAGATGATTACAAGAGTCATTAAGCAGCATAAAATCATGCATGCTGGCTAATTAATGTGGAATTGATTCTCCATTTACTTACATTTTTTATGCCTGTTCAACTCCACTGAAATCAATAAAGTAAAGGTAAGATCAGTAAAGAATGTAGTAAAACTGATGTAAGCGAAGGAAGTCGAGCTTAGATTTTAATGACTAATAAAACTCTAAGAAATAGAAAAGGAAAATCAAACTTCCAACTACACTTGTGTATTTATTGTAACTGTATATGCTTACTATGATTCAGGCAATTTTCCTCAACATTAGCATTCAAGTGAGGCTTTGTAAAATTCTGGGGTTCAGTAGAAAAGTAATGAAAGCGTTCAGAGCCATATGAACAAGGATATGATCCCCAAAGAGTTCAAGCTGATGCTTCTGAAGTTTCTAGCTTTCACTCCTAGCAGAAAACCACTCTAGCTTTATGAAGCATCTTTCCAAACTTCCTTTCCATTTGCCAAGCAAACAAAAGAAAAAAACAACTAGTTGCAGGTCTGCACGATAAAACTACTCAAAAAAATCATAGAGTAGTTTGGGTTGGAAGGGACCTTAAAGATCATCTAGTTCCAAGCCCCCTGCGATGGGCAGGGACACCTTCCACCAGATCAGGCTGCCCAAGGCTCCATCCAACCTGGTGTTGAACACCTCTAGAGATGGGGCAGCCACAGCTTCCCTGGGCAACCTGTTCCAATGTTTCATTGATTTGGTTGCTTTCGCCTTCATCCCATAACCTTTCTTACTGCCCCTAACAGGTGTTTTCCAAACTTCAGGAAAAAATGCTTTTAGATACCCTGAGTGACATTGTGCCTTAGCATGTGAAGCTGAGGTAACACTGTCATGTCAGATTACGTGATGTAACATTACACAATTTGATAGGCAAAACTGATATGACACCTTAACTTGAAGAGATTCACTTTTCTTTAACCATGAGCTACTGTTACGCTTTCTGCAAGAGGGATATGCAAGAAACTTGGGGTATTTTTAGCTGTAGGCTTAGCCTTTGACTTTTGTGTGATGGTTTGAAATGAATAGCACCAGATTCACCTGCCATGACTGCCTTGTATGTTTTGACAATTATCTTGAGGATGACGTGATCAAACTATTGTCATGCAGAAAATGAACCTGCTCTTCACAGAAACGGAGAGATTGCTCCAGAAGTGCTGCATTACACAACTTTAATGATTGCTAGAGCTGAAGAAACATGTCTTTCATCTTCAGTATTTTGTTATTTTGAAAGAAATAAAGATTCATAAAAATTAAAAAGAAAGGAGTCCAATTTCTACAAGCCGAATTTAGAAGCTTTTTACCCTCAAGAAAGCATTTTCTATGAGTATATTCATGGTACTTCTAGTTCAGATTTCCATCAAAAGTTCACCTCTATAATTAGGCAGAGATACAGGAATATTCCTGTCAGACACTTTCCATGATAACCACAGCGCTACATCAAGTCAAATTCTCCTTAGGGCACATACATTTTTTAAATAGAAATACAAACAGAATGAGCTGAACCAATTTATTCAGCCTCCCAGTCTAGATCATATGTTGGAAGGTCTTCTAACCAGACAGTACACTTGTTCCTATATAACAGTTCCGTGAACTATATTTTTGTTAAGGAGTCATCTGAAATTTATTATAGGTTGCAAATGGATTCTGTGTAATTGGTCTGAAGGGGGCTCTTATTTATTCTCTCAAGTTTTGTGTTTAATATGAATCATCTAACTTTAATCTCTGCAAACCACATATGAGATTTTTAAAAGTCAATTTTTCATTCTTCTTCGTCCCCAGTAATCAATGTTATTATTTCACCTTAGCTGGCAATTTCATCAATGAGGCTTGAATCATGATAGATCCCTGCTTATGCATAAAACAAATAGCACAGATATGTCTCACTGTAGCATCTGCAGTATCAAGTAATTTCCAAGACTGTCTGCTATGGAATGGAGCACAACACATGCTCTTATTTCTCCAACAGGACCTTATGACAAGCCTTAGAGCCCAGGATATATGCCCTGCTCACTTAAGTTTGTATCAGCGGAGAATTCCTCATGGGTAACAAGCTGGGTTTTCATTAGACAGAACAATGATAACTCCTGCAATACAGCCTTGTTTGATTGACCGTGTAGATCAAGTCAAGAGTATTGCCAAAAAACCCAACAACTGTCTGAGGAATTTTGACCAAAGATACATCTTAGGGTTTGTTCAGATTTTATTGCATAGAGAGAGATGGACAGTATTCATTGAATTATATTTAAAAAAAAAAAAGAATTGCAGCCAGTATCAAAAGGAAATTCTCTCAGAGGTTTTTTCCCCTCTGCAATAGTAGCTTCTGACTTGCATACCACTAGCCATTAGTTGTAAAATTTATGACAATAATAAAATGTTTAAGTCAGCTTTGCTTGTAGACCGCAGCATAAGTTGGATAGCATACAATTTAAATTCAGTGTAGTGACATATTGATAGTTATTCTGCAATGATTCCACCTATTAATCACAAATCAAATGGTGTCCCTGCTGTCTCTATTTATTTCTCTTCACGTAGATGAGGTAACAGACACCAGTCTAAACACCAGAGTCAAATCCCATTCCATTTGGGTTCATCTACATTTATTTTATGTGCTAAGGGGAATAACAAAGCTGGCAGATTAACTGTACATACTCCTCTGAAAGGGTTGCTGATGTGGGAGCTCTGGTTGGCAACTTGGGTGCAGATGCTCTCCGCTACACTCAACAGAGGAAAACCATGTTTTCCACACCAACCTTGTAAATTCTTATAACTTTTAAGTTTATTTGACCATCTTCAACTATCAGTGTTCAGAGCCACTGACAGTAATTTCCAAGTGGTTCACCTGCTTGACCTTCACATCCAGCCCCTTTACAACTGATTAAATGCATTTCCACTGATTGCATTGTTTATTAGAGAAGAAGGTGGCCAGACTGCATGCTGAATAAATATAATAAATATAATAACTCTGCCCTTACAAGGCAGAGTACTACGTACTGTGGTTAAACCTACCTGCAAATTAAATAGCTCCTAGTTGGTGAAATGCATGTGTTCTCCATGAAATAAGTGACAGATATGTGCCAAGCAGAATAATTATGCTAATCAGCCAAGACAATGACAGACTCAATGACTCCTTACCCACCATATCCTATAGACAGCTTTGGTTTAGACCCAGGTGCTGCAGCTGGATTTATGCAAAAGAACACCAGTACCCACTTACACCCCCACTCATAACAGCAGGACTTTACATTGAAACCAAGAAAAGGTCTGTAGGACCTGATCTTTAAGGACAGCTTTTGATAGAGGCAAAGGGAGGAGTAATGATCTGATGAAAACATTAGATCATTTAATCCCGATACATTCGTTCCATTGTTTGATGGGTCAAATATCACAGTGACTCAGATGCTCTGAGTCATCCCAGACTGCATCACACCATCAGCTTGTGGCCTGTAAGAAGAGCCTTAGATAGGATGGAAATTTTACTTCATGAAGTAACCTACATATTATATTTGATCATGTTTTATTCTCTTCAGCAGAGAACTCTTTGTCACCTGATGCTGTACAATGCTTCTTAAAATCAGATTGATATTATCACACTGAAACAAATATTTCAGGACCATTTTTAATGCCCAAATAGGTGTATTTCAGTGCAACTGGATTAGCTTTTAGATGCTTAATTAACTAAGAGTTACTTTTCAGACTATTCAGTTTGTCTTGGAATAATTTTCAGTGTGGTGAAATTATGTAAAGTAACAATTAGAAAAAAGCTATTTCCATTTTAGGAAGTAGATCCCCAGGCAGACAGACAGCTGCCTGAATGTTCTTGCCTCTGTCTTAATGTAATGAGGACACATTGATCATCTGCACAAAACAGCTTTCTACTCTCGTGGTGGTGTAAAATCCCAAGCCAATCCAGAGAGAAGAAATATAAATAAATAAAACATCACATTGTAAACTAAACCTTTGCTTCCCTCTGCAGTTTGGTGGACAGTGGACAGCCTCAGCTCTTACACTATGTATTTCAGGAATAACCAGCTTTGGTGCAAAGAGATCTATCCAGACTGAACCTGTTCCATAGCTGACGAGAGGTTCTGACCTTCCAGGGCACACAGCTTCCCAATTAAACATCCACAGGGCTGGGGTCTGAGAAGCAGAAGGGATTGCACTGTTTTCCTGTGAGCGCTGTCAGCACTGCTTGTACTGCCAACAGGGACAAAAGCCAGGTGAGCAAAAACCACAAAAGAGAAGTGAGACGAGGTGTGCAGTCACCCTGAGAGCCTTGAAGCTCTTCTCTCCTGCCTCAAGGCTGTCCACAAGTGTTCAGCTGCAGGATGTATTGTGCCAAAGAGCAATGAAACACATCCTGGGGTGTTTCTGATCCTCAGTCCCAGCCCTATGATCCCCTAGGATGCCAGGAGCACTGCAGCTTCAAGAGCTCGGAGGTGGCTGTGGGAGCTTTCCTCATTAATCCAAATACATGTGCTGGCAGTTTTCTGCCTTCAACTGCCTAGAACTGTTGATATTAGTATAACGATCTTGTTTATATATTTATGAACCATTAATAAATCATTAAATGCTAATTATATTTCCTATATTTTTCTTCCATTAGAGCTGTTCCCCTTGCTGGTCTTTATTGACATTGGCTATTTCTAACCCACAAACACAATCAGAGTAACTATTCCATAAAGAATGTCTTCTAAATCATTTACAACTAATAAATGTTCTTAGCTATGTTATCAGACAGCATCCATTTATTTAAATGATATAAGAAGGCTCATTAATCTAGAATACACAATAATATTACCAGCCAGTGGCATGTCGTGGGTCAGAAAATCCTGTTTATAGTCTTAGCAAAGACCAACCAGCAAGATAATATCTTCTGTTATAAAGTATTTATAGATAACCAGAGATGTTGGATCTTCCAGCTTTTCACTAGTTTCTACATATGTATTTTTAAAACTTTGAAAATGCTTATGACTGTCTCATGGCTTCAGAAAGTGTCACAGCAGACACTTTTCTTCTAGGACTATTGCCTCAGCATTTGCTCAGAGCAACTTCATTTTGCCTCAGCACTGGATCTCCCATTAACACAAAATTGCCTGATTAAAAGAGCGAGGAGAAAGTTTTTCTTGACACACCATCCCCCTCAGAAAGACTCTCCACTGACCAAGGTTGTCATGCATTTAGAAAAGTCACAAGCCTTTGCTGGCAGTAACAAAGCAAAAGTTTGCCTTAATGAAGCTAATGTGATGCAGTAATTCATTTTGATCACTAGTTTGCCTAGGCCAATGAAAACACTGAAAATATTTCAAGCCGATTTCTGCAAATACAGTATTTGCTGCTGTTTTGTAGTTGAGCTCATCCTAACATTTCATAATAGAGNTTTAAAAAAAATAGTTTACCCTTCCATCTGCATCATTTCATCTGTATTAACAAAATATGACATCATAATATTTAACGTATATAACTTATATTATTATTATTAAAGCAGATGTGCAGCTGTTTTTCTTGCAGGGCTCCACTCATACCAGGTGTTACAGATCTCCATACTTGACACGTCTTACACTGAGGAAACATACAGGTGAAATACTAAATTAAACAGTTCAGCCATGCTCATATCTCATAGCAACATCTTGATATAAACCATAACCCCAAGCTGGAATAGAGTGTTGTCAGAGAATTTACACTGCCTATTATAAATGCCAAAATTTTTCTGCCCCTGGTTCCCTCTCTTGAAGAGGATATTTCAGGTAAATTCACTCAGAAAGCACTTATGCCCCATTACACACTTGTGGTTTTTCCTAAAATATTTTATTCCTTAAAATAGAACTCTTTATAAACATGAACCTAAATGTCATGGGTATTAATGAGGTTACGCACCCCTGGTTCCGTTTCTCATGCAACCAGGGAAGGATGGAAATGGGTGATGGACCATAGTGGTCAGAGTTCAGGGACAGACGCTGGGAAGCAGCAGGGATACTAGAGGAATCTGTCTCTCACCACACTGTACTGTTTGTTTTGAAGTCTTCCGTGAAGACATCGCCGGAATAAGTGACAAAATATGATGCTGTCACACAGGTCACTGAGTGCCATCAGATATTGCATTAATTTCCATTGAGTGCCAAGATCGGAGCTAGAAACCAAGAGCAGAAAGGTTGAGTGTGCAAAGGCAACACTGAGCCATCCAGTCACAGATACATTTTCAACAGGCAGATAAGGTCAGCTTGAAGGTGGAATTTCTAAAAGATGTATCTATTTCTCCCTCCAAACCTTCTGAAAAATGAAAGAGGAAATCTGATTGACAAGATGCTTTGCACTGGTTAAAAATGCAAACCCTTTTCCATCCCCAAACACATAATTTTCTGCTCATAGAGATCCCATCTTTAATTACCAGCTGCTGCAAATGATTTCTTACAATCATTAACTGTCAACTGCAGAAACACCGTATCTCTTATTGCCCTCAGTCTTCAAATACTCCACCTGTTTCTAATTAGTCAAACTACACAAGCCTACCTACAGTAAGGCTATACAGATCACACACCGCAGCTGCTAACCACTTCAGTTCCTACAGTACGAGCCAACCATATTTTCCTATTATGAAACGATATCAACTGTCCCTACTACAACTGCGACTGAAGTAGGAGACATTAAAAACAAATAATTTTTAATGAGATAACAGCACAGTCATTGCTAATGATGATTACTTGCATTATTCTTGTAATCAGTTTTAATGAATGCTCACTAGTACAAACCCTCCACTAGTTCTACTTGCATAAGTTAGTTTCATCAAAATAACAAGCAGGATTTGATAAATTACCATGACCTTACTCAGCATTATTTTACTTATTCCTTCATCATTAGGAGCATTTATTGCAGGTACTGTGTATGACTTTTTTCAGCTTTTGATACTGCTTCGCTTTTAAAATATCCATTCTTTTAGGTGTATATGCACACCCTACTTTTTTTTTAAGCCGTAAAATGCTTCCATTATCCCAGAATGTAAGTAAAGGTTGCTAATGGCTTATAAGATCAGTTAAGCTGGAACCAAGAATCATTTCATGTTTCCAGCCTTTCAAGGGACTCTGCTCTCACCCAAGTGCTCCTGTAACATGGACCTATTTACACTTACTTGCAAGTGAGTAATGTAGAAACAGCCTCTCTCAAGACCATTTGACTTACAGACGTTAACAGCTTGTCTTGACAGGTATTTTAGCAATAATATAAACCAGAGCTATATGCAACACCAGTGCTCCTTCTGTGACATCTGAAAAGCTTTCATAATCTGTACGTAATGGGAATAGTGGATATAGGCTCTGTTTATCCAAGTAATGTCACACCTTTTCATTCACACATTAAAAACTTGTACCAATTAAATTTTCCTTACATTGTATATATTAAAAAAATTCATAAAAGACCAAAACTGCAACATCCTGAAGATTATCTGTAAACAAGTTTTCAGTTTAAATATCTTGATAACAAGTCAAATTTGTTTGAGTGAGTCTTGCCACACTAGTACAAATGCCAGTTACCCTAAGTTCATCAAATACAGGGGAATTATTGCATATAAATCCTTAGGAATTTCAGAAACTGAGGCTCCAATTAGAAAATTTGCATTAAGACTATTAGTACTAGCCACAGAAAAGAAGCAAATGACTTCAAGAAAATATACGTAAAAGCTTAGATGTATGACTCTGCCTTTATACTTCGAGATTTTTTTTTAATTCCTCCCAAATGAACAGATTTTTGCAATGAGCTGTTTAACATGTAGATTACTCTGCAGTGAAACATAAAACATTTCACACCTTCCAGAGCAGCTGACTGCAGATACCAAGACAAGAATCGTGCAAATGAAACAAGCTAATGTCCTGGCGAACCATGGATCTACAACTTGTTCAATTTAAAATGAAATCTGTATCTAGCAAAGAATAGAAACTGTAAATTTCAGTTGTATGCATAATTTATGACAACCTTAAGGCATTTGCAACATCTGAAATTAAATAGGAAATGAAATTATTCCCTGAAGGTGTTGGGCTTGATGTAAGAAATGCATTTAAAAATAAGTACACAAATAGTTCATACTGTTATTGTGAGTATTACTCAGCAGATCTCATTACCTGTCCCTTACCAGATTTCTCAAGGTGCTGCCTTAAGCCTCCTGAGCTTAAGCTGTCTTAATGCCTCCAGCATGCTCTCAGCTACCCCTTAGAGGGGCATTCTTTGTGTGGTGAGTTGTTTCTCCTTTACAACTGCTGAAGGTTGGGTTTTTACAATTTCTCTCTTTTGGGGAGGTATTGGTTTTCAGTTTTATTAACTGCAGAAATTAAAACTAAATCTGCTATAACTGTACAGTATAAATGAAGATATTCCCTTCCCATTGAGCCCTTCCTTAGCTAATTCTTAGGCTTTGAGGAAATATTCTGACACTTACAGATCCCAGCCTGAACTAAGAAAATTATTTCTTCTCGCGTAAACAGATAGCACTGGATGCTGGCAGGTTTGAAGCTGCCACCAGAAAATCAATGGGCACCTGCAGAGCCAGGCATGATTTTTATACACACCTCAGATCCAGGGATGAAAAGGAAGGCTCAGCTTTGGGGTTGCAAATGCTTTTGACCCACAAAAGTGGCAAAAGGTGGGAATTCAGAGTGAAAAGAATTCATGACCAGTTTCCATGGAAAGTCTAGCACAAGAGCTATGGACAGTATTAATAGCAGAGATTGTACCAGCCATAATTTATTAGCCTTCACATCCTATTGAAGTAAAACAGCATTTTAGTAGTGCTGTATTTATTTAAATGTTATCTTGGCACAGAAACAACATTTGATTCCATGGAGATTATAGGCAGTTACGATAGAATAGTTCATGGGTTCACCCTAAAATTTACCTATTACATGAAAGTGCTTGGCCAGAAACTAATTTTGGTCTTGATGAGAGCTTGCATTGACATAAAAAAATCAAATGGAAATGTTATTGACATGAAATATCAGCGTGAAACTATTCACACCACAGGTATCACTGACATACAAAGAGATTTATTAGGACATAGCCAAATTTCAGGGGCATAAAACAGAGTTTGGTGATGAATTTTTTCAATATCAGTTTGATATTAGACTTCTACCCCATCTTCCTCAACGTTATATGCTCAGTTGCTGTATTTAATGGCTATGTTCACTGGAAAAAAAAAATCAACTTTACAAACACAGGAGTACAAGTCATTAATCATTAATTATAAAACTAACTGAAGAGCCAATACCATCGTGTTGACATATAACATTGTTAGAAGAGTCATGAAAACACAGTGTAAGCAATAAGTGGACCAAATTACTTAAAAAGTTGCTTGATGGGATGATTTATCTGCTCAGACAAAAACATCTGAATTAGAATCGACATCCTGATTTGAAACAAAGTGTAGCAAAGTAATGGCAGCCAGGAGGGTTGGAAAGAGACAGGTGAGATGGGAGGTGGGCAGCACATCAAGGTGGCCAGTCCAGGAGGGAGCCATGACACCCCAAAGACAAACCAAACAGCCACAGCGTTATTCATTATTATCCCTTTCATGCCATTGCATCATTTCTGTTGTGATAAATGTCTGGTGCAGTTACCTACAAAAGCTCTTGCAATCCTCCTCCATATGTAAACCTCATTCTGGGAGCTTAATTTGAGTCCTGCCCCTGTCAGAGGCAAGATTTGCACTGGCTGGAGGAGAAAAAATTGAGACAATAAAGAAAAAAAAAATCAGCCTCAGGTCAAAGAAAGGTCTCAGAGCTCTGGAAGAAGAATTTAAAGATTTCCCTTATCTGGGGGGATTGTCCCTCACAGAGTCTCAATTTGTTCTTCCTTGATTGTTTTCTAACTTTTTCAATTATCTTGGGGGGTATCAAATTGTTTTCAAAGTCAGGCATTAATTTAAAACAACACTTTTTGCATTCCTACTTGTTTCTTTCTGAAGGTCTTTTTAATGGCATAAGCATCTGCATAGCCCATCAATCTTCCCTCTGATATCTTGAGAGCTATCAGTGTCATTATATAAAGGCTGCTTTAAGAGCATTTATTAATTCAAAAGATTCATATATCTCATTATGCGTTACCTGGAGAGCATCTTACTGATGGGGACACAAGGTTTTGCTACAAGGGCCTCCAGCTTTGCAATTTCATTCTCTCACACACACATCATAATATGTACATGTGTACTATAATATTCATAAATAATACTACTTAACAGTAATATTATTGTAGTGGGCAGAGGAACATGTCTTAGGAACAAATACTATATAGAAATGTGGTCTTGAGATTCCCTTATGGATAAAGAAAATAATTTCTTTGTCTGCATTTGCACCCTGTGAAATACCACGCTGCTAAATTCAGATATCAATCGAGATCCTCCATGCAATCCACTGTGCAGGTATTCACGACTGCTAGTAAATGTTCTTTGCAACTGAGTAAACATGTGCTGGAAGGAGAGGGAAAGGAAACTAGCAGCTCTTAGCCCTCTCCAAGGCACTGACGTAGCTACTTCTCTCTCACTCCGTTTTCTCAGCCCATCAAAGAACACTCTTGCAGATGTCCTACCTGTCCTTGCAATCAAAATAATAAATAAAAATTAATAGAAAACTAAGAATTTTAAGGAATTGAGAACAAAAATCAAGAAGAAATTAGCAACCCAACGGACCAAAAATACAAAATGGTGACAGGGAGACATTTCCTTATCCCTCAAAACAACATAGTCCATATGATTTCTACTGCATATGAGGTAAACCATTACACCTAATCTTCAAGGGCCTCATCCTGACCTGAGCAGCACTGTACCCCATGGTGGTCATACACAGCCACCTCTGCAATGCTTGGAAAGCCAGGCTGCTTGCAAAGGCTTTGCTTTTCACCCGTACTCAAGCTGGGGCTGGGCAGTCCTGCAGCAAGACAGAGCCTCAGAGAGGGCAATTTTGCCTTCCCCCTCACAGCACTTTTGAAATCATGAAGAGTAGCTTTAAAAAAATGCTTCAGTCTTCTTCCTAATGAAGACAGATGCAGTCTTTAACTGCACCAAAAACCAGCAAATATGTCGTGTTAATTTTATGTTTGGCTTGAGCACAACCTGGATTTTCAGACTACTTACACTTTCCACTTATAGCTCTTAAAACAACTAAAAACTAAGCCTATCCATAAGAATCCAATAGGTTTGGGGTGGGGACGGTATGTGTGTGTGCATTTATTTTCTTGTTTTATCTTCTAGACATCCACAAGTTGACACAATTAAGGGAGAGTTTCATTGAATGCTTGGGATGTTTCTGATCTGCTATGAATTACTCCTAGCCTTTGCACTCCTTAAAATTCCTGTGGAGAGGGAGTCTCAGAATTTGTATACAACCCCCCCACCCAATCACACTATGTTCTCAAGTGTTAAATGAAGCAGTTCATTATTAATTCAGTAACTAATTACAGTACCTTTGTAAAAGGTAGAAGTTACAGCACTAAGGTAATGGAAAGAGAAAGAGGAGAGAAAAAAAATGTCTAGCATTCACTCAGAATCACTACTGTTGATTTTTCAAATTATTATTAAAACATAATAAAAGGGTTAGAGGTTACACCAGAAAAAGAAATACAGAAATGTTGTACTTTAATAACCAGAAAGTATTAAACAGTTGATGGAAGAGACCAATAGGGCAGTCAGACATCTGGAATACATTGAAATTGTATATCAGAAGGACAATACCTGCATTCTCTAGCTTAAGAGAGCATTGTGAATATTATCCAAATTTTTCCACAGTTTTGTATGAATAAAAATAATAAAATGCTAAATTTTTCATGGTAATTATGTAGAGAGCATTATGAATAACCAGCAAGTCCACAAGACATTTCTTGGTTGGTTTCCCACATTGATTAGTTTATAAAGGTCAATAACTGAACTCAAAACTGAAAATTAACTTCTAAAATTTGTTTACAATTGTATTTCAATTAAAGATAGTAGCTTGCAGATGATTAACTATACTCACTCTTATTTTATGATTCCAAGGAAAGTCTGACTAATAAAAAAATAAATTAATTTCGTGATTTTTTTTTCCATAAAAGCTTCCAAATTCTTCCAGATACTCAAGATACTTACTTCTGAACCTTAATAGGTCCAGAGTAATTTGTGACCTTACCACAAAGGTAAGATAAGTATAGATCTAAGGAGAATGCCTGTATTAGTCATGTAACAGACTGGGATGTAAGGGTTTGAGGATTGTATTTCATACTCTGTTACAAAGATGACATTGAATGTCCTGTATTGTATTAAAATTACAAAATTTAAATATGGCACATTTAAATTAATAGTAGAATCAATGCACATTTTATTTAAATCAGTGCTTTGTGTGCTCCAGCAGCACAATACAACATTGCCTTGCTATGTGCTTCTACAATAAGCACATCGACCAAGTTTATCATATCCTGTTCCAGAAGTACTGAAAAATTATTCCAGCTTACCTTCTCTGTACCAAGCCAAAAGCTGTTTTTTCTGCTAAATGAAACAAACCCTAAACTCTTCATCTCACTGCCACTTTTCAATCATAAAATATAAACTCACAGTTGAAGCTGGAAGTACAGAGCTCAGCATGATCCTTTCCTGCCTTTACATGAAACTTCCCTTCACCTGAAGGACTAATTATTAGGCTTCCCTTTAATTTCTGACTGCATTGAAGAAATCTAATTAGGCCAAAATTGAAAGCAGCTGAAAATGCAGGGCCCTTCTTCTCCTACATTAATTCTCAGTTTTGCTTGCATTAATGTTAACTGATTACAAATGAGTTGAATTTTATTGTCCAGATCATCAGAGTGAGCTGTAATCAGTGACATTAAAACCATAGTAATTTGAGCTAATTCCAGGAAAAATTCTCCTTCCTGTTGCATGGTGGTAACACCACAGAGAGCAGCAGAAGTTATCCTGACTCTGTCCTGGCATTATGGAGATGGGGAATCTTGCTTTTATTACTTAACTGCAAAGTTCTACCACCTAGATGCTTGCTTAGCAGCTGGGAAACACAAAACAAATTGAAGGGTCTCACACTTCCCCACCAGGGTGATTCTATAGGAAAAATAATGTTTTAGTTCCAAATCATCATTATGCAGCAGATGCACTTTGCTGATAGTCGCTTGCTGCAACTGTATTTGTAATGGGGATGAGTCTTGAAACTTTATAGTTTCATTTTATTTTAAAGTTACCTCTATCCTTAGTGAGGGGAGGAAAAAAAAGTCATGCAGATGTTAGTGTCTGCATTATGTGAATGTTTCCAGTCAGCGCCACTTAAAGGAGCATTTTTAGTAGAAGTTGGTTTCCTGCCCAGAATATGGTCGTGCAGAAATCATACAAATCATTGTCGAGTACGTGCTTTTGTTCCTAGGCAAGCGCTCTGAATTAAACCCATTGCTGAATAATGAGGAACCTGCTTCATCATTTCCTTGCTTTTGTGAGGCACAGTGTCCCTTGTCTTCATATTTCCAGCCTGTTCCCTTCCGCTTCTTTATTTTCTAATCAACCTGCGATAGGGCTGGGCTGCAGATGGGAAAAGCTCACAACAGATATAATTATTGTAATACGTTCAGGTACCTAATGAAAACAAATCTATCAGCAGTTCCATTCCCCACTCCTGCCTGGGGGATTTCTCAGAGCTGTGTGAGTTGTTTTTCTGGTTTTAGAAAATCTTTGCTTTTCTGATCATGAATTTGGACAAAATAATCACCATCTCAGAAAAAAAAAAATCGTTAATTCAATATGCAAGAAGGAAAGCATGATTAGGTTAATCAGAGCATTTGTGCTGATGATTTAGAAATGTGGCTTTTTTTGTTTACTTTTTTACCACAATTAAGAGTCCAAAGCAAATTATTACAACTTCAAGGAAGAAAAATCTTTCTATTGTGACATTGTCAAAACCAGCAACATGGGTATTTGGACGACTTCAAATTCTTCCTTGTAAAGTCCTCAGCGGCCCCACTCTTCCCACAAACCCCTCCTGTTTCTCCATTTGCAATACATAAACTTTTCCAAATCAGTTAACTTTCCTGCATACATACAGATGCCTTTTTCCTACCGTACTCCTGATCAGGAGGGTACAGCCCTAGTGCTAATAGAGGGCATCTGTTAGTGGAGCCAGCCTGAGGAGTCCAGAGGTCCATAACAAGGGGGACAGGGACCCTCAGATCCCTTCTGCATGACTTGAAGTGTAGAGGTATTGGGGAAACTATGAACTCTGCCCTTACAGACACCAAGATAATAAAAAGCTTTATGATTGTTCGGGTTTATTTGAGCGTATTCATGGCTTCAGAAGGCCTTTCTTTATGAAAAAAAAAAAGAGACAAGTTCCTATTCTATTACAAAAAAACATCATAAAGACAAAAAGAAGAAAGCTGGGTTTTTTCCTGTTGAAATATAGAGGCAATTTTTATTTTTCTTATAACCAAAGCCTGAGATTATATTTCATAAGAATACTTTTTATTCCATTAAAGACATCCGTATGTTTGTACACACTGATGCATGAAAGCAGTGGTTTGGGATGTTATTACATCGCAACAGCTGTTTCTTACTTTCCATTAAAAAGGGACAGACAGTGGCAATAATACTTCTAGAAAATGAAATAAGAAAACAAACAAACAAAAAAAGAACAGAAAACCTGGAGGATATTTTCATAACCACACTTATCAGGTGTTTATGAAAGTAAAAGTTTTTTGACAAAACGTCACACCTGTGGAATTTGAGATGCAGAAATCTTTCCCTTTTCCCAGTTCTGTGTCACCATTGCAGCCATCCTGCACTGTGATAGTCACTAGGGGACTCCTGGAGTTGAAGAAGGGCACTGTCACTGCAACACAACAGAGGTGTTACTAGATCAAGATCATCATCGTGGGATGAAGTCTGGAGCCACATGTTCTGAGAAACACAGTCTTTGTCTTTGCAGGTGGGTTAGGAAAAATCCAAGCATAGGTCCTCCAGTCATTCAGGAATTACCTGATATTAGGCTCTGAGAGCATTGCAGCTTCCCCAAAACATCACATGCTGGTCCAGTGGCAAAAGAAAAGTTTACAGGCAGTAAAACATCCTCTGGCTTTAGGTAGACCCAGAATTTCTTCTGCAAAAGGGTTAAAGTTATTTTGTTTCAAGATTCTGTTGGTTTTTTTAAATACCGGTCATGACTGCTAAAACAGCTGATGAAAAGGAATAAAAGAATATAGAAACTATGGTCCCCTCTAATTTCCAGAAAGCAATACAGCCTTTACAAAGTTCTCAGTAATATTTTCAGTTCTATTATTACCTTCAGAGTCTGACAGTAATTTGCATTTTAACCTTTCTTTTATACATGCTCATGGGCTTTTCACAGAAGTAGGCATACAAGTGAATACTGGGGCTCTCCTTTTGTTCATGGAGTGAAAAGATGTGCTGAAGCTTGTTGAAATCCATGAGTATGTAGCTTTTCAGACATAAACTGGTTTTATGCCATTTGAGCTCTTCCCAATAGGAGCCAATGAATGCTCTTTAAATATTGAACTTGAAGGAAATACTGAGCGGGAGAGAAAGTTATGATTAACATTAGATTGAAAACTGATGATTCAGAGGACATCCTTCAGAACAATTGGAACTTTGAGCTGTAACAGAGATGAAAAGGCAGTGCCGGGGTCAGGGGGAAGCTCACAGCCACACAGGGTGCAATGGGACAGCCTGGGTGTGCAAAGGCTCCCAGACACGACAGCTTGCTCTGCCTCTACAAACTCTTCTGCAAAACCAAAAACGGATTTCAGACTCATCCAGAAACTCTGAATGGTTCAGCGTGCACCAAGGCAGATCTCACTAGATGAAAGCTTACCTTGATCTTGAGGCTTTTGTTGTTGTTGTTTTGGGGTGAGCTTTATTTGCAGGGAGTAGGGGATAGGGTGGGGACTTCTCACATTCAGCATTCAAGGAGCAGAGATGGCTTTCTGCATCCCAAACCAGCAGAAGCCAACAGAGTCTCTGCCCTCGGCTTCTGTCTCCATACTGAGCTTTTATTGAAGCTTAGCTTTGATGTATCTGCTTTAAATTATTAGTTCTTTTGCTTCTGCATTAGCCATCATCTCAAAAAGCTTTACTGAACTTGATGTTTCTGATATAAGGCATGAGCAGCAAGGGCCACTTTTGTCTAATCGTTGCATTTTGCAGAGCTTGCAGAGCCCTAATGCTAAAACAAACTCCTTTTTATCTCCCTGTGTGTTACCCACTTACAAACTCTTCCAGCAAGTGTGCAGACTGTGCTTTCACACTGGATACTGAATGTCAGTGTCAGTTTTAGGAAAACATTCATAATCATAAGAAATTACTTTTTGATGCTATATTGAAATAAAATAAATCAACAGTCCTCAGGAGTATAGGTTGGGGTTTTTGTTCTGGTCAAGACGCAAAGTAACAAATGCAAAAATCTGTTAAATTTGCCTGCTCTTCCCTCAGTTCTCTAAACCATTGGGAAAGATATTGCCAAACCCTGCCAAGGAATAAAAACCCAAAATTTATTGCTGCCCTCCAGCAAACCCTCTGCTACAAGAACTACAAATCATCTTCGTAACAGTTCTTGAAATTAGGCCACTGAGTTCCACCAGGCAAGTGGCCACAGCACAGCTTGTCTTGCGTGCAGTGGTGGAAAGAGCATTGGGACTGGGACATCTGAAGTCAAAAATCTAAATTCCAGGTTAAATACCAAGAATACTTAGTAAGATGGATGGGTTGGTATTTGGACCAGAAAAAAACCCCAAATATTAGATCTCTGTTTTGGGAAAGAGAAACTAAACATCCCTGTACTTTTACTGGTCTGTTCACATTGTAAATATAAAAACAGGCATTCTGACATAAAATCTCTCTCCTACTAGGGTTTTGTATTCTTAAATTATGTACGAATTTTGTTTGCTTCTGCTTGCTTAATCTACATGACCGTATATTGCCATCAGCCCACTTCAGCCAGGAGCTAAGCCATGGCTAATTTGACTTTGATAGGATATGTAAAAATATTTTTATTTTCTTTGGGAGGGACTCACAGGACAGAGGAAAAATGGAACAAAAATGACTGAAATATAACAGAGGTGTCCCAAAAAAGGGGCATGAGACTAGTTCATCAATTTTAGGATCAAGAAACAAATGAACACAGGGAACTTAAAATCAATCCATTTTATCGAAAGTTGTAGCTGATTTAAATTAATTTTAAATCTGTTTTTCTAAAACCTAAGAGTATAGGCAATGTATCAAAATACATCAAAAAGAAAGTAAAATTATCTTCCTGGTGATAAACTAAAACAAATTCCAGTTCTCAGCAGCAGCTGAAGTCCAACAGAGCTTCTCTGGAGTTATTAATATTTTGTCACCAGCCAGACCATTGTTCATTAAATATTTATTAGCTGTGCAGGAGATTTCAGTGGGGAAATATTGTGAACATTATGTTAAGCAGACAATACTTCAATATTTTCTTTTTTTCAGACAGTTGTTCTATGATGTTCCTAGGCAGGCGTATTTACTCGGATGAAACGCAACTACCAACAAATTGGTAAAAAAGTTAGACAAAGGTAGTATCCATATTTGAATCTCTGATCAAACAAGCAGTTTTGGTATATAGGAAGCTGTGCACATAAATATGCAACTACTTTGTTTTGTGTTAGCCCAAGACAGCAGACTACAGCATCTTTTTTTCTAGAGATGCAAGACACTCAAAGATGGATAATAATCTAGAGCTACAAGTAAACTCAAAGATGAGTAGAAATGCAGAGTTTCTATTCCTGGTGTTTGGGATTGTAACATCTTTGAAACAGATGTGACAAATTCTTCCTGGAAATTACCTGATATTCTATTATTTTTCCTATCCATTGCTGTACTGCTATAGAGCAATAGCCATTTTAATAGTGCCCAAGACCAGGCCTGTCGGAAGCTCTTCAAAGCACCAAGGCCCATCCCAGTCATCTAAACTCCTTTCCCATCTGGAAATACATAAGGATGGTCTGAGCTTGGGAAGAGACATTTGATTTCAGCACCAAAGATAATGGGTAATTTAAACTGAAACAACAACAACAACAAAATAAAAATAGAAAGATATACAGTAATTGAATACAGAGCCAGAGACTCTCTGTCAGTTGCAAGGGGACAATATTATTCAATTAGAAGGGGCACAACCTAGCACTGACTTCATCAAAATACAAGCAAGGTTAATGAACATTTGCTTTACTTGAGGCATTGCCTTCCAGAAGGTCAGACTGATAAGAAGAGACTTGCAGAATTGTCAGACTTTCAACAGGAAATCTGTAAATCTATCATACACTGTAAAAGAGTATGAACTGATGCCTACATATCAACTATGTGAGACCAGAAATATTTTCATTTGAAAGCCTATTTCCAAGCAATGAGGATATTAGAGATACTAACCTTTCATTTTAATTATAATCTGTGAGAATTAAGGGTACAAGTTAGGGAATTTGAGCCACCTCCTCCAGGTGCAGAACAATTTAAAAGTGATTTTTAAAAAAATTCCTTTAAACTAAAATTGCACAGAAATATGCCTCAGGTTTCTGCCCTGGAAAATGGTCTAATAGTGATTGTTTCTGTCTTCAAAGAGGAGGAAAAATTAAAACACTGATATCTTCCATAGCCAGGCAGCTTAATACTAAGCTACAACTGCTTAATCACGTGGTTCATGGTGTTCCACATTCTCATTTCTCCCCAAGGGACAGGCTACAAGTGCTGTAGTCACATCTTTCTCATGACCATCCCCCAGGCAAAGCCAATCAGGAGAGATAGGGGACTTGATGGATTTTGTTGAATAAACCATCTTGTCTGAAGTAAAAGCACTGGTGTAGTATCCCGTGAAAACTTGACTTAAATGCATTTTATTATTGCCAAGGAGACAGATTTGCCAGGTCAGTCCCTAAATCCTGAGCAACACCATTAAAAACAGCACAAGCCAGAATTAAATGTCCTTGATGCAAAATACACAATCTTGGTCTCCTGACAAATAGTTCATTTTTGTTATGCAATTTTCTCACACTTGGTCTTCTATTTCTATGCACAGGAATCACCAAAGTTACTTCACCGTCCCTACAATCAGGATGATATTTTAGCTTTGCCTGTGTAATGTTTTTCTCCCTTTTTCATCAAAATAATTACAGTAATATAAAATGTCATGTCAGTAAGAAAGGTTTGTGGGTATTCTCCTAATTATGCAAAATTGCTTTCTCATCACTCTGCTTACCTCTGTTAAACTTAAGTTTCCAGCAATAATTGTTCCTTTGGGCCACCCAAAGAGGCGGATGCTGTGAAGCTGGCAGCTCACGTGTCTGTCCTGTCCCTCCCTGTGACATTCCTACATTGATCCTTGTGTCTTCATAGCCCATAAAGGAAAATCTGGACTGTTTTGCAGGTTTAGAGGAGATGACAGTGGAAAGGAGCTCTAGCACTTGCTCCTTCCATACCACTCATAAACACCTTCATTCATTTTCCTGGGAAGAACCAGTAGCAGAAACAAAATAATTTTTTTCCAAATCAGTCATACTTGGAAGAAGGGTTGAACAATTCCAAATCTGTAGATCTACAACTTTTTTCAGAAGAAGGAAAGAAAGTTTTTGAAGCAATGAGGTTCTTAAAAGCAATGAATTGACAAGAACATCAAATGATGGAGAAGAAAAAATAACCTAAACTGACAGTTCACAACCCACTTTCTATTCTGTGCACACAAACATGTTTAATATGTGCTGTATGATTGCAACATTTCATTAAAACGGAACAGTTTTGTCCATGTGGTCTTTTAATGAATTTGAAACATTATCGAGGATACCTCTTGTACAAGACAAATGGAGAAAGCTGGCTGGCTGAGGGCTTCTGCATTGATATAAATGTATTTTTACACTGTTGTTGGCTCAGTCTCCGGCTTTGCCATCTGTAGCAGAAAATATTTCATGTGAAGTAGGCTCTTGACTGTGGTTAGATAATAAAGGATTATGCTGAAAAGGTTTGTCAGCAAATATCTGCCAGGCTGCTCCAACCAACCTGTGTGGCAATGACTTCAGCAAACCTAGGGAGACGACACGGGGACTGCAAGCACCCCTGATGCACACAATATGGCATGGCTACCTATGGCAAGAGATATACAGAAATACTAATATTTGAACTAGACTTCATTTTTTCCTTTTTTTTTTCAAAACAAGCATGTAATTAAAAGAACAGTCTTTTATACATCTGATAATATCAGTTGCATGCAGCTATGTATTGGAATAAAAAGATAGCTGCAGTTTACTCAGCGAGGGCTCTATTTAGCATTCCCTGCTGCCATAAAAGTCCTATTGTCTCCAGCAGGAGCTTTGCCTGACTAAAACAAAAGAAATTCTGAATAGGGACAGAAATAACACAGCACAATACCCAGGCCTTTCATCTCACCCATCTGGCCCTGAGCCCTACGAGGCAGGCAGTGGGCACACGCTGCCCTGTGCCCCAGGAAGTCCTGCAGATTCCCAGCCTCGTCGGGGCATCCCAACCAGCATCACCTGCAGGTCCATGGGGACACCCACCAGAGCTGACCCAGCAACTCAGTTTTGGCACCAACAGGACCAGCCAATTTGCTCATAATCAGTATTTTTGTTATTCACTGGAAGGGACACATACCAATGAGTGTTGGGTTGGCAAGAAGGAAAGGATAAAAAGCTAGACAAGGAAACATTGCAGTTCTTGGGTTTGACTTTCCTTATATAAGCTGCTGCCGTATGTTCAAATCCCAAGCAAAATAAAATCAACAGAAAAAAAGAAGATCATAATCTGAAAGCATCTCATAGCCGAGAATAAGCTATACAAATGTTGCATTTAATGAAGAAGACAGAGCTCCCTCTCTTTATTCCACTCATCTCCAAAAGGAGGGATATCGTCATCTCTGTGATTTCATTTCTCCTAAGTAAAAATAAAGTAGTGATTTATCATCCTTATCTTGGTGTCAAATAAACAAAGGTGCATGCTTATTGTTTACTCTCACTTTCCAAATGGTGATGGGATTTCCTTCTGAAGGGGCAGAAGAGACCAACAATTCAATTACTTTCCCAGCAAAGTCAAAGAATCAGTACTCCCAATGTAATATTAGTGTATAGTTTCGGTGACTGGAGTAGACGCTTTTTCAACAGGAGTCACAGCTAATGTGACGAACGTGTCAAGGTCTCCTATCCTGATGTATCGCACAGGGGCAAAGCGGGCAGGTGATGGAAGTGGCCTGTCAGAGAGAGACAGATTGGAGTGCCTCACGCTCCAAATCCTGCCCCTGCCTCCTGATAAGAAATAAGAAAAAAATGTAAAAACCATAACTTACTGATTTGGCCAGGATTATTTTTTTCTCTTTTTTTTAAGTCACTCTGTTTCAAGAAATAGTGTTTTCATTAAATCCAAATGTTCAGGTTTCAATTCAAAGTCCCAGGAAAGATCACATTTTTTTTTTCTTTTTAAAGAGGAAGGAAATAAAAAATCACAAGGATAGCTGGAGAGTCAGTATTTCCTCAGGTTGTTTTGGGTTTTATTTTTTAACACAATGTATAGGAATTGGTAAGATGTTCTGTTATGTGCTATCTCTTAAAATCAATGCAAATGCTATTCTTTCAATTGAAACTGGAGACTAAGCATGCTAAAAAACTAGTCACTTACAGTTGCTTCCTGGCCTTAAGCTTTCGGTAAAAAATTTGGAGCTGAGCAGTTTGTCTCAGTCCCAGGGAACTGATACGTGAGCCTGTGAAAGCACCCAGCAGCCACCAGAACCAGCCTTCACCTCCCAGAGTCTCTAAATCTGAAGCCAGAGCCACCCCAGAGCTTCACACTGGAGTGACCCCCCCAAGCATGTGCTCTCTGACATCCCTTCACTGCTCTTCTGGGACAGCCAAAACCTGCCAACAAGTAAAATGCAGAAAACCTACCCCCAGCATCAATGCCTCTCATCTATTACTTTACACTCTGGTACGTGCCAAAGTTTTTGGATGGGAGCTACTGTTTCATCCATCTGGCTCCATAGAAAAGCTTAATTGCACCATGCGGTTCTGGGTACTGAAAGGCAGCTGGAGCATCCGTCAGCCTCACTGGTGCCTAACCCAGAAAAGTACTTCCAATATTGAAATGTCAAGAGCGATAAGGATTGTTTACCTTCACGACAAGCCTACAGATGATCAGCAATCACATGCTGGTGGGAAAACAAAGGGGCAGGGATATCCTATATGTCCAGTAAAATGACCTAAAGTTTAGCCTGTGAAAGAGGTGATGATGCAAGTCCTCCAGCTTTTTTGGTAAAAATCTAGGGAGTTTCTCCCTCATGACCCAATTCACTCATTTGGTGGCTGGATTTTCACATCAATTGTTAAGAGTTACTAGGAAAGCTATGTATGTATTTTCAAACTGATTTTCATTGATCCATGTATGAAGTCAATACACCCCAGCTGTTAAAAACAGTCCTATTTTCATTTTATATATAGTGCATTGAGGTCTCATCTCCTTACTCTGTACGTACATTTAAATTAGCAGAAATTATAAATATATATTCACACACACATAATGATAATGCAATTTTCAGGCAGAACATAATGGTTTTTTTGTACTAAATAACATGGCATCAACTTTCTGATTTAGGGAGTTTGGTTTATTGCCCAAAAAATGTCCCCCACTTGTAGGAGTTCTCACCAAAAAACTCAACTAATCAAAGGGGCAAAGCTCAGGACAGAGAAGAACTTCAGCCAAAACATTCATTTATGACAAGTCTTGCTGCAATAAGGTACAGCAGCACATTTAGTAGATTTAAGATGCTGTTTGTAAGCCTGTAAAACATCCTTATATAGAACATATTCTTTAATGGAGAAAGCTTCTTTCTGACAAATATGTGAAGTCATATCATTTATTTCAATTCCCTGCTTCCATCTCAGCTTAAAAACAGCAGAACACACTAAATTTTAGTTGTGGTAATTACAGTAATACCAGTTTTTTTCCACACACAAGAAATTATGTTCTGGAACATAATTGTATCCATGAGGCTGCATCCCCATATTCCATCACTCCTGCTGTTGTAAAAGCTAATGTGGGTCACAGTATGTTTCATACACGTTATAAAAGCAGATGTAATAACCTTTTTTTCTTTTCTTTTCCCCAGTTCTATATACTTTATCACTGTAGATGTATGTTAAGGTCTTACAATTAACTTCAAGGTAGGATATTAAACAGAATTAATGAATTATGTGGTCAGCTTTTTGCCGTAAGAAAAAAAAAATCCAATCCGTAGCTTATTTCAAGTTTCATTCATTTTTTATTTTGTCTTCCAAGAACTATAAAATTGGCTACCAAGGAGTTTTATAGACAATTTTAGAAATGAATCTGTAGAACTGAGATTAGAGTTTTTGTGGGCTTACTGATTCTTTAACTACATTTTTTAAAATATATATATATTAGATATTATATTCTATTATATAATTATGTAATCATAACTTCATGTGGGGTTTTTTCCTGAGCTTCTGCAGTTCATAGCATTCTGGGGTTTTCATTTTTTTCTTTTTAAGACTACGACAGTCAGCTATTAAAACAGATGCTTCAGACACTGTGCTGGGCTGACTGCCAGCTGCTTTTGCATGACTCTATCAACTTCTGTAGGGATACACCAACATACACCAACATTTTGAGAAAAGAACAGTGATTCCACCTGACCAAGCCTCACTCAGGTGGTTTTATGTAATTAAAGTGTATTCAAGTAGGAAGTTGCAAGTTCAGGTAAGACCATTTTTGTCTTTTTCTATTGAATATCTTTCTGCTGTGTTACACAGATGACAGAAATACGGTCTTAAATATGACTTCATGCCTCAAAATAATGCCAAGAGAATTTATCTGACATACACGTAACTGTATTAAAATGTCCAGGATAATCTTGGTACAGATACTAAGAACCCTTGGGGTTCAAAAGGTCAGGATTAGTCACAAACACAAGCTTCATCACCTCAAATATCATCTTGAGTTTTGAAAGACCTACAGCAAATTGCAACAGGTTTTTCAGTGATCTTCAGACAGGAACTCCTCTATAGACTTCTAGCTATTTCTTGAGGGGGTTTGTCAAGAAAATATAAATTGAACGACACTGTTAATCACTTCCATGCTTGTGTTACCAGACCTTCAAGAACAGAAAGTCAGCAGCTACCTGTTTGGAGCTGAAGGTTGTTGGGGGGCTATTAAATCTTTTCCTCTCTTTTCCCAAAGGCTGTAAAAGTAATGCTGGTGATCCAGGTACTCCCTGGCACACAGAAGTCAAGTTTAAGTCTAGTTCCACGTACAAGCCATGTGACAGAAAAGTGAAAAGTAAATACCAGGCGGGTATTAAGCCATGTGAAGCAAAAAGCAAAAACCCCAGGGAGCTGAACTCTCCTGTTTTGCTTAGGAAATAGTATAAGTCGTGGTATAAATGCTGCAGAAGGCAATAGGCAGAAGGTAACCCCCTCAGCAGACATACTATCCCATTCACAGGTTAAGATTTATAGCAGATGCTGGATACACTACAGGTCATTTCCCTTCTGCATGGTTCAGCACAAAGCAAGCTTCCGCCAGCTCCCTTAGGCACCACTTTCAAATCCCCATTTCTCTTTCACACCTGAAGGTATTCCTCCACTCTTCTCCTCTACCATGAACCTCAGCCACATGGGCTCTCCAGACACTGCTCATCCCCAACAAAGAAAAGAGGAAAGAGGCTTCCAAGAAACCATCCCACAAGCTAAAACACCATCTCCCATTGCGTTACACTCCTATTGATGCTTCTTTCCAGTCTGACTCCTTACAATGATCACAAAGCCCAGTAGCTTCCAACATCTTAAGCATCACCTGTGGTCCCAGGAAAGCTACTTGCACTAGAGTTTTTCTTATATGAGCAGGAGCACCCAGGCAGACCCAAGCAGCCAGATGTAGCTTTCAGGGCTGTCCGTGCTGCTGAGCTCATCTCCTCCGCAGAGCATTCAGTCACACCAAAGGGCATCCTGGAGCACTTTTCTTGGGAAAATGAGGCAGTATAGAGAAAAAAAAAATCTCATCTTCTTATTAACATGTATGTTTCCTTTATCCAACTATCACATGCTATGCTGGTTAAGGCAACACAGCCACACACATTTATTTCTTTTCAATGATTAGAAAAAATATATAGACACCTCACAAAACTACAAACTTAAGTGCTTTTTAGCAGGAATGTCTCAAAGGCTCTTAAAATTAACCTGCAGGTGAGGCACAGCATATCAACATCCCCCCTTCCTTCAACCTGCAGACCACCCCAGCAAAGCAGGAGACACCTGAGAACAGAAACATTAGCACTTGAAAGATATGGTGGAAGGTAGCATATTTTTTCTTCCTATGTGTGACAGACTTAAAGTCAAAAAAGAAAAAAGCTCCCCTGCATCCCTTTAACATTTAGAATCATAAAATAAAATCATGTATAAAACCAATACGAACCCTGACACTGTTCTCCTGTTAAATATGACATTTTTGGGAAGTGTCCCTGGACACATTCCTCTGATTACAGGTCTGAAAGCTTTGTCTCCATGTCACAAGTCTCAAAAAACTTTGTCTAAGAAATGTTTCTCGTATCCCCCTCAGCATAATGGTAGCTTTTCACTTGTAATTGAGCTGTCAGCTTGCAAAAATCTTTCCATGTTAATATCACTGCATTTGATTAAAGCCACGATATTGCACAGCACTCAGCCATGGATGGGATGGTAGCTCTGACTGACGGTCAGGCTGATGTGTGCATGTTCACAGTTTTTTATGTAATCTGACAGCGCTGGCCTGCCAAGGAGGAAAGCATGGCCAAAGGGGAGGATGAAATTTTCTTCTGCTGCTGCTGCTGCTACTTAACATTTGCTGAAACTATAGACAGAGAGTTTAGCAAGCAAAGTAGCCCATGTGTACCAATTTGTGAGGATGTTACATCTGCAGTAAATTCCATATTACCATACAAATCTGTTGTTCTCCCAGGAAGTCATTTAATTGTAAATCTCATTGCTTAACATTCAATAAGTAACACATTATTCCTACTCAGTGGGTGATGTAAAACAGAAACATGACAATGAATCGCTCTTCTTCAGGCGGTGACAGTGATTTTAGGGTGACTCTAATTAATAAGAAACATTCATAGCTCATTTGTGGTTGCTCACAGTTTATGTCTTGTGAGGGGAAAGCTGATGCCACAGACAAGACTTGAAATCATTCACGAGGCAAAGTCAAGGAGAGGTTGATCAACGCTGTAGTGCTCTGCCATGCTCACTACCCATGCAGTTAACTTCTTCCTCTTGCCAGAAGCTCCCAGCCTAAAAAAATATTAATATTCATCAGAACCGCCACACTTGTCTACTGAAATTAATCAGTACATCATAATTAGCCAGAGTTTTGCACATTTTAGCACACATTTTAATCATTCACAGGGAGTGACCCCAAGAATTTGAAGCCAAAAAAGGGAGATACCAAAGGCTGTGCTTGAAGTGTGACATTTTGACATGTAAAGGCAGACAAGACCAAAACTTGAATCTTTCAAGGCAGTGCCTTTTCCCAGACTCACTCAAGAGCTGAGACTGGAAGGGAGCCCTGGAGGTTCCCTTGCTCACCCTCTGCTCACACAGGACCACCCAGAGCAGGTTGCCCAGGACTGTGTCCAGGTGGTTTCTGACTATCTCCACAGATGATGAAATCACAGTAGGACTGAAACATGTCCCCAGGTTTGGTCTGCAGGAGATCCCCACTGGCGTCCATTCTCAGCCAGGTGGCTGTTCCATCACTAGCCTTTAACCACATCTGGATCACACACATTTCAATGACTTCTGAATGATGGCTCCATTATAGGTAATGATTCAGTTATTCAATAACAATTCCAACAACTGTGCGTTTCTCTCCCTTTCACTTCTTGCTTCTCTCCCCCACATTCATCCTGCAGAAGTGAACGATGCTGCAAACAGCTCCAAGTCTCATGCTGTCACATACCCTGCAGCACCTTCTCATCTGCTCTGTGCAATGCTCTTCCCTGAAACCCAGGTACCTTTTGCCAGTGCAGGACAGCCATGCTCATTGTGTGTCAACACTTCACTTTTATTAAATAAAGTTCCTCAGTCAAAGTGAATTGCTTTATGATCACAAAAATCTTTCCAATTTATTTGCAGCCACATGTTTCCACAGCATCTCCTTCTATTCCCCTGGACTTTTACCATATGTACACATAGGACTTGCAAATCTGTGGGGAAGATCATACCAGAAATATGTATTCGAAACATATTTCCAAGTATGTTTTCAGTACCTTTGACTGCTACTGCTATTGGTAACTGACCTCCATCTCCTTCTGCAGGAGCACCTAAATGAAAATTCCCCTGCTGCCTCCCCAGCACTGGGCTGTCACTCCTCCACATGCAGCACCCATTGCCAGCTGTAAAGAGCTGCTCTTGGCTCCCACTCTGCTGTGATGGATGAGCTCCACCACAGAGAAATGCCAGTTCACTGCTCTTAAACCTTCCAGCTGGATTATTCTAGAAAATAAGAGCAAAGGGACTCAGTACCAAGGATTTTTTTCACTGTCTGCCCCTTCCCCCTTCCGCACTAGGAATACTGTGTTGCACCTCAAATACTGTGTTCAATTCTGGTCTTCTCACTACAAGAAGGATTTTGAGGCTCTGGAGTGAGTCCAGAGAAGAGCAAGAAAGCTGGTGAAGGAGCTGGAGAACAGGACTTATGAGGAACAACTGAGGANGAAAAAAAAAAAATCACAGAAAGGGTCATTGGGCACTGGAACAAGCTGCCCAGGGAGGGAGTTAAGTCACCATCCTTGGAGGTATTTAAAAGATGAGTAGATGAGTTGCTCAGGGCCATGGTTTAGTGGCAGATAGGAATGGTTGGACTCAATGATCCAAGAGGTCTTTTCCAACCTGGTGATTCTCTGATACTACTTGCCCATCGTTACATCTGCTTTCAAAGAGAAAACTAGTTTTTTATGCTTTAGGTATGGTTTGATGCGGAGGATATCAACTTCTTCTGGTACTGTGCACATGAAAAGTGGAGTAAATTAATGGGTAATTCCTATTATTTGGCTCTACGGCGATTCTGGAATGAGAAATAGATGAGTTCATTACTAGATTGATGGACAGATAGACTTATGCAATAGTTTAGTATAAATCAGGTTTAAAATTGAGTTTTCTTTGGCAAATAAATTTTCCCAAAAGAGAATAGAGAACTGGATTTACCTGCAGTGGTTAACACAGAGAGCAGTTTTACCCCACCATTCTCTGCAGATGCTATAAGAGACTGTATCAATATATATGTGAGCTCCAAAATTTTCATTCTGTCACTAAGTCCACTGAGCAAACTCTCACCAGTACTCATAGAGGTATAGTCACTGATGCTGTCTGACGATTAATATCAATAGGTTCTTGTAAACAAGTATGAAATCTAACCTATCAGAGAGTCCAAGTTGTTGACATTTTAATGTCTTCACTTCTGCAATCATAGAATCAGAGAATCACCAGGTTGGAAGAGACCCATCGGATCATCGAATTCCAACCATTCCTATCAAACACTAAACCATGTCCCTCAGCACCTCGTCTACTCGTGACTTAAACACTTCCAGGGAAGGCGAATCAACCACCTCCCTGGGTAGCCTGTTCCAATGTCCAGTGACCCTTTCTGTGAAAAACTTCCTCCTAATCTTCAGCCTAAACCTCTCCTGGCAGAGCTTGAAGCCATTCCCTCTTGTCCTGTCCCCTGTCACTTGGGAGAAGAGCCCAGCTCCCTCCTCTCCACAACCTCC
>WAAB01023177.1:90723-137356 GCA_013389865.1 Piaya cayana | reverse complement strand
TGGGCACACTGTGGCCTCATGTTCGTCGGCTGTCAACCAACACCCCCAGGTCCCTCTCCTCCTGGCAGCTTTCTAGACAGACTTCTCCAAGTCTGTAGCTCTGCATAGGGTTGTTGTGCCCCAAGTGCAGGAATCGGCATTTGGCCATGTTAAACCTCATGCCATTAGACATGTAATGTTCTTAATTCTTTTCCAAACAGTAAGAAAAGCAATATTAACTTGTCATTACTGAGAGTAAAATCTCACACTGATAATTTTACATCACATTCTTTAATCTCTTTGCTTGAAAACAACCTCTACCCTTGCTTACCTGTAAGTGGATTAATGGTTTCAAATATGTGCATCCATCAGAGTTTTAAGACTTGGGGACTGAACGCCTAAAACAGCACAAAAGTGAGTTTAAAAAGCAGTCCATAAACCTGCGGAAAGAACCATGCACTTCTGAAAACTTCCTTCTTTCCCCTTGAGGCATCAATTTTCAAGCCTTTCATAGTTTATCCTGCTCCTCCATTGGGAAGATCAGAGCTGCCTTCTCTCTTACAGAGAATTACCCCACGTAGTTTGAGATGTGGAAACAGATCAGTTATGTGGGTGAAGCGTGCACAACCCTTACTTGAGTATGATTGTACAATGATGGCATGTTTTGGCATTTCTGACAGCTGAGTTATTTCATTAAAATAGCATTTGAATTCAAGTAACTTTGACCATTAAATTCTGTGTATTATTTACTTCCCAGTTAGAGCTGAAACAGATCACAGCAAGTCAGATATTGATGCATCATTCTGCAATTATTTCTCTTGACAGGTTGAAGGTGGCTTCATGCATGATAAATATTTAGCAACTTTTTTCGCTTTTCATATAATTACCTCATCATTCTGCTTGATTGAGAGGCTGATATCTACCAAAAAAACAGACCCACACCTTGTGTACTCAGAGTTGTTGTAACCTTTGGAGCAGGAACCTCAACCCTCCGCCAGACTGTCCAAAACTCCCTGCTTCCCTCATCCTACCTCCACATCCTCCAGTGCACCTGAAGCCACTCACTACTGAGAGTCATTTCGGCTCACACATTTTCAGCTTTTGCTCTGTATTCGCAATGAAAAACCTGTGATATCGATTAAAATATTTTCACCTTTCCTTGAACTTTCAATTTATCCTTTGCATAGTAGTTTATGCTTCTATGGAGGATCTGATTGTCTCATTTGTCGCAAACATAGGTGCAAGTTTGTACAATGCTCACTTGGTGGGTGGACAAGATCCTGCTCCCTCCAGCAGCCAGCTCAGCACTTTCACTTATAACAAAGCCTATTTCCACGAGCTGCAAGACATTTTAAAGTTTCATTACATCCTTAATATATCACTAAAAATTAGGTATGAATAACTTCAGGGCTCCTGAAGAGCAAAGGCTCATGCCTTGGTGAATATGATTCCACAGGGAACAAAAAACAAGTGCCCTGCTGAGACTATTGTGCAAGGAGGATGACAGAAAATGACCAACATCTTTGGATGCTGACAAGTCTTTCCCCATCAGAAGGACGATATTTGCAGCAGCGTTTTCAGTCCTGCCACAACATTGATGTTCCCAAAATTTCCATCAACGGCCACAGACACGAGATCCAGAGCAGCAGGGATTGCACTGATTGATATAGGTACCCAATACTGGAGGTAAAAATCAGCTTGGGGGCTTTATTCAGCAACTTATGGAAAAAAAAACTCAGCTCATGACTATCTGCAGTACCAGGTCAGGATGCTAAGCTCCTTCTTCAGTGCCTCACTGGCACTATTTATCCTCCATCGGATGCACATATCAAAGCTGCCTTCAACTGGCAACAGGATTTCCATGTAAGCCCAGTATTGATCTACAGACAGGAAGGTAAGGAAAACCAGAATAGAGTAGCAGGAAAAAAAGAATGAGTACAAACCTTGGAAAGGAAAGCAGTGGAGTACATTATTTCCCAGCAGTTTTTGTCACAATATAATGCAGATCGAGCAATAAGTCCCAAAAATCATCTTACGGAGAAAACTGTTTTGATTTTCCTTGTAGAACTTCCTGGTGCTTTGAACAACTGCAAGTGCAAAGGTTTCAACCCATGCTCACATGGACCCTCTGGCTGTGATGGCGACTGTGGGAGCACAGTCCCAGCATCCTCCTACATGATCTGCCACAGCATTGAGTGCTTCTAGACCTGATATAGGCTGATCCCACCAAACAAGCAAAGGCAGGTAAAAACATCATCGGAGGATGAACAGCTGCAAAGAGAAGGAAATTGCATGTGCATTGTTTTTTCTTCTTTTTTGCATTTTTAAAAATAAATGAACATCAAATGATTGACTATCATGAGGGCAGAAGAGCCACAACTTGATCCACATCCCAAACCTGGTTTATACAATCTGAACAGAAATGCTGTTGGCTGATGCAGCCATTCACTGTGAAACAGCTAAATGCCTAGCAACAACTTCCAGCCTGTGAAGCACAAAGCGAAGGTGAAGAAAAGCTGGAAGAGTCAGATATGCTGCTAGAAAGCTCAGGATCAGAGAAGCTAAATGTGCAGCCAGCTGCACTGCATGCACCTTGTGTAGCTACATCCAAGAGCAATGCAGGGACCCAAACATAGACAGAACCTCTGCAGGGAGCTAAGAAAGAGTGGAGATGAAGCAAGGACAGTTGCTACCCTTTTCATAAAATCATAGAACTGTTTTGTTGAAAAAGACCTTTGAGATCATTAAGTCCAAGCATACCTGTCTAATACTGAACTATATGCCTAAGTACCTTGTCTACTTGACTTTTAAATATTTCCAGGGATGGTGACTCAACCACATCCCTGGACAGTGTGTTTCAGTGCCTTATAACCTTTAAAGTGAAGAAATTTTTCCTGATATCTAATCTGAACCTCCCGCGGTGCAACGTGAGACCATTTCCTCTCATCCTATCCCTTCTGAATTGGGAGAAGAGGCCAACATCAACCTCACTACAACCTCCTTTCAGGTAGTTGTAGGCAGCTCACTCAACCACTCCTCATAAGACTTGCTGTCCAGCCCCTTCACCAGCTTCATTGCCCTTCTCTAGACTCACTCCAGAGCCTCAATATCCTTCTTGTAGTGAGGACTCTGAAACTGAACACAGTATTCGAGGTACAGCTTCACCAATGCCACGTACACCCTGTCCTGTTTGCAGACCAAGACAGAGTTTTAAACACTAAGAGACAGATGAGGCTGGGTCAGCACTTCACAGGCTGGGGGTGAGCACATGTTTTGCAGTCACCAGTGTCTGCAGAGCTGTTTCGTTAAAGGACTAGGTCTCTCCGTGGATAAAACAAGCTGCTTGCAGCACAATCCAAATCACAAAATCACTGAAGAAAAGGACTGCAACACCCTGTTTTAAGGATATGTCACTGAACAACAGGCTTGTGCTAGAGAGCAGATCAATTCCTATTTAAAATTGGTGTAAATTTAGAGAAAATTGCTTTTAGTTAATGGCATGTTCTGGATCTGCCCAAGGATAAAGCAGTTGATAAAGCCTGACCCATCATCAGGAATTTAATTTGTCCCAGCAGTCACTGCTGTGGCCAGGGCAGCTTGCTTCAACTGCGGGTCTTCCCCTTGTGTTCTTATTGTCTACAAGATTTGGCAGCAACGTGCTGAGAAGTTACCTCATTTGTCATTACACCCTGGGCAGCAGTTTTACTCTTAAGAGATCAGAAAAAGTTCTCCAGCCACCAGTGATCTCTCTCTCATTCCCTGAGAGAATGATAAATCTTTGCAGAAAAATAATACACTATTGAACATGACATTAATTAAGTGAAATATAATCATTACTTTCCTCTATATTGAGAACTCTGAAGATCTCTACCATATGTTTAGGCTTCCCTCTCTCTCTTATAACTCCACAGTAAAAACTCCACATAATTCACAAGTGCTAATAAAAATGCATAAATGTTTTCATAATTGTTGGGAAGTTACAGCACAATCAAATTTACAACATAATCAGATGACTGAGGAAGCAACAGCTTCACACTATTTTTTGATGCTGGCATTTCCATTTTTAAGGTTATGTTTCTCATAACTTTACGTGTTTTTCTCATAATGGAAGAGCAAGCCAAGGTGCAATGCTAATGCATCTTGTGCCTAGTGCATTATAGGCACCACTTTTGGTCCTTTGGAGTAAAATTTTTGTTTCAGATTGAATTTACTATTTTATTATTCAAAGCCTGATCTACTTAAAGGGATTGGAAATTCATGTTTGGCATTTTTGTCCTGTATTTTGCAGGAAACTGAGGGCTTTTTTCATGTTAACTTACCAAGCACCCTTCCCACAGCACAAGATGGCTTTTCCCATGTTTTTCTCAGGCAGAGAGATTTTGAATTTACCCTTCAAAAAATATTCTGTAGCTGCATTTCCAAGCACGTTCTGTTTCCAGCTCACACGAGTTCTGTTGCTTTATATTAAGTCCTTTAACTCAAACAAGAGTGGAATGGCAGATCTGCTTCTTCCCACCAGCACATATGTTCTCTGACCTTCCCCAGCCTGGGACAGCATCAGGGTTTTGGTAAAAATAGCAATATTAATTTGGACAGGCTAATAGTTTGAAATTCAGACTACAAATATAAGTTAATAGCAAAATAAACCACATCAGTTTGCAGGATGTTAGATCTATTTAGCATTATGACATTAGATATTTCTACTGAAATGCTAGTGGTTTCATGGAGCAGGGTCATTTCTGTAGTAGTGAAGTGACCATGCCAAGGCAATAGATGCTTCTAGGAGAGAGAGGAGATGGTGTGGAGTGGGTGGCGAGGCTGTGTGTGGCAAGAAGGGTCAGTGGAGGCACCTCCACATGCATGCATGGGGCCAGGGCTGCGGGATCACGTCACTGAGTAATAGAGGGTTGAATGTCAGAAATCTCCCATGTTGGGAAAGCAGAGCCACATATGGAGCTTAATAGGGCTGCTCAGCTGCCCACACAATTCTTGATCATTTGGTGACAATATTACAAACAAATCAATAGCTGGTGACAAAGAGCACGAACTACAAAAGCAGGAATGTTTCCCCAGAAAGTCTGCAAAGGAGCCATCCTGACAAGTTGATGCTGAGCTCCTGCCACGGGCACCAATCAGCTCACCAGCCTCAGCAAGATCCCAAGCAGAAAGCCTAACATAGGCTTCAAATATTCCAAACTACTGCACTGCATGCAAATGAGGAAAGAACCAACTCCTTTAGGATCAAACCAGAAAGGAAATCCCACACCAAAGGTGCACGTGGCAGTCTGACTGACGGCTGCAGATAAAATCCCAGGGCTGAGAAAAGGTGTCATTTACATCTAGACAGACAAAAGGAGCAACACTGATCATGGCAACTACATCCCAACTTCTCAATGCCCACCACCTGCATCTTCACCGTGGGAAACACTGCAAAGTTAACCCTCAGCCAAATAGCACCCCAATGTGGAGCAGAAACACCATGCATTGAAAAGCAAGTAGAATCCACAAGTTACACAGAAAATATATCTTTCACGCTCTTATCTTCATGCTGCTTCTCCTGCTTTTCAATAAAAATCTATAAATAAAGTGCTCCGCTTGTGCAGGAAACGTCCCCTGGCTGGGCTGCTGCTCCATCCATGCGACCCAAGTGCCATCTCGTGTTCACATGCTGCATTTCAGGGGAGCTTCCCCCACCCCCTTGCAACTTTGATCAAACCCCCAGCCCCTGTATGCCATGGAAATGCTTGTAGAGCGCTTTGGGTCTTTTAACGCTGAACTAACTGCATATTGAAATGCCGGGAAAAAACTCTTTAATAAGTACATCTTCCCATTATGAACTGTTAGCTGTTGTTCATGAACAGTTCGTTATATTTCAGGTTGTCGGTTTTACCAAACTGTAGCCTATGTTTATCCTGGAACAATATTTTATTTCCTTACCAAACCTAAAAAAGCTTTTGTCCTCACAGCACTAATAAATATGTTTTGATGTCCATTCTTTTGCATTTATACTGAGTAGAAAACCCCATTTTGCTTCACTTTGTGCTCCACACAATCAGAAGTGATTTTAGATGCCGTATGCACACATGCATGGACTCGAAAGTCCATCCTCCCACCTCCCTCACCTTCCCCACATGCAATATTGCTGTTACTACTGTATTTTTTATAAATCAATATACAGCATAAAATCTTTTGTTTCTGGCTTAATGCAAAGGGGAAGGGGCCTTCCACGTTCATTGCATTCATGGCATCCGTGTCCGTTGTCTTTGGTGACCTGCTACCTCCAGGAGTGCCCTTGGGCTCAACTAGCAGCCAGGAGCACCAGAATGGTAACCCCAAGTTAGAATCCCCCTTTCCCCTCCAATTTCTGATAAATGTTATCACTATCTTATGAATGAACTGAAGATCTCATGCTCTGACCAAGTGCACAAAAACATTATTTTTGGAAGAAATGCAGAAACATGGAGGCATATACACATTCATTTATCAGGCCACTTCTCTGCTTGCTAATTTACAGTGGATTATTTAACAAACTGTTGGAAAGGTCTTTCTTCTCCTAATAAATATATACGTGCACCAAATTCCTCTCCAGAAAATGGACAGAAGAGAACTGAGATTGATGTCAGAACAGAGATCACTGCATGGTGTTCTTAGGTCTATGTCATGCATAAGAAAAGATTGGAAGATGTTCACAATCCCTTTCTGCTTTAACCTATATTAATAAATTTCTTGAAGTTTCAGATTTATAGAAAAATCAAATGAACACAAATGAAAAAACTAGGGAGAAACTTTTCAATATATACTGTCTCATAAAGTCTCCTGAAAATCATTGGCAGTTATACATTGGATGTAGGAACATTTCTCAAATGATATTAATCATAGAATAATTAGGGTTGGAAGGGACTTTAAAGATCATTTAGTTCCAACCCCTTGCCATAGGCAGGGACATTCCACTAGATCAGGTTACCCAAGGCCTCCATCCTTTGTTCTTAGGGCTGAGTCATCTGGAGTCTCACCTGTTGTGCAGTTCCTTGTGGTTTTTCTTCTACAGCATTGCCTACTGCAGCCTGCTGTTACCAGTAGAACAGTGCTTTTTTTCAGGTGCAGGGCTATATCTCAGTATATCACACTGGGTTTAGGCCAAAATCTGCTGAATCAATGGAAAAGCTCCCTCTGAGTTGCACAGGTTTGCATCAGGCATACGTCTCCATAGGCTTCCCAAGCTCCCAGACATGATTCATCTTTTGCTGCTCCAGCAAACCTTTATTCTCTCCACAGATCAGTTATTCTGCTCCTGATAATACAAGATCAGCAGGCAAAACTCCACTGAAAGAGCCATGTAGTATTGATGTTTGCTTTCAGACACAAAGGCACCTTTCTTGTAAAGGAACAGCACTTAGAGTTGCAGCCAACTCCACATCAGGTCAGCAACAATATCCCTGCAAAACTGCCACCTCACCCTGGGAGAGAACACAATGCCTACTGAAAACGAGGGAGCTGGGGAACTGGCGATGGTAACCAGACTGCCAGTTGCTTATTAAAAAAGGGCTTTTACTGTTATTTTTCCACATCTCAGGAACTCGGCTCATATTTATCAGCCAAGCTGTTAAACACAGATGCTGTGACACTCCCTGAGCTCACACAAGACACAGAAGGACCATGAGTGCTACACAGATATGCACAAAGACCCAACAGAGGGAGAAGAGATTCATCGTAGTACTGGGCCCAGCAATTGCACAGGAGGGGAAGATGAAAAATCAATTGAATAAAGCAAATTCAAAGTGAATAGGAGAGAGACAACAATAATATGAAGTAGTCTGGAAAAACAAAAGGGATTCCATTGTCTGTTTGCAGTGAGTGGAACAGCGTACAATGGTTTGTGCACTGACATGGGAATGGATGAGATTAAATAATAAAGTTTTCATTATTGGTCGCAGAAGTTATTCTGTCTACAGAAGTGATTGTTATTTCTGTTCCAGCAATACTGCACTTAAGCAGGGTAGTTTTTTTTATCATCCCTAGATAGCCTGATGCCTCAGTCAGACCAAGAAAATCCTGGATCACATACAATATCTACGAGTCAAGATGCAAACCGGTTCCTGGGCATACAGCTAGTGCAGGAGCAGGAAGAACAATCAACTCTCAATATACCTTCAACTTTAATGAAGTTGGGTCAAGTTATGGCCATTTTCAGAAAAAAAAAAATCCAATTTTATACTTTACAGATTTCTTCACTCCTAATTGAAAACAGAATACATAATAGATATGCTGTGATTCTAAAAAATTACACATCAGGCCTAATAGTAATAGGTCTATAACAAATAATTAGGAGAAATAAAAGAATTAAGCTACATTTGAAATCCAGATATGTGAAATCATGCCACATGGGATGTGTTCTAACTCAGATGCATTTTCTTTGCTGTTTCTCCCTACTCTACATACTGTTTTCTCTCATTTTGTATATATGTAAATAATAGATCTCATAACTAATAGACTTCATCAACTATCAGGTATTGCTTTGTTTTCTAGTCAGTAAGTTCAGAACAACCTAGAAGACTTCATTTCCATTAAAAAAAAATGTCACTGAAGTGTTCTTCCTCAGTGGCTTCCAGGACCTGCAGATCTAGGCAACAGCATTTCATTCAAGGGAGCTAAAGTAATGCAGATTTATCATAGATTTCTTCCTTTTTCTTTCACTGTAATCTGAATAAAATTAGACTGAAAGCAATGAAAGATTTAAAATAGAAATGAAGACAAAACAGCAGATTGTTTTCACACAAGGTTCATTGAACATGCAAGTCACTGAGTAATAATTGTTGGAATAACGTCTGTTTAAAAAAACAAACAAAACCAGACACTAAGAGCTAGACAATTTTCAAGTAAAAGTATCTGTAGCGTTTTCTTTCAAACCCCTTAATCTTTTACCTCTATAGAGAAGATATTTTCTGTTTGTGTACATACCTGGTACAATAATAAAGCTTTCTGTCTCAGAAAAAAAAAAGTCTTACAATTAATCTTTAGTCCTTTTAATAGTCCTTCTAAAGCAAATTAAATCCCTGGGGACTAAAGCAGTACTTGTTACTCATTTTGGAAGGTCACAAACACAAGATATGTTAATGGAAACTAATCGCTAAAGAATAAATGTTTCTAGTGTGTTTGTTTATGTGTTTGTGTGAGAATTTCCAGGCTGTGCAGAACTGGATGTTTATGACGTGGATGTCCCCTCCAGGTGGAAAATGAGGAAAATACCTGAAAAATCCATGAACATGTCGAACAGCATTGATTAGTGCGGCAGCACTTGTTACCTACTTTCTTTGAGCAGCACATTGAGTTCATTTTCAGTAATAATAATCCCATCATTCCTTTGCTGAGAACAGGTGCCCCAGATACGTTTCTTTCCATCTTCCTCCTAATTCTGCCAAAACGAAGCTCCACGGTATCTGCCTCTGACTCGCAGTGACAGACTGACAGGTGTTGTCAGCGAGGTGCCTAACGACAACGAGATTTGTTTGTCTTTTAATGGAATTCAATAAGGCATAAAAGCAAGACAAAGGAGCAGCATGTGCAGCTTGAGGAAGCCTTTGGTAAGTCAGCCTTGCAAAACACAAAACCCCTGAATATTTTGATTAGGCAATGAAGAGCTTTGTCTATACAGTTACCTTTTAATATGCTGTCACAGATCTGATTGCTTATCATCATTCAGGAAGCGGGTGCCACTGAACACACACATTGCAGTTTATGTTCAGCAATGCTGCACATAAACCCTTGTGGAGGTTAAAATAAGGTAAAAAAAACCCAACATGTATATATGAGACTTCAGTCACTTCAGTACAGAACTATAGCTCAGCATCTAGCTGCCAAACCATTCTTCAAGTGTTTGTTTTGTATATAGAAAATGTTGATAAAAACATAATAACTCCTTGTTCTAGACTTCCACAAGCTTACTGACAGTAATAAACTCTGGTTCATAACCATATGGTATTCGGTGTAAATAAAAGAAAAAAATGCAGCAGATAATTTATCAGTCTACTTGAAAAAACTGAAGACAAGTGTGTCTGCATAGTCATAATACTCCCAGGAATAATGAACCTTCAGCCATCTCCTGTCACCTGCAACACCTCAGAATGGACGATGTCCCACCATGGTTGCCTAATCTGGAGACTGGCCGTACTGAAAGACTCCAAGGATATAAACAACACAAGCATTTGGCAGCACATAACTGCAGCAGTTCGTTGCAAGAAATTAAGGTTTCATTTCTCCTCCATACAAAAAAAAATGGCACGTCCTTTCCACAGAACATTTCCATTCATAGGGCATATCCGTTCCTCTTTGTCCAGCTATTCCCCTCCTCACATTTGCAAAATCACATGGCTCTTCTTAGAGTTTCACTCACAGAACATTACTCCAGGGTAGCTTCCTGCACCATTTTAATCCCACCTTCCAAAAGGGTCAGAAATTCAGGCTGGTTTAGCGTGCCAGTGGCAAATCCAAGTGCCATCCCCTTTCACTAGAGCAGCCTTCAGTTCTAGTTAGGGTTGTGTGTAACAAGTTGACACATGAAATAAGAAAATCCTATTTGAGTTTACCTGGATGGTCAAATGTGCCATTATATTTGTTCTTTCTTCTCATTGGAATGGTTGGACTCGATGATCTGATGGGTCTCTTCCACCCTGGTGATTTTATGATTCTATTCTATGATTAATGTTGGACTTTCACACAAATTAATATTCTAATAAGGCAAAATCCTCAAGCACTGTTGAAGCTCAGGAGCAATATAATAAGTTCCATTCCTTGATATCAAGATGTCAAACAGCTTCGTACATACATTTTCATGTTATCTATTGCTTTTTGAGAGTTGTAGGTTGTTCCATTTTTTAAGCAAAATCCACATTCAAACTCCAAGCTATCAGCTGCTCTTCGCCCGAAGCATTAAGAGGGGTGGACAGGAATCAACAGCCATATTCAGCCTTTTGAAGAGAACCTGTTTCATGGGAAATCAGTATATTCTCTGAAGGAAAGAATGGATGAAAAGAAGAAACCTGCACAATAGATGGTAAAGAAAAATCCTTGTTATTCCTAATACATAGCAGACCTTGTTCAATAGTTCACCTGTGTGAAAAGTTAAAGGCGACCTTTGTGCCTCTGCCAAGGTTGGCAAATGCTGGTCATGCAAGTTAAAGTTACCTGGGGCCTGTTTTACCTTACACAGCAAAAAACATTCATTTAAGAAATCTTAAAACTTTACTAAAAGGAAAAGGTGCGACTTGAAATGTTTGAGCCAGCTCTACATCACTTTAATTTTTCTCTACCCTGCGATATGTCACTCAGAAATCCTTTCTATTCAGGGTTGGAAATTTAAGTTTGTGTAAATTTTAGAAGATGCTTCCCAAGGATGCGACCCTGCCATGGTCTCTGTTCCAAGACTGCCCTGCCCTCAGCCACCTGCCTGTGTTTCAGACTGGCTTTTATCCCATTGGATATAAAAGCAACAATTCCTGGTGTTATGTCTATTATCACCACAGAGAGAAACAATACATGGATAAAGGACCAGTTAGGAATCTGTCAAGTTTTCCATGCTTTTTTACTATCTGCATAATAACAATTTATCAAAGTGCAAACAGAATAATGAACAATTTGACAACTTTCATCTATATAAAATTTGGATATGACAATTTTCTTAGGAGAATAAGGACTCCTAAATGCTCATCCCTCAAGTTTACCCTGACCAAACCCTTTCTTTCAGGTTCAGAAATACCTGATAAAGTGGTTATTTTTATTTTTTTAATGCACCTTCACACTTTCAGGTTCTGGCTGATACGAGAAGATGATGAGCTGAAATACCATGACAGGCTGTTATGATGGACTGAAGGAGAAGTGCCATCACTTTTTTCTTAGAAAGGTGGTTTATCATAACATTCTAAGCCAAATCCATAGTTAAAGAATATTTAGATAAGCTTGCAGCAAGCAAGAAAGCTTTCAAATGCCTGCTACTACCTAAAGTGAACCTGAATTCAAAATTTGCAAAGATTCACCTAGGATTTCGTATTTTAAAAAAATTGTAGAGTATTATTATTATTATCGAATTCCATGGAAGTGCATCTTAACTGGAACTGGACATCAGAAAGCCATACAGAGAGAAAAAGAAAATACACACAGACACTCCTATCACTATATGATATCAGCACTTCAGATAATGATGCTTTCACGGGTGGGCTTATCATCACTTCCAGAGCATTTCCAAGGTTCTTCCATCTCTTGACCTTGGCTCTGATGAATTCCTCTTATCTGTACTTTACAATCATTTTCTTCTTTGCCTATTGCAATCCCATCATTTATGGACTTCTTATTTTTAGGGAGAGGAGGTTATAACTCAGGCATAAAAATTTTCCTCCAGCTCAGCCACAGAAAAGGTTCTCACCCTGAAAGCAGTTTTAAAGAAATATTAAAGAAATTTGTAGATGTTTTAAGTCAAAGTTTACTACCTTCAGTAATATATTTTCACTTCTGTAACTCAAAAAGCACTATTGATTTTTTCATGAAATCCTACACAACAACTAAACTCTTTTTAATAACAAATTAAAGTTGAAATGTTAGATCACAAATATAACTCCTGGAAATCCATTTCTAGGTTTTCTTTTCTTCATACACCATTTCGTATTTCCCTATTACATTGCCTTTGTATTGAGATAATCAATATCAAGGAACAGTTGGGAAGAAAGCTTAGTGGCATTTGTGACAAAGACCAGATAAAAGTTTTCCCCTTAAGCATTTCCATATGGCTCCAAATGACAATATTTAGACACAGTTGGACAAATCCTCATCTGTTACCCTGTGGAAACATTCATTGATGTGCTTGAACTCCATCCCACCTGGTCCCAGATGCTACCACTTCCATCAAGTCGCTCCCCAGTGATGTGCTATTTTGAGTGCAAAGAGAGGAACATATTTTGCTCTTCTAGGACTTGGTTCTCACCATGTGAAAACTGGAAGAGATGGGTTTTGTTTTCAGCAAGGATCCTCCTTTTNTTTTTTTTTTTTTTTTTTTTTTTTTTAGCATTCTTACAGGCTATTTGCAAATACTGGCCAATCCCACAGTGCTGCCTGCTGTCTGCGATCACTATTGCCAGTTCAAAATTGCCTTCGTTTTCACCCTTGGACTCTGTGTGTCACAGAATCACAGAATGGTTGAGGCTGGAAGGTTCTTCTGAAGATCCTCTACTCCATGCACACTGCTAAATCAGGCTTGCCTCTAGTAAGTTACACAGGGTTTTAATATCTCAGAAAAGGAGATTCCACAGCCTCCCTAAGCAATCTGGAGGGCTCTGTCATCCTCACAGTAGATTTTCCTCATATTAAGATAGAAGTTCCCATGGTTAACTTAGTTGTCCACAGAAATGCTTTCCAGCAAGGGTAACCCCTAGCCTTGAACTGGTGTATGATGTCGTTCCTGCCAAAGAATCCTACACTTTCCATTGTTGAACTGCTGGGTCAGATGTACCCATAATATGACGGTTCTCCATTTCTCTCCTAACTAATATTATTATTATTATCTGCTGTATTATTACCTTCATGCAATATGGTGTTTCTATCAAACATCTTCTGGAGTAGTCGTGTCACAGTAGAACTATGTCACTTCATGTTTAAACAAAGCCTAACCAACAAGGTAACAGGCAAAAGACTGAAAATCTAGTCCCAAAGGCTAAAAACTTGAAGCTATTTTAATATCCAATAAATAAAAACTAATTCCACTGAATATATAAGAAAGATTTTCCACATGTTCGAATTATTAAAATAACAGAACAACATATTCGGATCCATTAGCAAGTGTTGTTATTTTTTGTCAAAATCTCATATTTTCTTTTGAGCAGATCTCAAGTCTTTTCTCCCATGTGCCACATTCTCCAAATGCAGCTTCTAACAGCTTATGCCAGTCAGTCCATGCAAAGGTTTAGAAAGAGAGTTTCCGTAACTAAAGCAAAAGAACACAAAAACATTCACATGCTGAGCTGAATGCAAGAAAAATACAGCCCAAGGATCTTTAATAAAGAACTGCTCTCCAAAAATCATTATTTTTATATTTAACTAGGGGTTCATAATGTGATTAAAAATTTAGGTCAAGCACATGACGTCCAAAGGTTCCCAAGTAATACAAGGATAAAATTATCTGCCAGTAATCTATGTCCACCAGTGGGTAGCAGCAGGTAGCAGTTAATTGAAAAGTGGCTTATCTGCAGCTATTCTTCTGTATCCCACTCACCAGCCATATTAGAAGAAATATACAAAAAAACATACTTAAATACTGTTCAGTCTCATGAAAAAAAAGAGTATTTGGAAATGGTGACACTCTTACTTTGCTCCATATTTTGGACAAGAAGCTCTGCAGAAAAGTTTTTTTAATGCTACGTACATTATGTTCTCTGAGTTATACACAAGACTACACTTTTTACGATGCTGCCTCAACAAATACAGAATTTAATTCAACTCTACCCTTTTTTTTGTTTCTACTATTCTACTTTCTGTGCTAGATTCTTTCTGCTTTTCTGAAAACAAAAAATAAAAATGGGTTTATGGCTTGAGGTATTGCATCTAGTTCTGAGTAACTCCGAGATGCTCCACAGCCTCTAAAACTACAAAACTATTCTTGACCTTTCTGTGAATTTCTTCAGAGACTGAGGACATTTTGATCCATCAGAAGCAGATGGCCCTTAGCTACAGAAGTAATATCGACACAGAGTTTCACATTTCATTATTGTGAAGTTCAAGTCTAAGAAATTGCTTTTTTCCTTGTTAGGAAGAGCTATAGCTTCTCCTTAACCACACTAGCCCCAAGACCAACAGTATATCACTTCATTATAGCTGCTCCTTCATGAGGTTCGGTTCCCAGAATATATTGCCCACAACGACAACAGCATTTTAATGTTGTCTTGGCACTGGGAGAGTCAGCGGCAGCCACTTGAGATCAGGGAGCAGCTCTTGGATGGCCTCACTCTGCCAAATGAACTTGATGAGATGATGCGGGACCTTCTCAAGTAAAATGCCTTATGAGTGGCATGCAGAGCTCTTAATCTGGCAATCACATAGAAACAATATAGGAAAAATTTTGGTCTGTTGAAGTAAGCTGCACAGGCTTTTTTTTCTGGAAAAAGGAAAACAATCAGCAAAATCACCAGCATCGCAGAAGTTCAGCTCAGAAAATCACCACCAAGGCAGCTCTGCTTTTCCCTGCACCACTTACCTGAACATTACACCTCATCCTAGGAGCTGAAGGGAGGAAACTGCCCTAATTATACTGAATGTATCTCCTCATCTTTTTGGTACCTTTCAAACACGTCGTCTCGTTAGAGTCACCCCAGGAAGCCCCTGTGAAGTCCTCCTGCAGCTCTGGTGTGGCTGCGGGGCAGCCTTGATGACCTCTTTGGTGCCAGCAATGATCTCCCCTGCCTGATTCAATGCAATATCTACTGCCTAATGCTGGAGCAAGACCTGCAGAGGAAGAGAGATTTCCCCTTCCATGTCAAGGGAAAATTCCCAGGTGAAAAGAATCCAAATTAAATGTGACTTTTCTTTAGTGGATCCGTTTGAACATAACCTTTTCAGGCTAAGAACCACTACTGGATCTAAGCAAAACTGTTTATTCTCATACTGCAAAGCTAGAGCAAAATTTTACAACAACAACCTTTGATGCTTGCTAAGCAAACAGTAAGAGAGGGTCTGAAAACCTTTGCAGGTTTGGGACTAACATTTGCATGCAGAACTCCATTTTATCTCCATTTTATGGTAGCCAAACAGTCTTGTGCTTTCCCTATACCTTTTGATTACATCTGATAGCATAAATAGACAGAGTTTTTTCAATCCATGCATATATACATACATACATATATTTATAAACATTTATCTTGGATTTGTGCCTCTCTTCATTCATATCGTTACATGGATTCAAAACTGACCTACTTGGAACTATAAAACAGCTCCAGTAGTTTAAGTTGCCGTTATTCTGAGCTAAAACAAGTGATTAATTGTGGGTCAGAATAGTAATCCTCTACTGAGGTACTGACATCCTTTACTTATTAACACTAGGAGTTATATACATATAGTTAATATACAACAAAAAGGAAACATCAATATGAGGTTAAAAGAGCAAGCACATGAACCAGATAAAACAACTTCAGTCTGAGATGAGCTTCAGAAGAACATCATTTTCCCTGTGGTCTACAGACTTCTGTTTCTCTATCCCCAAGACTTCAAGCGTCAACAATAAAAGTAGTTACAGGAATTAAAGAAATATTCATCATCTACTGAGAAAAAACAATGCAGTAGGATGTGATTTTACCTTTCCAGTGCCCTGGAGAGAGCTGGAGAAAAGGCATGACTGTGGTCATAGGCTGGATGCATGGATTGCATCCTTTTACGGTTTTATGACCCTGACCCAAACCAGGATGCTGTACAAAGCAGTTTTCCACAGCCAAATCTTCTGCACTGCTTACATCCAGCCCTGACCCCTGTTTAGCTCTAGGAAAGCAGAGGCAGCCCAGAAGAGCAGCCTTGAAGCCATCTTTCAGCAACAACACTACAAATGGCTGAGGTTCAACAGTGACAGGCAATGCAGCCCAAGGACATCACATCACTTATATCTGCGGTCTCACTCCAGAAATGTTTTTTTATAGTTGATAAGTACTGAGCGTGCTTGGAGGGTTGGCTCTGTGAACAGGACTAAAGTGAAATTAGAAACCACTTTAATAAAGTGAGACTTTTTTTCAGCTCTCTCTAACTAAACTTTGTGGCAATGATAAAGATGGAAAACTTTGAGACTGGAAAACAAGATCATATAATGATGCTGAGTTAGCAAGAGCATAAAGCAAAACAAGATAACTGATTTTCCAATTGCATTTAATTTGGAGATTTTAAGACTTAAATAAAGAGAAAATTGTGGAAACTTATTGAAGCCAGAAACCATTAGTAGACTCTAACAATGTATTAGTTTATAGGGATTCTGTCAAGTGCAGTTTTAGTGTTTTAAATTTTTTCCATTCAATTAATGTCCCTCCAACATTAGTTACACTCTCTTCGAAGCTGGAAATCAGCACTTACTTTCTTATCTTTACTGACATTGATCTTCCCTTCACTTCTTCTATGGAGATATTACACAGCAGTCTCATTTCAGCTGTAGTTTGGTTTATTTGTATATTGGGTAACAGTGTGACCGACAGCATTCCTAATTCGTACTTTCCCACAGATGAGTGTGATGCTTTATAAGCAGACGTAGCCTCTTCTGGGTTTTAGGACACTGATAAGCAATGAAGAGAATAATAATGCTTTGGATACCAAATCTCTGTTAACAACATTGTACAAAATATTAATACTAACACTAAGAGTAATTAATGTAAAATATTTTGAGCATGGTAGGAGGCAAAGACTGAAGCCCAGAAGTGCAGTGCACAGTCCTGGCTCAGCTGGGGCACTGCTTACATGCACTGGATCATGCTCCCAGGTGCAACTTAATTTGAAAAGGCATTTTAGGGGATGCTAGAAAGACCCAAAGGAACAAGTCCGCCACAAACAGCAAAATACTTGAAACCTGTTTCCTTATTATTCACAGTGTAGCTCAGCAAAAGACAAGACTGGCTTTAAAATCCCTTTCCTCCAGCAGCACCTTTGAAGTTAGAGGACAGTCCAGCCATCTGGTCATCCTTCCAGGACTTTAAACTCACAAAATTTCACCCAGCAGTAGGTATAGGGACATAGCTTAAAATGTGACAGGTGCCACACAAAAAGCTCAATGAGATCCTCCTGTCTTGTGTGCATTTTTAGGTGTTATATGACTAGATTTACCTCCTTCAGTGTCTTAGATAACAAATATCCTTATGCATAGATTGGTGCCAGCATAGGCATATCCTCCTACGTATCAGTCAACCTCTTTATATTACTGAACTCTTAGAAAGAAACATTATTGTCATAGTGCTCCCGTGGCAGAGTTTGGGTGCTGAGGATGGACACGCACCCATCCCCATGAATTCTGCCTGCAGGAACCCCTCTCTATCTCTTGTAACCTCTAGGGCTGAAATGACTCAAAAATCAACATCAGTTTTGCTTTATCTCCTTGACTGATCCTAATTTTCCTTTTATCAAGCTAACTTCACCATTGCTTCAGTCACCAGTGGGAGACAGAGAATTGAGGAACTGCTTAAGGTGCCTCATTTCACACTTTCACAAGCAAAGTTGCTTCATCTGGGGAAATTATGACTTATTAAATATGAGCCACCCTGACAGCAAAAGCTGCTAACCTTTCAAATGATTGACTCAAGTGTACCTGCCTAGCAACCCATGGGACACGCTGACCAATTTTCCAAAGTCAGGGACCAAGTCTTGTAGTTAAACACAGATATAAATGAGTTTTTCAGAAATTAGCGTTCAAAATGGCTTATGGAATTTCTGCCTTTCACATTGTTATCACTCTTCTGGTTCGAACGTTGCTTTGGGGAAAAATAAAAATGTTATTATAAAAGACTGAAATGTGAGAGACTGAGTTTAATTTCCTTATTTTTGCCATGGACTTGACGGTCCCTTCAGCGTATGATTTAGCTGCCTTCATGAGATGAGTGCTTGTAAAACTCTGTTAACAGAGGATTTCCTTTCTTTACCACCTTCCCAACAGGGATATTTAATTTCTTGTTATACAATGAGCACAGTGGAAGTCTCTGAAATCAGTGTATATTTTTGCTACCATGACACACAAGAATAACTCGTGTTTACATTGTCAGATTTAATTATTCAGACAGTAAAACAAGCTGAAATATCCGTAGCCACTGTCAGATGCACAAGATAAGCATTGGTGCTGTATGTGCTTGTGCCTGGTGCTGTGCAGAAATAGTTGGGCCCTTCTAAAAGAAGCCATTCAAAACATCAAGAACGATCCAAGGAAATTGTAAGCCTACTTATACTCATGATGCTTTTACAGTACTTAAAGAATCCGAAAGTGTTATGTCATAAGTTACTACAATTTATCTGTAATAAATACATCACTTTTTATGTCGCTTATTTTACAACATCAATTCATAGACACTTCCCTCAAGCAAAGTTGCTCTGACTAATTTTAAACATCTTTATCATTCCAGTAATCATTTATTATATGTATCGTGTTTTTAGAAAGCACTCTCAATTAGAACTTATTTTATGCTCCACATGCAATAGTTTAAATGTTGTTTTTGCCAAAAAGATCTGAGAAGTGTCTACAAGCAACGTATTTCTGTAACAGTTCCAACTGCAACCAGTTTATCATCTGTCTAAACCACAGTTATTCCTTTGCAGGAACCATTGAAGTCAATTGGGCTCCATATGGGCTCTCAGCAGTGACTTAATAATTATCACTGATGATAATGGTAAAACTCCCAGGTCAATCCTCAGTACTTTTGAAAGTCAGTTTGTAAACAGTGCCATTTTAAGGAATATTTTCCACAGGGTCATATATGGCCTTTACACTTGCTCTGAGCTAAAACTTGGCAGAAAATATTTCTTCACCAGAGAATATTTTCCTAGCAAAACTCAAAATTACTCCTTCCTCCATTCTTCGGAATTGATGTTGTCAGTTTTATGCTTTAAGTAAGAAGCAGAGTTTATTAGTTTAAGCAACTTCAGAAAGACTGGATGAACATCTTTAATCACACACAAAAATTACAAGTCTTCACAGAAATGACAGGCTCAAATTTCCAGCCACACAGAGAAATGCTCAACTGTTTCTATTTCATATGGCTCCTACTGGAGCCTGTGGGCTCAGAAATCATTACTTAAATCCATATTCCACCAAAGATAAACACTTACCTTCAAAATCTGAGACCACAGATATACCTGCCGGAATAAATGAGAAACTTGGAGACTATTTTAGCCTGTGGAAAGTGAACTTGCAAGTGGGAAAAAGATGTCAGCCTGTTTTTTCAAAGATTTCCTCTGCTCTACTGTAGAATTCAGACATTTTAAGAAAATTAAAGATAGCTGAATCTATACAGTTGTCATTATGTTATTATATATGTTATGTGTTAGTTATATATGAGTTATATTTTAGTACATATTTTATTGCAGCATACCATAAACATTTTTTTTTCCTATCTATAGCTTGCAGGTCCTTAGTGAACTTACATATCATGCTAGAAATGGTGATGTGCAGACTGGGTTACACTGTTTAACTACCACACCTTTATTACCAGAAAGCCACTAGGTAACGTAATTCTGTATTTGCGTGTGATTTTTGTTTGCTGTATTTTGAAGATAATTTATCCAATGGCTTCCCAGTGAAAGACCTACTTATGTGGAATTAAATGCATACCTCTCACCGAAAGGTAACAGCAATGGGATGTTCACCTCCTATTTATGCACCTGGAAATCTCCCAATTTTCATCTTCCTGAGGGGAGACCCTTGCCATACACCACTTGCAAGTGTCACCACCACAGTACTTATAATTTGAACACAGTTGCTTGAAAACACTGATGTTAGTGTTACTTCAGCCCCCTGCTACCCATTCTTGCTCCGGGAAAACCTGCCAACATCTCAGGATTACTTGACTCACCTGACACACAGGCTCATTGAAAAAGCTGACTGATGGAAACATTTTATTTATCGGGTTTGCAAAACCCAGGGGCACTCAACTCAACTTCAGAGAGGAAACTACCCTTCCCCTTTTTAATCTAGCCCCAAACAACAAAATAATAGTTATGCTATCCAAATATAGTTACATAGGTTTTGCATAAGCTCCACATTTTCATAGAAAAGTTAAATAATTTCACCGTCCTTGCAGGAGAATAAATTTTCAGGAATATTCAAGTCAGCAAGGTAGCAACCCAGCAGGGATCGAGAGACACAAAAGGGGGAAAAACATGAAGGACTTTGTATGCTCAGTAACCCACAACGCTTCTGGACTCCAGCTTCCCTACTTCTGCTGGTCTTCAGCATCTCTACTTCTGCTGGTAGCAGTTCTACCTTGAGCAGACAGGAATGAGCTAGCTGGAAGGGAGAGAAAAGATTTCTAAACCACAGACCTGGACTAAAGGAATCTAATATTTCACAGAAGAAATGCAGTCTGGGATAGGATGAAGCTCTTGAAAGACTCGGATAGAATTGGAAATGGGATATGCTGAACTAAAGAAATGAAAGAAAAAAACTCTGAAATATTTCAGTTTATTCTTGTTCTGAATCTTTCAATCTTTTTATTCCCAAATTACATTTTACATGGTTTCCCAGCACTCCAACTCCCCAGGCATCACCAAAGTAAACGCACTTTCTACCTATGACAACAAACAGGGAGCTCACAGGAGATGGATGACCACTTTGGTACATGTTGGTGTGGGTGCACGGACTGTGCTGGACGCCTGGAGCTGCTCCAGGCTCAACAGAGAAGGATTCAACCAAAAGCAATTGTACCTTGCCTAAGGGAAAGGGGAGGCATTTTTCTGCAACACTTTCACATAACTGAAATAATCACAGTATTCATACTTGGGCAGCCAAGGCCCATGCACGTTAGTCAGTCCCATCCTATCTCCCAGGAGACTCAAGGAGATGAACACCTGCCACAGCCAACAGCAAAAGCTCCAACAAGCTCCTTGGAATGAGAGAAGTTGGTCAGACCAGGAAAGGTGGAGGGTGGCCATTCACAGGCTCTCTGGAAATCATAGAATCATAGAATCACCAGGTTGGAAGAGACCCACCAGATCATCAAGTCCAATCCTTCACCAGCACAAAGACAAGGAAAAATCCTTTGTAGGATTGAGCAATACCCAATACAGATACACTTTACATTCTCATTTATGAATAATAGCAATTTGATTTAGCAACAACTCTTTCTGCATTCCTAAACTTTAAGCTGTTGCATAAAGTTAGGATTGTGTATCTCAATATGTCAAGCAGTAGCCAGCCTGATCCCTGGCAGTGCTTAAAATTCAAGATCCTGCTCCCGCTACTCACTATCCCCATGAGAGGTGATGATAGAGATGACCATGATGACTCTTCGTTTCTAGCCCCAGAACAGCCTTTGCCTGTTAGCTTGCCTGAAGCTGCTGCAGCAAATGAAGAGATTGGATCCTCCGCAAGCAAACACAAAAAAATGTTGACTCCACTAAGACACACAGCAGTAATTTTCTTTCAATAAAACCCCAGAGGACGAGCTCTACAGGACCAGGGTCAAAATACAAGAAAGGTGGTGAAAGGCGCTAAAAAGATCTGAAAATTAAAGTGTTAAATCTCCATTTTCCTGAATCTACTACACAGAGCGTAGCTTACATTAATTAAAAAAAAACTTTATATACCTCAGCTTTATGAGCTGCTTAAGCCTCAACAAGTACAATTCTGTTGTTAGCTAAATGTTATTCAAATACAAATTCAGGACATTGGGATGTGCTTTATTTTTCATGCTTTTGTAGTAATATGTTAGTTTTAATGGCAGCTCTACATGTACATTTAATGTGAATATCTTATTGGGTGACAAATTAAAAAATATTGTCATTCAACTGGTATTTAAAATCCACTATTTTCTCCCTGGCTTATGAAAATAATTTTCATTAAGGGGAGTTATACCACTAGAAGCATTTGGCTTCCAGAAAGAACTATAATTTAAAGCTGATTCTGCAAGCAATCTCATTGCGAGAGCACATCTGGAGCATTTTTAAATGTGCTGAGTGCTGACATAATTAAATAGCCTCTGAAACCGTTGATTCAGTCTCTACAGCTGGGATGCTGTGAGATGGGCATGTAGCTTGTTCTATCACTCATAAAACAGGAGAGTTTGATCTCATCTCAGATAAGCAGACAAGGAAGAGAGGAAGAAATGAAAGAACTCTGCTTTTCCCTTGATTTTTAAAACTGAAGGGACAACCTACGTCTTTGATGCACCATGTGCTTCAGTTTGTCAGAAGGATGCTGCTGTAAAACAGGAAACCTTTTTCTGAGAAATGAGAGGAATAATGAAAAGAAAAAGAGGAGGGAAGACAAAAAAATAAAATGAAATTCAAAGCATGTAAAATAAAATTTGAACCACAAGGAAAAATAATAAGAAGCCTCCTGCAAAGATCATGTCCTGCTGCCATTATCGCTAAACCCCCACCATCAACATAAAACCATCTCCTCTGCAATGCCTCTAAATTAAATATCAAATAATACATATCTGAGAAGAGCAAAGAATGGGGAAAATTCATTTGTTTATGTCATGCTTTCTCTGTAACAGTTCTCTGCATTTGTTATACAGTAACACACAGGTATTATTCCATAAATTCAAAATTATTTCTAAAACAACTAATTCTGTATTAGACTGTGAATTACAGAAATACCAGAACTTTGAGTGGGTTCCACTTCTCAAACAGAATGAGGATTAATTCCTGCCACAAAAAGCTTACTTATCCAGTTTGTTATAAACTATGTTATGAACAGGTCCACTCTCATCAACTTACCTCATTAATCCTGGCTTGTTAATTAATTCCCGTATTTTTCAGGGTGTAGTTATCCAACCTATTGGCTTTGGGAGGTGGTTTTCCTTCTATCACCAGTGGTCACTCCTGATTTCAGTCCCTCTCTGGCTTTGGGGACAACACAAGGGAGCAAGCAGTATCCAGCCTCACAGAACCAGCAGCCCATCACCACAGCTGGGGCTCCCTGGCCTCACTTTCCCCCTTGGCGAAAGGAAAGGTGTATTTATTAGCGAGGAAAAGCATCTACCCACCTCAAGTCTGCAAACACGCGTATGTTTACCTCTATAAGGAATCAACACAGCATCAAGTCTCGCATGCTTTTATTTCGATATACATAGTTGTTTTTGTTGAATCAGGGTCTAAACTGAACAGCAAATTTAAGCTCTTCATATGAAATTCAAACCCCCAGGAGAATCCCATGAGTCAGGATTTTCATCGTGATTTCAGAACTTAAAGCAATCTCAGGCTTCAGCAAAATACTAGAGAAAGATACTGCTACAGTTTGAAAAGCATCACACTCTACCCGTGTGAAGCATTAGTTTTAAGAAAAGTAATTTGTACATTTAGGATGCTGTAGTCAAAACTAAAGACCAAAAAATGATATTTTCTACTTATGTGTTTGACAAAAGCCAGCAAAATAAAACCAGGTATCTCTGAGGATCCTACGCAACATAAAACACCCTGACAAAAGGGTTTATACGTTGAGTGATTTAATTGGAAAAATCTTCTGCACCCTTCGTGAACAGCAGCTCAGCCCCACGTTGCTGCCCTCCCATTGTGCCAATGCTGGCAGTGCAGGCAGGAGACCCCCACGCCCTGGGGCAGCCAAAAATTCCCAAAAGAAAACCTCTCTCAGGAAAACAAAAAGCCCAGGACGGTGTTAATCAAAGTCCCTGCAAGCACATTTCAGGTACTCCAGTGATTACCACAGTATAAAAACTAGAAACAGCCGACGCTGCAGCTGAAATGCAAGCTTTGGAGGTGAGCTGATTTCAGTGTCAGCACGAAACCAAGCAAATAATGCTACCCAAGAGTGATGAGGTAGGTTCAAAACTCAAGTGCCAAAGATAAAGCAGGAGTGAAAGTCCCTGGGGCATGAAAAATCAAGGTGTATAGAACCTTCAGCAAATGGAAGGCAGTGAGTATCACCTACCTCTAAGTAAAAGGTCTGCTTCTAAACATTTAAATTACTTTAACGATAATGCTAGCACATATTCACCTGCTGCTAAACTATTGCACTCCAGACATCAAAGAAACATTTGTGTAAAACTAATCTACAGTTTATTTCTTAGAGTTAAAGAAATTTACTAAGTCATCGGTCTGGTATATTTTAAAATAAAAATAAAAAAATCTCATTGCAATTTATCAGTAAAATTCAGATAGCGTATGAGACCACAGAGGCTCTTAGAAGATTTGCATCTCCAGGGCATATCAAGCCTGACTGTACATTATCAGAAATGACTAGAAAAAATGGAAGGTAAACAATTTTTACAAAAACAGATGTTTTGTCTTTTCTATCAGTCTTTGGTAAACACAGAAGAGCTGAATCACAATATGCCAAAGACCAGTGCTGAGCAGGCTGCGAGCACACAGCAGATTGCAAAAACCCAATGATTTGCTTTTTCTGCACCATTGCCACCTAGGCAGATCATAAAAATGAATTAATAATTAAGGGTAATTATCTGACTGAACACTTTTTAATGTGCTGAAATCAGGCCCGTGTTGTTTATGAATAGCTTATGGCTCTTCCTCTCTGGAAAGTGCTGCTTCCCCATGTGGGAAGGGGAGGGAGGGGGATGGCAGACATGGGAGAAGGAAGGAATGGCATATGCTAACCTTATCATTTTGACTTGTTTTGACTGGACACTTAATCTTACCTCTTGTGAATGCCACATTCTTCTTCTCCACATGCTATTTTTGCCTTGGCTGCTCACCAGCCCTGAATGCCAGAGGTTACAGGAATGGAAAAAAACCACTTACTTCCTAATTAAAGAGTCATTTGGCAATGTGTGCTGTAATTTCACTGCCTTGGTTTTCTCCTTCTTATATACAGCTAGACTGGAAATGACTTTTGCTAAATAAAATCTCAACACAGGAATGACAAACCTGTTAAAATAAAACTTTGATTTGTGACCTTTATACTAAAAAGATCCCCTCTCTTTCCTGCTTTGTTATTAAAAAAAACATGTGCTGTAAAAGGTTAAGAGATTGGAAATAGACACCTTGAATAGAGCTCCTTGGAGATAGACTTCAGGACGTGCCAGCAAGGATCAAGTAGTATTGACTGAGGTCCAGGTAGAGAGTTTCTCACAAAGCCTTGGCACCCTGGTAAACAGGTTTGCCTAAAGTGCTCTGCTGACTCTTCCAGCCTGCGGCTCCCACCATCGCTTCTGAAGTGTGAGGAAGTAAAAAAAGAAACTCAGGAAAACAAGTTTGAGTTAGGTTATTTAGCTAGTGTGCTGGCTGAGGGACCTTCATGCGGACACACAGAGACGTGTAGCAGACTTGCCCCCTTGCTTGTAGAGCAACAACATTTTGAGAAAGCACATTAGAAAGAGTCTGCCCAGTTGAATATCAGACTGACTGAGGCTGCTGCCTTTGAGCAATATTGACCCGATATTCCTCCATTCACCAATACAGTGAGCATCAAAACATATCTATCCTATGCATAAACTGATACAGAAGCCAGGTAGAGGGTTTATTGGGTTTATGAGATCCAACAATTACACTAGTTGAACTTGCACAGCCAGGTTTGCATTACGTGCAGGCTAACACAGCTCTTCAGTCTAGGAAACCAACACAGATCCCTCATTTCTGATGTTATTTCTCAGACCAAGTGTCTGCAGAGGACTGCCAGGTATCACAGCTATGAGTTGCTATAATTTTGAGGGCATCACTGTCAAAATTTTAGCCTTCAATTTTGTACCTTTTTTACATGGCTTTGGCATCTTAAGTGACTTTTCAACTGCCTTTTCAGGTTGTCTCACTTTTCTCATCGTAAACCGCAAAAGCCACATGAAACACGTGAGTGCACAGTTTCTGTGAGCTAGGTCTGATACAAATTTATTTGTCACAGAAAAAATAAACTGCAGCTGCACATTTGTAGGCAAATCTTTCTGTGCATGAAGTGAAATAACAGGGTGGGATATATGTAGATTTTACATCTGAATTCTTGCAAAACATTTACCATCCATCAGTGCGCAGTCTAGATCTCTTCTACTATCTTCCATTGTCTTTCTGCTAATTTTTCTTTTCATCTCTCTGTCCTGTAGGTAGGTGTCATCAATTTAAATGTAATACTCGCCCAGCAGTCTGGATTTTGCTGTCTGTTAAAAGATTTGCATGCTTCACAATAAAGTATTATATCAAAAGTGTCCTTTTAACATATAACATACAATAAAAGCTATTGCATTGCTATCATGAGTCTATAACACAACTTGACTTCAATTTTCTTTACTTACATGTCATATGAGCCCTCTATTAAATGAAAAATACTCTTATGTAAGGGGGGGAAAAAACAAGAACTAAATCAAAGTAAGCATCTTCTGCTACTTATGCCATTGTACATTGCTTCCTTGCACAAAGGATTTCCAATTTTGGAGCAATAATTCCAAAACAAATTGGACTATCAGGGTCTCCAGTCCTCTTTAAGAGGCACCATTTCCCAGGAGGGGGGCAGCAGATTTTACTAGGCTCTGTCTCTGGTTAAGCGTTGTGTAAATTACGTGATGAAAGCAGATGGTGGTGCTCTTCCTAGATATGGTTGGAAAAATTAGACTTGCTTAGAACAGTCCCCAGGGCCCCTTCTTGGAGCATTCCTCTACAAGGAGAAATAATTATTTTACTTTTGGCTGCTATTGTCTCCTGCTGAGGGAATACATGTACAGTAATGATGAACTCTGTGAAGGGTGAAATGAATGTTGTTGCTGTTTCAGTATATTCAGTGTTGAAGAGTTTTGGCTCCCACAAACCTGGCAGGATTCTGCTAGCTGTAATCACACACTGGCTTGAGTTTGCTTAAGAGTGATGCTTTATGCTGTCAACTGGCTGTAAGGAGCTGGAGCAAAGAACTTCTCGGCAACAAACCCCTTCATAACAGGTCATGACAAACACATTGTTTTACATCACCTCGGGTGACACAAACAATTTATTTTCTGACATTTACTAGTAAATTCTTCTTACTGGTACTGAGCTCAGTTATATACCATTAGATCCTACTAGGTCAGCTTAGCACTGCTTTACATCTGCCCACATGGTTTTCAAGCTTAGCACACAGCAATCTTGCCCCTGTCCACAACATGCATGGGAAACTTCAATAACCACAAAGCATCCTCTGTGCGGTTTGACCCAGCCCCACTAAAACGAGTAGGATTCTTTCTAATAAATCTGGTGGGAGGTAGGTCTGCCCCCAAATTAGATCATCCGTACGCTGCACAGATACTCAAAGCAATATTCTTCATTTCATGACTTTTTGAAGAAAATAGCATTTCTTTGGGGCTGGGTGACATTCCACTTTCCTGTATTAACAGCAGCCTATGAAGGGGGGGTTGTTGTTTTTTTTTAAAATATTTTTCATTATATTCCTCAAAGAGAGGATATCTAAATTAAGTACTTTTTCTAAGCAAATTATCATAGTTCAGGGCACTAAAAAGACACATGTCGCAAACATTAGCTCACTATCTCGATTAGGTACAGGATTTATAAAACAATGCAAAAGTCAAGAGCGTACTTTCAGAAAGCTGCCATCTGGCCAGAAGCCCTCTTCAAACTTTGTCTGCATCAATATACAATGACCTGCTCATCTCAAGAAAGTCTATCCTTAAATTTATACTCAAATGACCCATAATAACCCACAATTTCTATTTGCACATGGTTATAGAAAATCCCTTCTTCAGCTGTACAAAGACTGATATTTGACTAGTTCTCACCTTTTCCCCAGCTCTCTTGGTTTTCAGTTGACACCCTTGTGCATTGATGCCATTCACGTCCTTTTCTTTTACACTGAACCCCATTAAAATTCTCCATCTAGTAGTTCATTCCTCTTTATCCTGTAGTTTTTCATGAAGCTGGGCTAGAATTCTTTCAGTAGTGTTTGATAGGAATGGTTGGACTCAATGATCCGGTGGGTCTCTTCCAACCTGGTGATTCTATGATTCTATCGAGAATAAGAAGGGAAAAGAGAAGAGAACTGTACATTGTTTATCATGTACTTTTGAAGAAGCTTCCAAAACAGATGTAAAATAAATACTGACAACAATATTTTTCTACTCAGCTTAGAGGTGATCATACTATTTGGTAATCTGTGTGGATAATCTTAACACTCTATTCTTAATGCATGCATCTCATCAAAAGAGATTCTTTCAATATGTTTGACTAACACAAGAACATATGCACAAGGCTGGGCACTTATCCAGTGTAAGCACGCAGCTTCTTGATCCCATATCACACAGTAACTTCCACAGAAGAGAACCTCTGGAGATGTTGTAGTTCAACCCCATGCTCAGAGCAGCTCCACTGCAGTAAATCCAAGTCTCTCAAACCACGTAACTCAGTTCTGCCCAAGAAAAGAACATTGCAGAGGGCTTCTGCAGTTGACCTGTACTTTGTTCCACGTGTGCCCTCGTTATATTTTAAATTGGTCATGCTGTTATCCTCAAATGAATATAGCTACTACTCTATGTCTGTGTATCTATATACACACACATTTATTTTATTTTACTTTTCTATAGCAGCACCAGGGTCTAAGGTATGATCCCATGGTGTTTGCAGGATTTTTATCTCTGCACTCTGGACAGGTGCATTAGCAGTTTGTCCTAATGTTTACTGAATAATAAATAAATACGTATTCAGTAGCTTCATAAAATTAACTTCAGAAAACCAGTAAAGTTTACCTGAAACCAGTATTCTTTGTTTTTCTGTTACTGCTTATCATCATCTCTCATAATAGAGAATCTTCTCTAGAGCACATACATTTCCATTCAAATGCAATTAATTCTAATCAGGTATGCAACAATTTATGTTCTCCTGGGTGCTGATTAGATAGAAAAGTAATCTATTTTGAATGAAACATTTGGATTACATTACATTATTTCATGCTCTTCATCACATTAGGAAATGAAAAGGGTTGCTTTACAAGAAACAGAGTCATTGAACAAAACAGGCACTGCGAGCAAATGCTTCTGGTCTATCTGAGATACTGCTAGGACAACCAATCATCTAAATGATTATTTAGTTTATTTTCTTGTTATATTCTTTTCACTGTGATAGCATTCATGGTAATCAATAAGGAAAAAGTTAAACTAGCTTGGAAACGAGATAGTTCCCCAAAACCGTTAAAATTAGATATGGTGTTGTAACACTTCAAAACACCTTTGATTACTTCATTATTATCCTTGAAAACTGCTGTTAGCCTCAGGATTTGTTGTGCTACCTACACTGAGCATAGGGGATGAGGCAGACCTGTAGCTGGCAACTGTGCTGATTCTCAGGTATCAGGGACAGGACAGCAACAAACCTCAGCTAAAGACTCAGTCCAGTACCACTATCTGAACAAAACTGGAAGGTGTTATTACATTGCACCACCAGGCACTGTAGATATTCACATCCCAGAGAATAACTCCGCTCAGCTTTCTGGGAATGAAAAAAAAAAAAAAAAAAAGAAAATAATAAGGCTTGAACCTCTAATAACCTTGAGCTTTTGTCATACTTGCCATGATCTAGACTCCCAGGAAAACAAACTCTTTCTGAGCTCATAGCCCTCAGTTAGGACTCAATGATTTAATTAAAAAGGAAAAGTTTCCTTCTGCAGCCAGAAGGCAGCTGAAAATATTGGACAGTTAGCAAGAAGAGGAAAACAGCTCAAGGATATTGTTAAAAACATCTGGGTAAGAGAAAATGCAAATAATTTAACAAGTTGTGCTAGAAGGAGACCAGAACAAATACTGAATTTTAAACTAGGTTCAAACCAGAAACTACTTTTCCTGAGTTTAACCTGTGTAAACAAAAGCACTTTTTGCCATGCTGTTTGAGCTACAGCTGGAAGCACAGCCTCCAGAGTTCTAGCAGCATTTTCAGTATCTATGAGTGCAAAAGGTACGTTATTCTTAAGAAAAAGAGCACAACCTTCTGGGATCCAAACCTCATTTTTTTAGGCACACGCATCTCAAACTTCAAATACTTATCAGGAGCAAACAGAACAACCTGAAGCTTGTTTGCCTCTGCCAGGAGGTAAACAAAATTCAGCGATAATATTCCAGAGCCTCCCTACTGCTTTTGTCCCTCCCACTACGTGAGGGGGAAGAATGCTGCAGTGACAGTGAGAGAGAGGTGTCCTGAGCCAAATTCAACTACTGAAACATCCCTCTGAGCCACTCTCATGTTTCTTTGTCAAGCAAGGACCCCTTCTCCTTCTATAAATGGAGAAGAAAATAAAGGTCATAACTTCAGCTTTGATTCAGCTGCAGGAATAAACATCCTCTCTTCTTTAGAGCTGAGTGAAGCACGTAGTCTTTGTGTTAGCCTGAAGTTGTAACACCAATTATGACTGGAGAATACTCATTACTTTTCCTGAATGCTGGAAAGCATAGAAGAAAATCTGAATTTTAACCCTTCAATACACTATTGACACCAACAGCCTAATTCCACCAGTGACTTCACCAAATCAATTTCAAAAAAACTAAAGGATTGAGGTCTTTATTGATTCACGAGAGAGAGCTCAACCGTTGGACTGATACTCACACTAGAAACACACCTTTTTTTTTCATTTGGTAAATAAACCTCTAAAACTCTTGTGGGTGCAGGCAGGTTATAACATTTAAAGTATGGACTTACTCTTTTTTTTTTAATTAATAAGCTATCAAAAATTAAAAGATGTTTTATTTTTCCAGAGATACAGGTTCCATGTTTTGTCTCCTCATTTTTCTAAGGCTGAAGTGGGAGAAGACTGTCTTTGCTTAGTCCATCTATAGAGATAATTGCCCAGAGGTATTTAGTGATTCTTTGTCATTCAGGATAATTAACTAGGTTGGCACTGTTTGCACAGGATCCCTTTTCTTAAGTTGCTCACTTAATGTTTTCATTTTGTGTACAGGTTTTTGTGGGATTTGTTTCTGTTGTGGTTTGGTTTGGGTTTTGGTTTGGTTGGTTGGGGTTTTTTTCATTGTATTTTTAATATATTATTTTCGGCTGCAGGGAATTCAAAGTTGTTGGCATGTATGTATGATTATCACACAATGGATGAGGACATGGTCAAAACTGAGTAAGGTTTCACAATTGTGGAGGATGAATTTCTCAAGCATCACACGTTCTTAGACCCTTACACAATTTCATCCACTTGGGAAGCTCACAGGACAGAGCTGGATGTGTGGCTAACCAGTCACCCTAATGCTTGGCACGTTCCTGAATTTTAGTCCTAAATGCAATACATGCTATCAACATAATGCATCTTTATTTTGACTTGTAGCAAGTATCATCCAGTAAGCAGTGGGAGCCCTCTAGTTGCTTTCATTTTTCTTATGGAAAAGAGTTTCCTTCAATCAGAGCTTTTGCAAAGACTTAATTTAGAGTAAAATGCTATTCTCCCAAGCACCATTATGCTGACACACAGACTGTAGAGCAGGACTTGCTCACACTGACTATACATGTTTATAACTTATAAACACATTTGGTTTACTCTTTCCTATTTGCACCTCAACTTATAAACCAAGAAGCCTCCTCTTTGCCGGTATGATCCTATCTTTTATGTCCCAAGAAAAATACCCAAAGTTAGGTTATTTTTTAATGCAATTTTTATTCAGTACTTGAAAACAGCAACAGAAACAGGACACTAAAGATTTATACTTTTAAAGAGGAGTTTCTATCAGGCAGCTATTCTTGTCTGAGTATAATACCTCGTTTTCTCAGCAGTTGATTAAAATCTGTTCTGTTCTGCTGGGATACGCCCAATGACACTCCCCTGATACAGCGATATACAGAAGAGATAAAAGAAAATAATATATCAGTGGCAATGCTTAGAACATTGTTAAAAGCATATATTCAGTACCTACTTATCTTTTATGTATACAGACATCTGCGGTGATAAATAACCTATTATAGTATGTGATTGACTGAAGAAGATAGCAGAAACTGAAAAAGAACACTGAATAACCTAATGAAAATTTACTGCTCGTATTTTACATTATTTCTCTAATTTAATGCACTTTCAGATTACCAACAGGAGAAAGCAAGCAAGGAAATAAAACAGTGTAGTTAAAATAATGCTAGTTATAGTTTCCTATATTCAGTAATTCAGCCAATAAATTATGGGACTTAGGTTTACCACTGTCTGTGGATGGATGCTGTCAATATCTCTAGGTACCTCTCCAGCAGTACCAGGAGGCTCATCAAGAGAGAATAAGGACCACATGAAAACAGGGACTAGAGACCACAGTGAGACAAAATACTTAAAGGCAAGGTAAGAAGAGAGAATAATCGCATCTCAAGGTCCTGACCTTTCTGTACTTCCATACTGTATCTTCTAAAGAGACAACAAGAAGAGGCAGAGGAAAAATTGGGCAAGAAACAAGGGAGGGTTATAGTAACTAAGTCGTTTATTCCATTTATTTGCTCTTGAATCATAGAATCATAGAATCACCAGGCTGGAAGAGACCCACCGGATCATCAAGTCCAACCGTTCCTATCAAAGTTCCTATCATCTCACAGAAATTATGACATCAATCATGTCATAGTACGTCTAACCTGCTTGTTAGAGGTTAGCACAGTTAAACTCAACTGTCTCCCTTGGATAGAAGTGTTGTGCCTTCTAAACAGTGCAAGATTGATACTTATCTAGGTGGGTCAGTCAGCACACAATAAATTCATGCAGAGAAGCATATGTGAGACTAGGAAGAAGCAAGCTTATTTTAGCAGATGAGTGCAGACCTAAAGCAAAGCACAGAGGGAGAGAGAACTGTAATCTTGAAGCAAAATTTTGACTCGAACACCTTTGTTTCTATAGTTTAAAAAAAATAAATAAAGTTTAAACATTTCAAGATCCTAAGCAGCTGAATATTGCCATCCATATAACCAGCGTTGACCTTGCTTGTGCATCAACACTGATGAGCTGAACTACGACAGCAGATGTCAGGACACTGCAGGGCCTGATGGCTGCATTAATACGTCAGAGGCTTATCTCTGCTCTTCTGAGCTCAAGGACACTTGTGCAAAACACCTTCAATAAAATGCTCACAGCCGAGAGTGAAAAATCTTTGAGCTGCTTCTTGGATATTTAACTCCTCTTTCATTTGGGCAAATTCTCATTCATTTTCAGTGAAATGCAGTCCTCAGTGAAATCACCAGGGGTTTTGACGTTGGCTTCCAAGGATCCAAATGTTAAAATTAAAACGCAGTCCACTAAGAACCTGTAATTTTGGTACCTGAAATCTATTCCAGTGCAATCTCAAACAATGCTGGACTTTGGTTATATTTTGACATGGAATCACATTGTGTGTCTGCTGAACTATTTTACCCCAAATTTTCAGCAGCTGCTATGCCAAAAATGTTGTAGCACGGAATCATAAAGAAGAAAAGTGGAAAATCTCTGTCAGATAGATCTGTATTCCACACTCCTGATGAATTAACTAATGACCGCATAGACATTCAGGTTTTTTATAGTATCATTTGACAGTGTAATACAAAAAAATGCACAGGCTTCAAGAATCTTTCTTTTAGAGCATCTCTGTTAACTCTTGAAGCTTTCACTAAAAGCAGTGTTATTTGTGACCTAAGCACTTTTCACCTTCCCCTCCATTTCTTGATGGCTGTAAAACAACCATATAAGCTTAGACAGATGAATCTATAATTACCCAACTGAGATTTCTTTGCAATTTTTTTCTGAGCATCAGCTACCCCCCACTGCCAAAGATGAGATACTGGTCAAATACTGCTGATCTAATCCAAAATCCCTGTTCCTGCAACCCAGCAAGTAATAATTCTTTTCATCCACTTCATTCACCTCACCTAATCAATCATCAATTTAAGCAAGCTCCTTGATTTTTTTTGTATCTACCATTTACATGGGCAAGCAATACATATTTAGCTCCCTTAATATTTCTTCACGAATCAAGCCATCAATCTTTCCAGTGCCTTAATCATTTTTGTTGCTCTTCTGTGAATACCTTCTGGATTTCCCAAGCCCTTCAAGCATGGAAGTGTTCTGCTGAGAATGCACCATTTAAACTGTACTCTCGGAGAGTTCAACAGATGAAAACTCTTCCTTTTCTACCAGGCATCCAGTATCATAATTATTTTATTTTCCAGTTAAGGCAACTTTCTTATTCTAAATGTTAAATCTACATTGTAATGCCTAAGAAAGTTGACAGGGTTTTGGCAATTATTTTCTTTAATTTTGTTCTCAGTTAATTTCGGAACTTTTACTGTGGAGGTCATGTTTGAAAATAACTGCTAACACCAAAGCTCAACACTGATGAGTTATCTAAATTTCACCTCAAAATTATGAGAAAAGTAATTCAATTTCCATGCAAACACCATAGATAATCCTTTGGTTTCCAATTTTTCATATGTGCTTCTGCTCAAATCATTGGTCATTGCCTTTGTGAACAGACCAAGTTACGAGCTTCCAGTGACTTCAGAAGCTGCCAATCTGTTAATATACAAGGAATATATTGTGTATATGCTGTTTGCTGTATAACAATGCAATATTTCCTCCTCTACTACCTTGGTAAAGTTTATTAAACCCTTGATAGACCTAATTTAGTGATGAAGAAAATTACTAATGTAAACTAGGCAACAAAATATTCTGACCAATGAAAAACCCATGGCTAACAGTTGTCTGATCCCCTTTATGTTACAGGAGGTCTGTTCAGCACAGGAGAACCTTGAGCTTCTCCAGAGTCAGATATGGAAGACTAGCTAAGCATCTTTCCATCAGCTAAAGAAGAAGTATCATTTTAGGACCTAAGCCATCTTACAGCTAGCATTTGATTTTTCTGGTGCTGGCCTCCAAAGCCCTCAGACATGCATCCTTCCCAGTAAACAGTAAAAACTCCTTCTTTAACTCCTTCATCACACCTCTCATTTCACTGAAATAAATGGTGCAACATCCTCCATAAAAGGAAGATGAATCAGGCTTATCCGAAGCTTTAAGGAACATGTTATTAAGGGAAAATCTATAGCTCCCCTCTCTTTTCTTGAGGCTCTTGAACCTTTCTTCTTTTCAAGCATAGAGTTTACATGGAGACATAGAGTTGTGAGAAAAGTCATTCCTAAACAGGTGGCAGGGGAGGCCAGGTGCATACATGCAGGTTAGGTACTTTTCAAGCTGAGTAAATATCACCAACGTATATAAATTCAACTTCATCTAGCATAAATTGAGGTTCATGAACCAATACTTTGAACCCTACACTCATTTAAAGCTTTTAAAAGCTACTTCATCCCTTCCGCTCAATAAGTTTCCTGCTTTATTACAAAAGGCTGAAAGGTCCTCCCTCTCATTACCAATTATCTGAGCCATTCAGTCATCTTTGATGAATTCTTGCATGAATAAGTTTGTTTCCAGACTTCCTGGCCTATACTTTAACTTAAAATATTTGTCAAACAAGAGCAATTTACTACTTACGCAGAAGCCAGTTAATTAGCATGGTAGTCTGTCATTTTGTCACATTGCCTTGATGAACAATATAGGAGATTAAAGAGCTGTTAATTGGCTGATACTGTTAGCGGTAATTTCATAGTGCTAATGTACCAATAAAATATTAAGGTTCCTTTGATCAGACTACAGGAAAATTAGGCAAAATGAACTTTTGCAAGATGAAGAGTGTTGTCCTACAGAAGAAATCCCACGTGCAGGTAGCACTTTCAAAGTGGGATTAAGGAGCACTGCTACTATATTGTATTGTAGAGATGTTCCGTCAACAGAAGGAAGTTCCTTGCAAGTCATTCTTGGATTTGGGCACCATTAATGAAAAACAGTGGAAAAAACACAGAAGACATTATTAAAACACAAATTATGACAATACTTAAGGATGTACCCTTGCACCCTTAGCAAGTTTGCAGATGACACTAAGCTGGGTGGAAGTGTTGATCTGCTGGAAGGTAGGGAGGCTCTGNAGAAGAAATCCCACGTGCAGGTAGCACTTTCAAAGTGGGATTAAGGAGCACTGCTACTATATTGTATTGTAGAGATGTTCCGTCAACAGAAGGAAGTTCCTTGCAAGTCATTCTTGGATTTGGGCACCATGAATGAAAAACAGTGGAAAAAACACAGAAGACATTATTAAAACACAAATTATGACAATACTTAAGGATGTAGTCACAAGAGCTTCTTACAGGAATAGCCAGTAGAAGCAACAAGGCCCTTTAAATTATTCCACCATGAAAGCCTGTGACCAAAAATATTACCAATGATTGCCCCAAATCAACTTGAATTACGACCACTTTCTTCTCCACTGAGGAAGAGTTAGAAAAGATTGCAGGCAGGATAGAACATGCTTTTCAGTTACAATCAATTAAGCAGGAAAAGACAAGATAGTAAGGGTAATTAACAACATTTGGACTAAGCTAGGATTATGAAAATTAACATCATTAATTTTGTTACTTTCAGTTAATGTATTCTTGGACATGTTTTAAATGGATGAGCAGCAGTAAGGTCAGCAATCAGCGTTACATCCCCATACTTGTCAAACCAATGAGAAAGTCATAAAGCGTAAGTAGTAGGAAATACACTAGCGAGATGCTCTTAAGATACAGGAAAACCCACTTTTTCTTGGGAGAAAAATGAAACAGAAAGCAGTAAACATTCAGAAACATATAAACAACACTCACAGCAATGTAAATATTCGGATACAGAAGCCCAGATGAGCTTAAGTTCTCTTTTTCATTGCCAAGGCCTTCATATTTCTCAATCTTCGTATTTCTTAAAAAAAACTGTAAAAAGGGATGGTAGATAACCACACTTGCTCAGATGTTGTCTCCTACCATATCTTGATCAGCTCAGTGAATGAGCCAGAGCCATTCTGCTGCTGCTCTCACCTGGAGTTTTCTGGTTCTTGCAGAAAAAAGAAGAAAGAAAATAAACCAACCTGCATGCAGTCTCCTTGATAAACACAGCACGGATCCAGAGATAGAGCACACTGCCTCCTAGAAATTTCAAAATAAAAACCTATTTATTTGGATATCCTAAAGTGCTTTGGCATCCACCTTCCATCCCATGCAAGAATATGTTTAATCATGAAAAAATGTCATAGTAGAAAGGGTAATTGAATATGGAATTTGGCAAGTCAAACCTCATAGGAAATGCATCCAATGACAGTAACTTTAAGGAAAGACATGCAGAAGCTAATTTTTGTCAATAAAAACACCAAAAGTTAAATAAAAAAGAAGAGAAGATTTTTCTGCTGGATGTTCTCTCCTTTAGGAGCCAATCGCACAGTTCACATCAAAAGATAAGGTTACTGATACTTGGGAGCATGGTAGAGCCCCACTTCCCTAGCACAGAATACTCACTTTGAATTTTTGGACAGTCAGCAGCAGATAGATGTATTCAGCAAGAAAAAAGAATAAATTAAGCACGTCTGCTATCAGGGCTTTGCTCTTTAGCACCTTCCACTTGACTCCATGTCACTGCTTCTTCCCCCTTCCTGCCCTCTCAAAAGCCCCAAATCTCCTGGGGGGTTCTAGGAAGAAACTGTTGATGTGTTACCATCTGCTGTTCTACAAATTTTCTGTATTTTCCTGATTTGGTCTATCACATTAATCATTTATGTGTTATTGTTACTCATTAGAGTAACTGATGTTGTCTAAAATTGTGAGCAAGGAAAAGAATCATATTAAATGAATTTCAGCTACAGGGAGAGCTCTGTACTTCTCTTCAGCTACTTCCCATTTAAAACTCTAATTGAAATCAGTCTGCTCCTTGCATCAACAAATGAAGGATAATTATGTTGTTCTTTCAACCTTGTGTTCAGAGATTCCATTGATCTTCATTATATTAATAAGTCAAATTATTCTTTAATTTCTGCTTGCTTTATTAGCAGGGAATTGTACAGGAAATAATTAAATGGGATGGTGTGCATTGAATAGAACCACGTTTTTTCTCTTGCTTGTTTGCTATTAATGGTTATACTTCATCTGTTACTTAATGACATTAGCGCTTAAATATTCTGATATCAGTTCACAGAATTATTACAGGCTTAGGTGTAGCTCTTGAAGAAAATAATACAGGGATGGATGCAGATTATTTTTCAAGTTCCCAGAAAATAATCAATTAATTTTTGTAGGTTTAGAGGTGCAGCTTCGTCTCATCAAAACATAGGCAGCTATACTCATCTAGGCCCATACATATTCAATATAGGAGAAACCTCAGTGCTCAATGAATTTATAGTAAAATGGTTAATTATAATAGGACCAAGTGACACAAAAGGCTGGAAAGTCAGGGAGAAGGAGAGAGCGGGGAAGAAATAAACATTAGGGGGAAAAAAAGTAGATATCTGCAAACATCTGCATACAATAAAGAAAATAAATAGTCCATTAAAGTATAGTACAGAAGTGACTTACTAGGGAAATCAGAGAGAAAAGGAACTGAGGAATGATTGGATCACAAACTGAACTTCAATCACAGATGTCTGGCTGCTGCAGGAGAGGTAAGAGCGATCAAAAGAGGCGGTGAGCATGGAGATATCTTTCCTTCTTATTGGTGGCAAGACCTCAACCAGAGTACTGTTACTGAAAAGCTGGGGTAGCAGATCAAGGTGACTGTGGATCACCTGGTGAGACATCAGAGGAGAGCAACAAGAGAGACCAGAGAGCTCCAAAATATGAGCTGTGAAGAAGGGTGGGAGAAACTGGAGTCACTGGAGCAGCGTGAGTGGGAGAGAAATGAAACCCCTCTTTACCTAGGCAGGTGTCGAAGGAGCTTTCATAGGAGAGTGGGTGCTTCCAGAGCACTTAAAAAACACTTTCTGAAGTCACTGCCAGTAAAGTTTTGTTGCCAAATAATTTGGGGCATCATACTTATGTTCCCCAAGTCATTCCTTTAATCTGCTCAGACGATCCAGAGGAAGAAGCATTCAAACTCTGGTACATCTGCATGCATTTATTTTGGATGCTGCATCCAAGAGAAACTAGCTATTTGATTTTCCTACTAATTGACCTGTGTTACAAAAAAAGACTCTGTATAAAGTCCTTGTTCTTTTAAGCAAATGAAAAAGTTCCCTGCAAATCATCAGTATTTTAAAAGCAAAAATTCTAACAAAAGGACAGTTTCTTACAAGTCTTACATGAAAAAAAACTTGCTTTATCCAAAATTTTGTTTCTACTGTGTTCGGTTCTGGTTCTTATGATGACCAAATAATGAGAAATAAGAGTGGAAAAAGTGTTCAGGGAAGCAAAACAGTTTTCTTAAGTATTCTATCCATGTGCTATAAAATGTAATATGCAGACTGCAGTAAATTTAACCTCTTATTAATATGAAGGAGAAAAATGAGAGCAGTCTAAGAGTGCTGTTAATGGGCATTCATTTGGCACAGATTGCAATTACAATCTAAGCAGTAGTTCCGAGCTGTTCTACTGAGCTATGAACAGTTCATATTGAAATTCACAACTTGATGAGTATAGAAGAAGAATGCAAATTATGCTCTTTGTTCTTAAGTGTCTAACAATACAATTTCAAGACATATTAAACATTGAATAACTAATCTTGAAAAATGCTACATTCTTTAAGTCCCATTTGAACTCTTAAGGGTTTAGCAAACGATACCATGACGGTCTCTGACCAGGCAAAGGTGTGACAAATTGACGAGACCAAGTCAAAATTCTCTGCCTTTACTTGTTCATCAATGTCATTTTTTTTCCCAGTCAATTAACATACAAGAACAAAGGTTACTTTTTTAAGTCAGTTACTGAAAATCTTCATTAGTATTTAACCATGGCTTTTACATATCACCTTTGGTTTCAGAAGCAGCAAACAATAAATTCTCATTTTATTAGATGCCACATTAGACAGGTCAGTCACGTCACACTGCATGGTAGAAAAAGGCAAACCCATTGCTGCTTCTCTATTTACTGTTTAGAGATATTTTCAAACTTTCTCTTAATCAAAGTTAACACAGACCTTTCTGTTTGATTTCTTGCATAACTGGTAGAAACTACCGAGAGCATGGATCAAGCCACCAGCGCCACACTCGTGGACCACTAGGATAATTTGCTTTATGTTGAATAACTCAGTCTCAGAGAACGCTGCCTTTTCATCCCTACCTGAAAAAGCATGAAGAAATAGCCAACTTTGTGCCAAACAAAGTTTACTCTCACTAATTCAAAGGAAAAAGGAGGGTACTGCATCACGGCTTGGCTTCCACCAGTGTGTTTGACCTTGTGGGCTACGAAATAAAAAATCCTTGTAACTGTGTTGGTAAATAAACTGATTCGGGCTGACACAGTGGTGATGGAAGAAGTGATATACATAGAACATCAAGCTGTCATTTCTATAAAGTGATTTTTTTTTAAAACTGGCAGCACTTTCAAAAGTGCCTTAAAACACAACAATCTTTCAGACAATTTTCTTATGTTATAACATCAAAAATGAAAAGGGATGAAGGCTGTATTCAAGAACTAAAGGACAAAAAAAGGGCGTTCTGAAAATCTTTGGTACTGTAATTACAAATGTGACAGTTGCTATTCATATAAGATGGAAAACAAAGGAATATGAAGCTTATAAGCTTCATGAACATTTATTAAATTTCAACAGCCCTATTTAACTTTCAGCACTTGCAGCTTTAGTACAATTACATTCAAGCTGCCTTCATTTTAAACAACATTTAAACCAAAATACAATGTAAAAACATAGTTAACTGCTGGTAATACTTGAGCCTTGAAAGCATGTAAGCATTCTTCTTCAAATATAATCATTTATTACTCCCATGAGAAACTCAAAACAGTATCATTTTCTCATGCAAAAAATGTTGAAGGTATCATTAATCTCAGCAGAGCACAGACAGTTCTGAATACCTCAAGGCTCTTACCATATCACCCAGGTAAGAGAATAAGTGCCCATTTAGCTTTAAAAATCTGATATGTGTGCTCCTAATCCACGTCTGGTTTATGGGACTGTAGTATCTATCTTACAGGTAAATTTCAATACCTATTTGCAAATATTTCATTAGCCTCCCATGAAAAGTGAGAAAGAGAAGTGAAGTATTGCTATTATTTCAACTCCAGCTCAGAATTTATTCCTTTACTAGGGACTGAAAGTATCAATTATACTAGCACTTACAGTTAATTATTGTTAATATAACTGGGATTTATTATCTGTGGGTAGGACCTTCAGCACTACTTTTAAAATTTATGCTTATGGCTGTCTGCTATGCTTTTAAAATCATCATCGTTTTATAATTAACATACAGGGCATTAGGCAAATTTAATCTTTGAAAGCTGATATTTTATGAATCACAGAATCACTAGGTTGGAAAAGACCCACAGAATCATCGAGTCCAACCATTCCTATCAACCACTAAACCATGCCCTTCAGCACCTCATCCACCCATCTTTTAAACACCTCCAGGGATGGTGACTCATGAAAGAGCAAGAAGAAAGACGCCCATGAAATAGCAAGGAGAATTATTTAAATCTAAAGCCCAAGAAATCACAAAGTAAATTTTAACTAAAATAAACCATTAATCATCAGGTGGGAACTCCAGACTAAAGGTAGGGGAAGACAAAGGCGAGCACTTCAGGCCAGATGATTAGTTCAGAGAAAGCTGAGGTATAGAGGGTGCAGCCTTACAGCACACATGCCACTCCCTGAGTATGAACTGGGATACACATTCAGCCACAACACTTGAGACGAAGGCGTAGGAGCAGTAACTCTTCCTGAACAATTTACATGATGGGGAAAGAAGCATTGACAATTTTATAATGAAGGTAAAAGTTGAATCCCATGAAGTTAACAGAATTTAGCTGCTATGGGTAATCTCTTCCTGAAAACAAAAATGTCAAGGTAGCAAAAGGAATTGCTAGGGGAAACTCTACTTTTAATTGACTGATTGACATTTATGAAACATGACAGGCAATACCAAGAAAAACACAGAGATTATTAATTTTTCTTTTTTCTCTCCCATTACTGACACCAGTCAAAGGGCTGAGAATCTCTCAGAGTAACGTAAAGCGGCAGAGAAACTTGTGTACAAGAAAATCAGGAAACAGGTTTAGAGCTGATTATCAGCAGGAGCTATTTTCTCCTGGAAGCTGTAGCAACTCAGATCTAGACTTTTAGTTTTCAACAAAGTACTAGCTCGCAGAATATAAAATAGTTGTTACATAAACCATAACAGCAATAAAAGCAGCCACAGCATAACTGAGCAAAAAACACGGCAACAGCATGTATTTTACAGAGGTAACGACCATCTTGCCCCTGCTTCCCCCATGTTACATTCCATTTAAGTATTTCTCCCACAGCACATGCCGCTATAAAACTCCCTGCATTACATTCCCTCTTTCGCAGTGTAATATCCAGTACTATAGTTTTATGTTTGTATAGGAGGTGTAAGATCTTATCCAGAGGAAAATAAGATGGAGCTGGTCCAAATGTTACATTGTCACTTTGAAAGGCAGAATACAGCAGTAGACAAGTCACTGTCTGCATCTTCTCTCACCCACCACTGAATAATAACGATAATAAAAGACCTCCAATAGCAGACGGTCACAATGAAGCACACAAAGAATCAAGGTGAACGGGTCCAGCTACACAGGACAAGAAATTTCACAGAATCATAGAATCTGACTTGATAAAATAAAGCTTTAAATATATCTATCTTAGAGCCACTTGCAGACACTATGGGGAAAATCTTGTGTAGCCACTTTGTGCGCTATAAATAGTTCCATCAAAACCAATTATTTCATCTTGAAAGGCGTTTTTCCAGTTTCAGTGTATAAACAAACCTTCATAGACTACAAGCACTGTAGGAGGCAGCCTGCACAACTTTTTCTAAGACTGCAGTAGTCGAGGCGTATATTCACATTTCAAAGAAAAAAATGCCACATATTGATGCAAGTCTCCTCTTAAAATATCTTTTCTCACTAGCAATCAAACTGAAACCAGCAGTGGAAAGTTCATAATCATTGTGAATATACCAAACACTTATTATCACTTACTCTCAAATCAGTTCAGTCTGGAAAACATTGTATGAGAGAGCCCACAGTAAGAAGTTATGCTGGGAAAAGGGTGAAGGAATGTAGCAGAAAACATTAGTTCACTTTGTACTGCAGTTGTAAAGTAACCAACTTCTGTGTTACATTCACTTTATTTTACCTTGTGGAGCAAGTAGGGCTTTAAGCACTGCAAATTAAAAAATGAATCTCTAAGAACAACCCAAGCTCTTTTCACTGGATTCATAAAGCATCTGTCGGGGCAGGTGCATTGCACTCAGGAGTATGAGACCCACATTCCTTCATGGAAAGTATTAAAATCCCCAAGGAAATCAGGAGCATCATCCTCTGGTACATTCAGGGGAATATTCAGATGGATAAATGGGAACACAATAAGCAGAATGACAAAATCCAAGGAATGAGTGCTCAGACTCAGATTTCTTAGCAGATAAGTTATCCAGACTTTGTCAGGAGTCTATTAATCCTGCTCAGAGTAAAATACCTCACAATTACAAGAGTCCTGACTACAGCGTTAACAACTACCAGGCTAATGTGGCTCCAGGAACCTGAAAGCTGAATTTTCTCTTTCAGAGATCAGAAGATTTAAACCAGTTGCTCCATAAAAGGAGAATGATTGATAGGAATGGTTGGACTCAATGATCCAACGGGTCTCTTCCAACCTGGTTATTCTATGATTTACAAAAACTGATCACCCCAATGATACAGAAAACAGACAAAGAAGGAAAACTATGATCTATGACCCACTTCCCCCAAGTCCCTGCCCTCACCATGAGAAGAGAAATACAACAAATTGCATACTGATATTATTCTTTAAGTTATAGAAAACCTTTAACTCAAGGTGAGGGAATTCAAAACTGCAGTGTAAAGCACTTTTAAGTGTATCCAGTGCTCTGCTCGCAAAGGCTGCCAGCGTGATGGGCAGTGGTTTAGGGCCCTTGTTCACAAACTATCACCAAAGTATCTGAAAATAACCACACATTAAAAGACGGAATTTTAAAGCCAAATTGTAAATTATTTGACCAGGAGAATGAAGGTACTTCAGATTCTTTAAAAACTTTGGTTTAATTTCTTCTATTTTTTAATTATTTTTATTAAATAGTAGTTTCTGTTGGTTTCATGCTTACAAGGTAGCTGAAAAAAATTATTCCACTTTTATCAGAGAGAAATCAGCCAGTGCACAACCTGAAAAAGTCATTTTAATTGAATATTAAAGCAATTAAAAATATTCTTTAGCATTATTGTGTTTATACCTATTTACTTGTAGCTAGCATTAATTATTCCCATCACCCCATCTGGTAACGTAGGAAGCACTAAGAGGATCAAAAAATAGTATGTCTGACTTCTTTTAGACTAGTAGTCTGACTCTTTTTTTTAAAGTTTTATCATTCCCTCTTTGCCTCTTCCTTGTTTCTTCTACCAATTATTTTTGTATTTCTTAATTTAAGATACTTTAAAACTCTATTAGCCCAAAACGGGGGAAAAAACAAACAAAAACAAAAACCAAATAGCTAAAAGCAAAACAACTAACTTTCAAAAAGATGAAAAAACGCCCTAATATATCCAGGGGAGGCTGTCTGGTCAGTGTTTGATTTCCTTTTTATCACAAGCTAGCAAGGAACAAACCCTTGTCATTGCAATTTTTCACACATTTTTATATGTGTGTGTGTATACTTTGCAGCCTAAGTCTCATCCACTGGCCCAGAGCAATCCTGGCTGTTACTGATAGAGAGTAAGTGGTAATGCACAGAACAGAAGACAAACTCGTGGATAACAGCAAACTACTCCCAAAAACAGGCATCCCACAGGTTTTTCTTGCTCTACAGAACTCCTCCAAGGTGTGTAAGAGCAGGGCACTTCCTCCCAATGTGGCTGTGAAGGATGCTCTGCTGCATCTGCAACCGCTCNTAGACTAGTAGTCTGACTCTTTTTTTAAAAGTTTTATAATTCCCTCTTTGCCTCTTCCTTTTTCTTCTACCAATTATTTTTTTATTTCTTAATTTAAGATACTTTAAAACTCTATTAGTCCAAAATGGGAAAAAAACAAACAACAAAACCAAAAACCAAACAGCTAAAAGCAAAACAAATAACTTTCAAAAAGATGAAAAAAGGCCCTAATATATCCAGGGGAGGCTGTCTGGTCAGTGTTTGATTTCCTTTTTATCACAAGCTAGCAAGGAACAAACCCTTGTCATTGCAATTTTTCACACATTTTTATGTGTGTGTGTGTACTTTGCAGCCTAAGTCTCATCCACTGGCCCAGAGCAATCCTGGCTGTTACTGATAGAGAGTAAGTAGTAATGCACAGAACAGAAGACAAACTCGTGGATAACAGCAAACTACTCCCAAAAACAGGCATCCCACAGGTTTTTCTTGCTCTACAGAACTCCTCCAAGGTGTGTAAGAGCAGGGCACTTCCTCCCAATGTGGCTGTGAAGGATGCTCTGCTGCATCTCCAACCGCTCCCTGCCAGCACTCACCTCACGGCTGCCTTTCAGCCCAGCAAAAAGACCAAAGCTATCGTGAAAATGCTACGTAAAGCACTGACAACTTCATTCCAAATAAACTTAGATGAATTTCCCCTACTCTGTAATGCCATGTATTATATTAGAAGCTCAAGCAGAAGCCCCCATGCATTTGAGGTTTATATTCTACTGCTAAAGAAAGGAGCAGGGGAGAACAGAAAAGACAGACCTTGATTCTTCTTAGCAGACACAGAGCTTCACAGATCATACAGGAAGAAGAGCAGGGAGCTGACAGGTTGCATCTACCCACAGACACTCAGCAAANACTCTGTAATGCCATGTATTATATTAGAAGCTCAAGCAGAAGCCCCCATGCATTTGAGGTTTATAATCTACTGCTAAAGAAAGGAGCAGGGGAGAACAGAAAAGACAGACCTTGATTCTTCTTAGCAGACACAGAGCTTCACAGATCATACAGGAAGAAGAGCAGGGAGCTGACAGGTTGCATCTACCCACAGAAACTCAGCAAATACTCCTAAAAAGAAAAAAAAAAGAACCAGGATACTCCCTCCCCACATTTTTAAAGCACACTGGTG